>JAPDEN010000015.1:0-583269 GCA_027569145.1 Aspergillus funiculosus
CCCCCCCCCCCCCCCCCCCCCCCCCCCCCCCCCCCCCCCCCCCCCCCCCCCCCCCCCCCCCCCCCCCCCCCCCCCCCCCCCCCCCCCCCCCCCCCCCCCCCCCCCCCCCCCCCCCCCCCCCCCAAAGCAATATGCAAAAAAAAAAAGAGTTAAGATTAATATTAATGGAAACAACATTTATCATAAAAGGGAGGGAATTAAAGATGAAATGGAGGGATAGAGGGTTTTTTGATGGCAAATCTTGAACGGTCGAACCCTAGTCAAACCCTCAAAAGGCTCAAGAAGGAAGGAGACTGACTGAAGTATCCTGTAGATCTCTGAGTAGTGTAGTCGAGGCGCTCCGAGCCTACGAGTAATCGAAGCTCTCAGGATTCGACCATTTGCGCCCGGAGAGGCCGCATACCCTGATAGTAGGAGGTATTGTTATTATATTATTACGAGGTAATAATATTCCAGCGTAACTCGTGATAATATATCATCGAGTATTATTATTATTTTTATCATTATTACCTAGGTAGGTACCTAGGTAGGTATTATTGTTTTCACTGTCCAGTGGCATCATCCACGACACGGTTCACGAATCCCAGCGCGCACGTCGTAATGCCACGTCCCACACCCACGAGCCCAAGGAAATCGGGCTCCACTCAGAGATGATGAGGCTCTGCTTCTGCAACCATGATTGGCCTCTGCTTAACAAGGAGGCTGAATTGTCCATCTTTCATCTGCATCGAACCGCCGTGGAACTTGCCTGAATTATCTGGGACTGAGGAGAGTAGTACCTAGGTAGTATGGATTCAGAGGATAGGTTTTCCAGTTTGACTTGTCCGACGCTCAAACGGGTTATGTCTTTAGGCTCGACCTCTGCAAGAAGTCCATCTGTGGATTCTTCCCTTGGACTACTCCGAACATCGAATTTTACCTCGTTGAGTCTGACTCGTATTCGTTCCCTATCTTTTCTCTTCTCTTTTTTTGGTTTTTAATCAAAAGAGCTGTGCTCCAAGCGTTCCCCTCCAACTGTTTCTTCCATCTCTTTGCACTTCTTTAGTGGTTTTTATTTTATTTTCTTTTGAGTTTGCCATCACTATATTTTTACCTTTCTCGCAAGTAGAAGTTGTTGGTACCTAAGGCTGCAATGCGCGCCTTCGTTGACCGCCACATCACGTTTTTGGCGACACCCGCACCAACAGAACACAACTACGCGATAGCCCGACTGGGTGCAAGTGGGCAAAAAGGCTCTCTCGGTAAAGCGAGGAGGAGAGGGGGGAGGAGTAGAAAAAAAGAAGAAAAAGAAAAGAGAGGCGAAAGCAAAAGCAAAAGCAAAAGCTAAGCCAACCAAGTAGGACCTGAGAATACAGGATACGGGTACATAGAGGAATGCCCGCAAAACGACCTTCCTAGTCAGTCCAGAGGTCTCAGAAGTAGTACTATATAGTCTCAGGACTCACGATGAAAGACCAGGATCTCTCGAGTCTCAGCCAAATTCCAGCGAGCCCGTCATCAATAACCGGTTGATATCTCCGAGCTTAGCGCCCTTCCTTGGTTATGCTTGGCTTATTCAGATCGGTTCTGGATAACTACTAACTATCGGGATAGATCATTGTCGCGCTCGCATCCCATTTCTTTTTGAGTTGAGAGGAAGAAGAAAATTAGCCCTTAATTGAGGGTGACAGACAAAGCAGACAAATGTATCGTCGGACTTCTATCTCCTTCTTTCTCTCCGTCCAGGCAGTCAGCAGGATTAGTGCTATCTCTCTTGGCAAGCATTGGTTGGAATCTTGGGTGGATTGGTTTCATGCTAATAACTGTCACTTTGCAGCCCCTTTGCAGCAGCTGATCGGGATCAAGACTGTGTAGTGCAGGGCCCCACGTTTCCTCTTTTTTTCGCGTCCCTCTCTCCAGTCTCCACTACTACTAGTACTAACTACTAAATAAATACTAACTTGATCCTGGTAGTGGTACGTACGTACTCAGAGTAGCACACCTGTGGAGGACCCCGAAAAAGGGGGCTACAAAGGAGGGCTAATCTTTGTTGTCGCCTGCTGTGGCCTTGTTCTGTACTCTGTAGTAGAGCTGTGGTCCTCTTTCGTCGATAGTAGGTAATTGTCTCTCCTCTGGTCATATCAGATGCTTTTACAAGGACGGAGTCCGACTGTACTCCGAATACTCTAGGATTATCCCTCTGCATGAATATTATTATTATTATTATTCTGGCGCTCAACTTCTCAAGGAGCTATTGAACCCTCGTCGATCACATGGATTATGCCCAAATATATGTATATACATACTCGTAGTCCGTGTCTCTCTACCTCGATACAACTAAACACAATTGGTCATTATTCCATTCCTACAATGATGGGAACACCAACCTCGCACAAAAATATATGGTTATTAACAAACAATTAAATAATAGACAAAGCAAACTGACCAAGGGAGACCTGGACAGGGTGCGATTCCAGGTAACCAACCATAAATGACCTACCTTTACCTAGAGAACGGCCCGCTCCGATGCAGTCGTCTGGTTTTATCCCGCGCTTCCAACCACGACGGACGTACTCCGTCCTCTACTACTACTATAGTACTACTCTGACAAGGTATGCTCTCTGGCGCTGAGGATGAAGTAATCCTCGCCCGGAAGCCGTTATTTCCCCCGAGTAAATTCGTCCGTTGATCGTCATATTTATATACCTAATGTATATACATGGGGTATGGAGAGGGGGCCATGTTTTCCTCTCTTTGTTTCCTCCCAAGGGATCATTTGCCTTCGACGTCCCATTTTTCTTTTCCTTGGTAGACTACTTCGGTCCAGACTCTAGACTTTTTCCCAGTATTCTCCGTACCACGATAACGTAGTTAGTCTAGTACAGAGTAGTTTCCAAGAGGCTTTCGTGGACAGTGGATCCCAAATTGATTACGATTTGAATGGTTCCCCATAACAGGTAATATTGGTATACTCCAGAGTAATAATCTGTGGATGGGCCATTTTAACAAATATTAACCACGCTTATTTATGATTATTATTGGATGCCGGTGTTGCTACGTGGACTCCTGACAAAGAGGACAAAACGTCCAGAATAGCGTTGAGGCGGGTTGAGGCGGAAAACGTCTTGTCTTACAGGGCGAAAAAAAGCAAAGAAAGCAGGGAAAAATAAGAAGAATACTATGTAAGAACTACCTAGAAGTTAGAAGGAAGGAAGGAAGTAAGAAAAAAAAAACGCCGAATGAGCCGCACCCAATTGTCCTTTGTCTTACTCGCCTCACGCTGACAGTGCGTTGGTTGTGCTTCACTACTGGCCCGGATCTTTCCCGCTGCCTGCATACACGAGAATCATCGTCATCTCCTTCTCTTAGTACTTTGTTGGAGCCGTAATAATTAATATTGCTTCCTATCGCTTGGAGTACGAGAGTCCAGAGACGACTGGGTACGGACTCGACGGACTCCGGAGTCCGTCGAGATAGTTAGTTAGTTAGTTAGTAGAAGGATGGATGACTTCGTATCCTCCATACGTTTGTTTTTCCTCTCGGACGTATTTCGCACGAGAAGACTTGGTTTTTACCTTTTTTTACTTTTTACTTTTTACTAGTAGTGCCGTTTTCGAGATGCGTACTGTGTATAGAAGAGAGCCTCTCTACTGAGTCTACTCTGCTTAGGCACATGCGGCGATACACTAGTCAGAGAGAGCCTTGGAGCCCCTCCTTCTTGCACGGCTAGAACCTACTAGTAAAATTTATTCCCCTCCTACTCCATACAGAGTACGGAGGATTACAAGGATCATATGGGCACTGGAGAAAGGTCGAAGAATAATGAACGCCTTATGGTTCTTGATTTTGCGTTTGATTTCTTTTCTATTCTTTTTTTCTTCTGTAGAATACTTGCTGTCTACTTAGATAGTATCTACTCTATTCAACCCGACAGAGTAGAAATACATCTTCTCCGTCCTCGTTATTTCTCTCCACCAACAGCTTGAATACGCCCTTCTGTCCGAAAATACGGCACTGTCTGGCCACGGGCACGGGGCATACGTTTATGTGGCATGGCGTGACATGCAGCCCATATAAACTATATACTCCACTCAAGGTTCGTCCGTAGGAATGGCAGGGGATCCGCAATATATGCAGTAGTAACCATACTTAGCAAGCTACCTAGACTTACAACTTGCCTTTCTGGCGGAAGGTCGTCTGCACCTTTTGCACCCGTTCCCATGCTTCCAAGGCAAAGGGTACCATCCTTTGGGCATACTCTGCCGCCCGAGCGCTGCTGGCTTGCCTCAATGCGTAGCGTGCTTTGATTCCCTGCATAATGACCGAGCTCCTCCACGAGAAGAATGCGTCACCCCAGGTGATCTCGGCGGTAGGGTCCCACCCAGCGGCTTCGCCGTACCATCGCAGACAGTCTTCTCGCGTGGGTAAACCCGGCACGGCACCGGGCTGGAACTGCTCAACTTTGTACTCTGTGCCGTCGAGGAAGTAGGGACTGGTGAGGTTGCAGAAGTCCGATAACGGATGGCCAACAGTGGCCATCTCCCAGTCCAGCACGCCGATGACTCGGGGCTCGGTCTTATGGAAGATCATGTTGTCAATTTTATAGTCGCCGTGGACTAAGGTGCCGCGGTCTGTCGGCTGGGAGCCTTTGTCTTGGAAGAATCGCACCATCTCCATGAAATGGGGAATGTCTCCAACCGGCTCCTTGGTCTCCACATCTACAGCTTGCGCTTGGGCCTTTGAAATCGTGGTGAACGTGGCGATCTGACGATCGTAAAACCCCGATGGCTTGCCAAAATCATCTAGTCCGACTTCCTTGGGAACAACGCGATGGAATTTGGCTAACGTCCGTACTGCATCCTTCCAGCTGCGCAAGATTAGTAACTGATCTGTGACATCATGGGGTGTATTGGTCGGTCAGGGTCCCATACAGTGCAGTCCTTTCCTCAGCCCCAACATCCGGAATGGTAGGATCAGTGAATATCCTCCCATCCAGGAACTCCATGATGTAGAAAGGAGTGCCGATCACGCCGTCATCCTCGCAGAGACAGTAAGCCTTGGGAACAGGCACATCCGTCTGCTCGAGCGCGTGGATAATCTTGTATTCACGCTCTACCTTGTGTGCGGTCTTCGACAATAGTTTGCCTGGAGGCTTCTTCCGCAGAACGAAAGTCTTTCCATCGGCGGCGATGAGCTGGTAAGTCGGGTTCGATTGGCCGAAGCCGAACTGTTTAAACCGGTGTGAGCTTTTCGGAGGCGGAATGTCTCTTTTGAACATAACACTATGAGCGCCAAGGTTGGTCCGTTGGATTAATTACCTGCTTCACCTCCAACGGAGTTTTGATAATGGGAACATTTTTGTCGATATACCGCTCCAGGGCTGGTATATCGATCGGCTGGCGCACCGCTCCAGCCATAGTTTCAAGTTGCAGGAAGGGGGTAAGATTTAACAGCGTGCACCGCCTATAAATAAGGTGGGAGAAGAATCAATTTGAATCAGTCGGGGTTTTGCTATACTACTCCTTCTCCTTCCACGCCACAGGAAGAGGGACAGAGGATAGATCGAGAAGCATCGTCAGGACAGGACGCATAGCCGGTAATAAGCCCCCCAGAAGCAATTCGTCGTCCAGCATGCCTCCCGAACCGAGGCTGAATGTTGGACATGATTGGGGTCTGCGGGGGGCGGCGGCCGGCATCGCCTTACGGGCGGCGACAGGAGCCACCAGCGCAGTTATGCTTAGTCATGCACTCCAGAAGCAAATAGTGCAAATGCGCCAAGCCACTCTACGCGTTGCGCGCTCACCGCCAGACGCGTTCCATCGCAAGCACTTGCTTTGAACCAAGTACTGATTCTTGAGATGCTTCCCGGTGGATAAATATCCCTTCTGCAACTCATACACCGCATTTCTCGTTCTTTCTTCTACCTGATTCCCACTCAATTCCATTGTTACTTTTCCCCAACCCTTCGTCCCATCCTCCTCAGATAGATCATGACCAAGGAGACCACCCCTCCACCCACAGACGCAGCAACTACTTCTACTCGCGAACCCCCCTCTCTCCCCGCCTCGCCTCTCGCCAAACGAACAAAACCCAACACCACCACTACTACCACGACATCAACAATGGGATCTAACGAAGCCCCGTCCCTCCTCGTCAAGAAGCTCACCCCCTCCGGTCGGGCCCCAACACGTGGCTCCGCCTTCGCAGCCGGTTACGACCTCTACAGTGCAAAGGAAACCATCATTCCAGCCAAGGGCAAGGCAATGGTCGACACGGGGATTGCAATTGCTGTTCCTGCGGGGACATGTACGCCTTCTATCGCTCCTTTTTTTACCTTTAATCTTAAAAAAAATTCGACATGATAGATCGCTAATAGAACACTGTCTGGATGTAGATGGTCGAGTCGCGCCTCGCAGCGGCCTTGCCTCGAAGCATTTCATCGATACCGGTGCCGGTGTCATTGATGCAGATTACCGGGGAGAGGTGAAGGTCCTCCTCTTCAATTTCTCCGATGTGGATTTTACAATCAAGGAGGGTGATAGGATTGCACAGCTTGTTTTGGAGAGGGTATGTTCTTTTTCCCTCCTAAGCCATTTTTTTTTTCTTCTTCTTGACACTTTGTTGTCGCATTGCTGACTGATTGTGATACAGATTTATACCCCCGAGGTTGTGGTTGTTGAGGAGTTGGCGGAGAGTGTAAGGGGGGCTGGTGGGTTTGGAAGCACTGGGGTTTAGGATAGATATAGATTCTGAAGCAAATACAGCTTACTAGATATTTATCAGCAGGGACGAATTTATAATGACGTATAACTGCCTTATGAGTTGGATGCCGAATACATGAAGAGAATATTAGAGCCTACCTACCTACCAGAGGAAATATGAATGGATAGAAGGATTTCCCGATACTACTCGGATGCTTATTCAGGTGTACCGATCAATAACAACCGATTGCTAGTAATGCAGAATGTATTTTATCGTATGCAATGCTCTATACGTAGGTACTCTCTACAACGAGACTTTGCAACAACAACAACAACAACAACAGCAGCAGCAGCAACTACAACAAAAAATACCAAGAAACAATCTCTAAACCCTAGCAGCAGGCAAATCCTCCCCCCTCCACTCCTTCGCCCGAAACTCAACCGTCGGCTCCCGAAGAAACCTCACATTACGCACAAGGCGCACCTCAGCCGCCTTGGTCCGACGCAGATGCTCCCGCTTCTGCTTCTCCTCCTCTCCACCGACATCGGAAGCCGAACAAGAAGGAGCAGTAGCACGCAGCTCGGCATCGCGCGCCTCCATCGTCCTCTCAAGAACATCGTGCATACTAGCCAGGACTTTCTCCGCTGCCTTGGCAAGGGGGAGGTCCGTGGGCGCCACGGAGTCAGGGGAAACCCATGACTTTGTACGTGGGAGATTGACTGGGTCAGCGGCGAAGACGGCCTCGCGGAGTCGGGCGACGGTTAGGGCGGCGAACATGTCTCCTGTGCCGCTGAAGAAGCAGTCTAGGGCTGGTACGTCGATGCGGAAGAGGCGTGGGGAGCCGTCGGAGCGGATGGTTGAGCCGATGACGGTGAGGAGGTTTGGGGGTGTGGTGGTGGTGGTGGTGGTGGCGGCGTCTGTTGGTGCTGTTGGTGCTGTCGTGGTCGTTGTAGTTGATGATGATGTTGCTGTTGTTGGGGGTGGGTGGGTGAGTTTGGAGAGCTGCACGGAGGTGATGATTACATGGGGGATGTTGTAGGTGGCGTGGATGATGGTGATGGCTTCTGCAAGGGAGCTGAGGGAAGTGATTTGGATGCCGGAGAGGACTCTGTCTTTTTGTTAGGGGGGGGGATGTTCCAGAAGGGTGTTTAGGGAAGAAGCTGGGGGAAAAGGGGGGGGAAATACTCGGCTTCGAATTGGTTGGGAAGGATTAGGTCTGCATGTGGAATGATGTTTTTATAGGCTGGGACGACGTCGTCATTGACATATAGACGGCCTTGGTCGCCCATGACAGGGTCCAGGACTGAGGGTGGTTAATTAGATGTTATGGAAAAGGGTAGAGGGGATCGCACCCCAGAAAAAGGAGCCTGGATTGTCTGCAGCCTTGCGCTGGAGATCCTGGCCAATGGAGCCGACAGCTTCGACAGCGGCGGCGCTGGGAGCATATCCAGAGAGCATGACATCAAAGTCCGTGAGGTAGTTTTGACACAGACCCTGGTACAAGTTTCTGATTTCTTCGGCCGTGGCTCTGGTACCTTTGAACTGCCGATAGCCGGTATGATTGCCTGGAATATTCAGCATGACTAGCCACATATACTCTTACAGATAGGGAGAGAAAATATGGGTGACTGACTGAAGTGAACGGTATTCAAGGCGGCAACATCACACCCTAGGGACTGCATGACGAGAGTTGCCATTTTGTTCCCGACATGACTGTGTCGTCAGCACCAGGCTAGACCAGTGAACAAAAGAGGGACCTAGAGCCCAATGCATTGCGAGCCTGGAGTGTCCAGGACTCAGTTTGAAAGACATACCCATAGACTACCTAGAGCGAGTCAGTTCGTTGAACTCGATGGATGTCATTATTGCGGGGAATTGACTCACATGGCTGGCGATTGCAAGGACCCGTGTTTCGGGGACCAGAGGGTCTGCAGACATGACGGCTGTATGGACGAGGAGAATAGCAAGAGTATACGAATCTATTCCAGTAGACTATACTAGTAGACAAAGCTGGATATCTGAACGATTCCAAGGTTTCTTTTCCATTTCCGCCCGCGATAACCAGGTCTGGTGGGACGGGCTGTGATTGGAGGAATCCTGGGCGACTTAGTCAGAGCCCCTGACTAAGATACCAAGGTAAACTGCCTGTTAGTTATGGATAGTAAGAGTGAGTTTATAATCATCTGGCTGGTAGTTAATAGGTATAAACGAAGTAGCTGATCAAGAGTGATCCAGGCAGGAGAGGAGTGAAAGTGGAGGGAACGCTGGACGGTATTCCGCGGGCACAAAGTCTGGAGGAGAACATTGCTGCCTCAGGCATGCTTCGTCCCACTACCACAGTACCTTACTAGGACCTAGTAGTACTATAGTAGTCGTAGTATTTTAGAGCATTTGTCGACAGATGGTTGTTTCAGCAGGATAAATGGTTACAAAGAAAACAGTGGTGGCTACTAGTATCTACTTTCAGATCCAAGGATAGGAATTCAAACACATGAGGTTTTTCGAGAGTATATTCATCTAAATAACCCACGGGCCACGGCATCTCTATCCTCTGTAAGGTATAGACCTGAGCTAACGGATTAGCCCGGAGATCTAGGAAGTAACTATAAGTAATTATATGTTTTGACGCTATTGAGATGCAAAAATAGTATCCCCCACTGTATGTTATGATTATCGTCAGTCGTGGGTCTACACTCTGTGCGCTTCTTCAAGTATACTGCCAGTAGATAGTCATATCTACTGATATTATGTCTACTGATATTTCAATCATTATATTTCGATATAACATGCTTATGAAGGATCAGTATTACTACGACGACTCCTACTGCTACTACTAATAATACACCCGTCAGCCTTACTGGAATCGCAAAAGGCATCGAGAGCCGAGAGTCCAGACGCTTCCATTCGGTGCCACTAAAGTAGAGCCGTTTTCTCTTTTCCGTATCTTCGTCGACAATTAATTTATTTGCATGAACTCCCCCTTTCTCCTCGTGTGTCTCTTCTCTTGTCTTCTCGGTTGTTCATTTGTTTCTGCTGGAGAGGGCCATTCCACTCCTTGACGAGTTTCTTCAACTCCACAGCTCATACTGGTAGCAGTCCATACTACTAGTAGTATGTTGTGTCTATAACACTCACTCACTTCTGGCTCTCTCACTCTCGGTCTCTCCATCTTCATCTTATCCTAGTGCAATCCTTTTCATTTCACAGGGAAATTACATTCTCTAATCCTACTTCGTCCCCTCGGACCAAGTCACTCGTTTCGTCCTATGCCTTTCATGTCAATCCTCGCCTCATTTATTGATTAATTAAAAGCCGACCGTAACGAACAGCCTCAGAGCCGAAATGCAACAATTATGGACCACGCTCTCTTTTCTTCTATGCACATTGACATCCCTTAGCTTACTCTCTGCTGTTGACGCTTCCCCAGATGTCTCTATAGCATCGCGGTTGTCTCCGGATGGAGAGATCGTTAGCAACACTGATCTCCCAGAGATAGAGCCCCAGTTGCACGATGAGAAGACTCCACTACTCAATCGACATGTCACAGTCAATATAAACTCTCAAGGAGCAAGCATCCACCATCACCATGGGCATGTGCACGGAAAAAAACATGTACATCGTGATGTAGAAGACCACGAGGAGCCAATTGACCCGACGTTACTCTCCCCCAGATCATCTTCCTCTTCCTCGTCCTCTTCTACGTCGTTTCCTACAGCCTTCGACACCAGCCTCTCGAACAATTTCACCACCGAGAGTTGTCCGGACTTCTTCAAAGAGTTCCTCTCAGATTCCACCTTCACCAACTGCCATGCTGTTTCCACTCTCCTGCGTGACTCCAGCGCCTTCTTTCACATTCTCACCTCCGCTGCCTCGACCTCCCGTATACTTGACATTGCTTGCGCTGCGGACGTCCAGTCCTGCGCCTCTACCATGTCCTCCTGGGCCTCCAATCTCCTCCAAGACGGCAACTGCGGCCAGGACTACGAAAATGGCAACCCACTCGTCATAAACGCCTACCTCGACATGGTCACATATGAACCCATCTACCGCGCAACCTGCCTCGTCAGCCCAGACACCTCCGACTATTGCTTCGTTGACGCCGTCACAAACACCTCAAACTCCGCCAACTACGATGTCTACTTCCTCCCCTACGGTGGCGCTATCACCTCTGCCCCCTTCCCCACCTGCAACTCCTGCCTCCAGGCCTCTCTCGACGTCTTCAGCAAATGGGCCCAAGTCGACGGCCAGCCCTTGACCGGCTCTTATCTCCCCACGGCCACCGCAATCAACGGTAAGTGCGGCACGGGCTTCGCAAACGCAAACATCACTGTCGGCAAGGAGAAAACCACCACCTCCTCTGCCTCAGACCACCTCATTTCACCATATGTCACTGTCTGGGCTGCTCTATTAACTGGTGTAGCGCTGGTAGAATTCTAACTGCTTCTCTTTCTCCATACCAAGTAGATCATTGCAAATCTCCTAGATTGCTCTCTTCTTCTTCTTCTTCTTCTTCTTCTTCTTCTTCTTGCTATTTTTTTCTTTCTTTCAACTTTCCTTTCACCCCATGTAAAGCGGGTCATTGTCAGGTTTGGACTATGTATGGATGACGACAGCGACTTTCCTTCACGTTCTTTGCTTATTACTTACTACCCATCATCCTGTGATTATAATAGCTAAAACATGTACATACATATGTATAATTAATCAATCGAATCTATAGATCGAGAATTATCTACCAGAACGGGAGGTGTATCGCAACATCGTAGTACCAATCCCAGCCACATTTATACGCTAGGGTTGAGAATTATTCTACAAGATAAAGGATATATGTCATTGATTGGTATGGGGCTTTATTTCCTCTATGTACTGTTCATGCCTGGAAATTCTGCACTTGTTCTAAAAAAAAAGAAGGGGGAAAAACTATATCAACAGGAACAAAACCAATGATTTGCTTCAACTATGCTGTCCTGCTGCACTCTCTCATCTAAATGAACGATAAATGTCCAACTGGATTCTCTGAATCTCAGGAGATAAATAAGTGAGGTATATCCAGCCCAGTAAGCCAAAAAAATATATATATAAGGTAGAAATAGACTTTGTGTATGTGTGAAATGTCAAATACAGAGGATTTGGATGGGAAGGGTATGTGGTGGTCAATAATTCGCTGGAAGGGAACAAAACAAAGAAAAAAGAAAAGGGTTCGTAAATGGCACTCATTGAATTTCGTCCACTTGCACAGGATATATAATCATGTTTTCTTTATTTTTTTGGGTTCAAGAAAAAGAAGGAGAATGAGAATGGTGTGCTTTAGCTCCCATGAGACAGGACACCACCCATTGCAACTCCAATTATACTCTGGGGACCAAGGCTGTCGGATCCTGATTTGAGACTTGACGTGGTATCTCGGTCCCGTCTGAGGCGGAAGTACGCTGCCTTTGCAAACCGATTGAGTTGCGCCCAGAAATGTCGCCCAGCTGGGTGCACGGCGATCCGCTCTAGGAGGTCAGCTGTAGCCTCCCGGACGTTGGGGTCCGGATGGAAAAGTCCCATGGCTAGGTAGAAGAGGCCTGCTTGGTTCTCTGGAGTCACTGTGAGAAGCTGGCAGATACCCGCGTAGTCCTTGATGGAGTGTGAAAATGCGACGTAGATGACCCCGGCGTCTGCTGGGGGAAGCTTAAGTGTCCGTAACCTGTCATGATGGTGATGTAGATCTGGCTTTTGAATGGGGCGTGCTGGGAAGTACATCGCCGCGATGTCCTGGATGAAGGAGTAATAGGACCGTGTGGTGCGCCAGCCTTCAATCCTCGAAACAGAGGCCATTAGCTCTCGCTGTTTGGTCATTTCATCAGGCCAGACATAACCATGCCCGCGGAGCGTTGTTGGGTCTAGCGGGTCTGTCTGCACGCCGCTGGGGCTTTCTGGAAACAGCTCTTCGTTGGGCCCGATGATGTAGAGATTCGAGGCGCCATAGACTGTCTCCTCAAAGGCAGCCGCAACTCGAGCGAATTTTGTGATGTAAGCACGCCACTTGGCCCTGATTGCGTTTTCTCCGTGGCGGTTTGTGATGCCGCGTAGGACGTCGTCCATGAATAGGTTGTCTCCGCTGGGATCAGAGTTGGAGCTCGACGAGTTATTGTTAACTGGGCTCTGCTGTTGAAAGTACAGAAGGCCGTCGGTCACTGGCGCCGGTTCAATGTGGTTGCTGATCTTCATCCGGCCTGTGGGTAGGTCGCAGAGTAGATCCCACCATTCTGGGTGGTTGGCGAAGGTAGGATTGGTTACTCCTGCGATGAAACCAGGCACCTTTAGTAGGTCGTCAATCTTAGTCAGATCGGTGTATGGGAAGGCATGGCGGGTAAATCCTCGAAGGATTCCTCCGGATGCGAGTGCACATGCAGCCAGCACGGCTTCTGCAACCTCTCCTGACGGGCGGTTATGACCAAGAAAAACTACCCGCTTCTGGGTCAACATCGCATTGACAAGGACGATGATCGGGTGGGTAAAGGCGCCGCTAGTAGTAAGATGGGGGTGGAGGGGAAAAGCTTGCGGGGATGTAGCATGCGGCGCGGAGAAGATTTGGATGAGCTTGACAAGGGAGAAATCTCCAACGACCTCTGGCCAGATCACCGTCGGTACTTTGACGGGGATTGGGATGTCGTGGTAGACGATCTTGGACTCGAACTCGTGGGTGTCTCGAGGAAGTCCGTGACGTGAGGAAGGCTTTCTGGGCGATGGTGGAGTGTCGTCATCCTCTCCTTCGTTTATTTCACCGTCTTCAATCATTCGTTGATGGATCATCTGCTCAAATTTCTCAATGAACATATCTTTACTGTTACTGGCCTGTAGTATTTGCCGTTCTAGCAGAGACAGCCTAGGCATCAGGGACAGGTCCATAGCGTTCACTGCATTGTAGAGAGATGCAAGGGTTTCCGGATATGGTGACTTGAAGTAGTCCTCCAAAGCTAAGAGAAGTATAGGCTGTTTGTCCCTGGTTAGCTTCATATGATCCCATTGATAGAGGGCTTAGGTTTGAGGAACTACATACTTTGTATATATGGAGGAAAGAGTGGCGAGTACATATCGCCATAGCTTTGACCACCGCACCTCTACCAGCAGGTTAGTCGAGCTGCTTATGCCAACAAACAAAGTGCAGATTGACCAGGGGTTGGAGACATACCGCTTCACTGTATTATCCTGTTTCGTATTGACCAGATTAAGCACATACATCAGCGGGGGCCCTTCAACACCATCTTCTTCGTCACTGCTCTGCTCTTCCTCGGTTGTCTCCCCAGATTCGTTATATATGCCGTCACTTGTCGCGTCATCCATTAATGATTCCTCTGCTCCAGCACCCAGTGCTTTCTTCTTCTTTTTCTTCTTCTTGACCCCAGCCGTTGCCTCCTCCTCCTCCGCCTCGGTACTATTATCCTTGTGCAGAAAGAATATGGTCCAATCCTGGCTCCGAACGTGCGTCTGATCGGGAAGCATCAGTTCCGCCAGCATACTCTCGTCACCGCTAATGGGCGCGGGGTACTGGTGCTCCATGATCGGCCCCCGATCAATATGGAACGAGGCCACGAGGATAAACTCAACATGGCGCTCGGGGGAATCACGGGGATACTGTGATTTATGACGGCGGGGTTTCGAGTTCAGCGCCGCCGCCGCAGCAGTTGTTGCAGTTCCCACTGGCCGTTCTCCAGAGCGACGAAGCCCTGAAGTCTGGGAACTCCGCGGTGAGTGTTTGTGGGAGATTGAGGGAGAGGGAGACAACCGCGGAAGGCCATTGGACTTTGTGGGACTGGGAACCGTATGAACCGTTTCATCTGAAGAGCGATTGGGTAATGTGACACTCATTTTTTCTTTGTCAGAAACGCAGAGAGGAGCGATGGAGGGCGTTTTGGAGGAGCGGGATACGAAGAGCGACGGTGAGGGGTGCTTTTGGTCGAGATCAGGAACGAGCGATTATGAGAGCTCCAGACAACCGCTGAACAAGCGCAGCAGCATGCCCAGCCAATGCGCCAATCGTGGGGGATCTCGATGTTTAAACCATTGAGACGACGAGAGCTGTGAATCGGAGGATTGTTGGTTGGTAGTCTTTCAGATCGACAAGCCACTGACGACGAGAAACTGCATGGCTGGAATGCCGTTCTGGCTGGGTATTCAGGGGAAAACGAAAGGAGATGAAAAGGCGTTGTCCATCATGTTGATCTCCACAGCGGGGAAGCCGCCTTTGTTTGACTTGGAGTTGGGACCGTGCATTGCATTAATATATTATTATTCTACTCCTATATTATCCATGGTAATTCGGCTGTGCTTCTCGAGCTGTAGCAGCATAATTGTTTCATCTCTAGTACCTGCAATGTTGTATACGCAAGTCTTTGCACAGAGTACAGAGTATGCAGGTATGGCGGTGCGTGGCATTTGGAATACAACCCGTGGTCTTTGCATCTGATTAGTTACGGTTACTCTTAACGAGGAGCAGATCGCAGCCGTGTGAGCACCGAATAAACAGCCTCGAGACCAGTAGATGTTAGTAGATAGATGGCCAGATTAGAATCGCATTTTCTAAACATATCCACCTCTTCTTAGCTATGAAAGTCCTGTTATTGTGTAAATTGAATAAGTAATTAAAACCCTCGCTGCCTGGAGAAGAGATCCGTGTATTTTTACCAGTATAGGCCTGTACCGGTACGATACGACAACACGGTGCACGTGCGCTGGATCGGGCCGACTGAACCACCGGGTCTCGCTGTTTGTTTTGTTTGGGTGTTTTTCCCGTCTGGGAAATATGATGATATCGTCACCTGCAACTGCACTACTTTCGAGTACTCATTCTCTTCTGTCTATCATCTATCTCGGTCTGATCTTACACTTGTCAACTCTTCGATTCCGTCTCGGCTGGGCTTTTCTTCCCCCAATCTCCGCACATCATGGTACCAGCGTTGCCCCGGAATTCCTCGTCCCCGGATGGCTACTAATCCCTCACCCGCCCTAGGTCCCCTCCAACAATGCTCCCTTCCGACCATCGCCATTATCGTTTGGCTCTCCTCGTGCATCGCCATTTCGTCGTCCATCTACCCCCAATTCTCCTCCAACACAGGCCCGTCCAGTCACTCCAGGAAGCTCTCCAGGCAGAGGGTACACTCCTGTCGTGTCCCCCAGCAAATTGAATCAGTCCTATACAGTTGAAGACCATGATGCCTCTCCCAGTAGTAGAGAACCCATACCCCAGCCGCGATTTACGCGGGAGGCTCCTCCATCTCCAACCAGGGGCGCCATTACCCTCGATACCTCCCCCTCCGTCATGGAAGCCAAAACAGCAAGCATGATGGCAGCGACGTCTGACGCCGCGGCCAGGCTAGCTCCAGCACAGCTCAGAGAAATTAGAGAGGCATTCCAGGTTTTAGACAGAGACAATGACGGATTTGTAGACAAGGACGATGTTGCAGATGTCCTGGTGAACGTAGGTGCGTGAGATGGTCCCTAAGAGCTCGATGACTTGAGTTTGAGTATAGTAATGAGAGTCCAGACTAACACAAAATACATGATACAGGCCAGGACCCGTCCACGGTATCCGGATTCTTCCCACCTGGAAGTGCCGCGACCATCAATTTCCCCACCTTTTTGAACACACTTTCTCAGCTGCTAGCGCCGCTCTCTTCTCGACAGGAACTGGTGAATGCTCTAGCCGCATTTGATGAGGACGACAGTGGCCAGGTTGATGTAGAGGAATTACGCGACGCCCTTCTGCATACTGCTCCGGACGATGGAGAGCTTCCGTTGACCGACCGTGAAATCAATGAGATCCTCAATGACTTCACAGGACGCAGGGCATTTGGAGGCAAGGGCGGGAAGGTTTCAGCCGGGGGAAAGAGAGGCGAAGTAATGAGATACCAGGAGTTTGTGGATGCAGTGATGGGAGGCGCAGAGAATGGACAGGGGAAACGCGATCCTGCTCTGTGAAGGATATCTAACACGGTTTATTATTTGATATACGATGGGGCCAGCCGGCGTTTAGGATGGAGGATTTGTTTTATGACTCTGTATTTGCGATAGCTCTGGCAGCTGTGTCCAACGTCAATACGCACCTACTATTATTACTATTATTTATTATCAGCCACTTCTCGTGTTTGAATTAATTCATGCATGTCCAGGCGAGTTAAATCCCGACAGCCACTAAATTAGCAGCAACACCCTAGCAACAAGGCGCCTCGATCGTGCTAGTCTGCGAATTAACCGCGTCGTCGCGTGGGAACCAGCGAGTCTCCGCATTCCTCCATTGGCAAAAAATAGCCCGCCACCGAAATAACTTCGCCTCCCCAGAGACTCTCCAATATACAGCTCTGGTAATCTTGCTTGCGACTGAGTGCTCCTGCATCCATCTATCCATCCATCCATCTATTCATGGACTGTCTTCTTGGTTTTGGTTGACCGGAAGATGGTGAGTTTTTCTGGCGTCTCCAGAACCCAGCACAACTTCCGCCATCCCACCAGCTCATCACCACCGTCATCATGTCTTCCCAACCTCCCACGCAGGCTCAGCTCAACCTCGCTGCTTTGGCTGGATCTCCCTCGCCCCGGACGATGCGAGGCCTACGCAAGATTCAGTCCCATCAGAGTCTCTCGTCCAGCTATTCTCTCGCCTCCGTCCTCTCCAGTACTCGTACGTCTGCAGGACCTCAGGAGCTCTCTCAACAGGCTCAGCTCGACTCACCTGTCCGGCTGCGTACCCATCGTCGCGCAAGATCAAACAGCGATGCTAGCTCTCGTGAACCTCCGGTGATACCCACTCAGCGACGACCAGGAAGGAAAACCGGCTCGGGATTTGGGGTAAAGAGGTCGCTCCTGGAGACTCTCTTGCGAGATGGGCCCCAGCAGGGGAACGTTGAAGAGGCGTTGCAGGAGTTGAGATATCTTGTTCTATCTACAAGGGTAGAAGCAGATGGCGATGGCATGGTATGGGTTCCCAATTCATTTATATTGTCGGACAAAAAAAAAACGCCTCCCCTTTCTCTTCCCTGTCGGGGTTTTCCCCCCTTTCTCTTGCTATTGACTAACTCCTTACATATAGTCAACATATAGAGTCTATTTATGGATGATACTACTTGATATCCCTCCTCTTCCAGCAGATGAATACATCTCCCTTATCCACCGCGGCCGTTCTCCCGCGTATACGAAAATCCGCAACGACACATTTCGCACCCTGGCGACCGATCCTCTCTTCAAGCGCCGCGTCACGGAAGCAAGTCTAATCCGGCTCTTGAATGCAGTAGCATGGCGACTCCACGATGCAAAGGCCAAACAAAAACCCAAGTCACGACCTTCTTCATCCCGCCGACGGGAAATGGAACTCCTTATCAACACTCCTCCAAGCATCGCAGAAGAAGAGCCATCCGCCGATGACATGACACCCAACAGTAGTGGCTACAACAACAGTATTGCTGGCAGCAGCATTACGACTAGCCCCGGTATAACCAGCGAGTCAGCGATCTACGTCCAGGGCATGAACGTCCTCTGTGCGCCCTTCCTCTATGCAGCCCGCAGTGAAGCCGAGGCCTTCGCTCTCTTCCAAACCTTCATCACCCGTGAATGTCCCGGGTACATCCGTGGCGCCATGGACGGTGTCCACCGCGGCCTTGTCCTTGTCGATCGGTGTCTCGAGATCGTCGAGCCCAAGCTCGCAGCTTACCTATTCTCCAAGGGTCTACAAGCAAAGCTCTACGCCTTTCCCTCCGTCCTCACCTTGTGCGCCTGTACGCCCCCTTTACCAGAAGTTCTTCACCTGTGGGACTTTCTCTTCGCCTATGGACCACACCTGAACATTTTATGCATTGTGGCGCAACTAATTCGAATGCGAGATACCCTTCTCAATAGCCCAAGGTACGTCAATTGCTGAAAGCCATATTAGTTTTGTTTCTTTTTTTTTTCTCCTCCCGTCAGCCAGGCAAGCGAGACGCCCACCGGCAGGCGCAAAAAAAGCATGTCAACCAGTCACATCAGCCTCTCGCCCTACCTCCACTTTACCCATAAACTGTGTGTATCCGATAGTGAGGGACTGACTCGTTATTTTGTGATGTATACAGCCCAAACAAAATCCTCCGATCCTTCCCACCCCTCGACGCTAAGGAGATTATTGCCCTGGCCGTCCTGATCGTCCGCAAGATCCCTGAACCATTGTATGCCGAACTGATCGACCATGCGAAATGAACTCGTTTGGTACCTACCTCTCATTCTCATTCTCTCTCTCCCCACAGAGTTGAAGACATAAGGCCCGTGAGAGATAGGTCTACCTCTAGGTAACTGACTAACTAACTATCTTAATCCCCTTGTATTATTTACCTTTTCCCTTAAACTTTACATTTCTTTTTTTTTTTTCTTTTTTCTTTTTTTTCTTCTGACCTTTTATTTTGCACCTGGGCTACCCGTCCGCTTATCTGGTGTCGGTTTTTATTTCCAGGGTAATAATAATGAATGAATGGCGTTATTGTTTTGCTAATTCTGTCTTCTTTTCTTTCTGTTTTTTTTTTTTTTTTTATTTTCTGCCTGTTTTCTCCGAGCTCACGAACGAATGGATTGTATTACTGATGAGATGAGATGAGATGATGCATGCAATGATTGACCGAGGAAGAGACTGATAACTACCCAGTTAGAAAGAGGGATATAAGGAAAGAAGGGGGAGGAGAAGGAGGAGGGGAGGAGTGGATTTATATGTATGCATGCATGAATGTACTTCTTGTATTTGGGATGAGCGTGTTAGTTAACTAATACCTGCTTAGATGACTGATGAATGAGATGATTTGCATTAGGTATTTTAGACAGACAGGCAGACAGACAGGGTTTTCTTTTTTCCTTCCCATGCCCAAACCCCTACCAACCTACCTACTAGGTACCTACATTGTAATACATTTATGAGGATGATCTCCTTGTTTATATAGGTCTGCCTTTCTGTTTGTTTCCTGATATACGCCTATAATTCCAAGTACATAGATAAAACCAATGATCAAGAACAACGGTCAAAACAATGCAAAAAGTTGAAATATGACACAACCGCACACAAAGGAAGAGAATTAAGAAAAGAAACCGCCCCGAAAGGTGTGAGAGAAGGCCTTCCGCGGGTAATAAAGCTAGCTATGTTGGTACAATACCTATGTACCCAAGGCTCAAGGACTAAGTTGCCACGGCAGCCTGTCTTCCAATTCCAGATCCATTGACGACTAGTGGTTGACATCTGTCAATTACTTTTGGGCTTGGGGGATCATCCTTCTCACATGCAGTGTGTTGCTGCTGCTTCTGTTCATCAGAGTCTGAGCTCTCAGATGAGGAATAAGATGAAGGAGGAGGAGTGGTGACAGGTTGCATCTGATACGTTCGGCGCACAGAGGACGCGGGATCGGCGGTGCTCTCGGTCTTCATGGTACCACCTGGAGTGAGACTGTATGAGGCTGTGTGGACACTCCTGTCGATCTTGACGCGGATTTTGGACCCCATGAAGATGACATTGTTGTACAGGGCGACAGCGCGTTTGGCCTCATCTGCGGTGCGGAGTGTGATGCGCGCGAAGCCCTTGCACCTGTCGGTTTCTGGGTCTGTTGGCACCTCGCACAGTTCAACAGTGCCAGTCTCTTCCAACAGGCTTTTCACATCTCGGTTGGTTGTTGCTGGACTTAGGTTTTGGATGAATAAGGTGCGACGTGCAGGTTGGCGGGGTGGGGAGCTTGAGTAAGTTGGGAGAAGTGGGTTGCTGGTGTAGCTGTACACGGTCTTACGAGGGATACTGTGGGTGCTGCCGTTATGGGGCCTATGGTGGCTCAGTCGGATGCTGTTTGTCATAGTGGGGTGGTGCATGTGGGACATGGGGTATGTTGGGAGGACGTTGAAAACCACTGGGTCACAGAAGGAAGGTCGAAGAACAGGCGAGTTTGGCATGCCCGGGACTGGTTGGGATAGTTGGTCTGTAAATACGGGCATAAACGGTTGATGCGGAATTGCCATTGGGTTCATCACTGGCCCGTACTCTGCACCGTGATAGGTAGGACTTGTCGAGACAACGGGCCTTTTGCAAGCGCACTGTCAGTATAAACAATGAAGTCTGACATCGTAGTTTAAGCATTTTTCGTGCGGACTAGGCTTACTCTGGAGAAATTGGAGAGGCCGGCACGGCCATGTTTTGAGTGACCCTTGGAGGCGTTGAGTATCCCGTAGCATAGCTTTGGGGAATCACACAAGACGGACTTTTCGTAGGTCCGGCAATAGGTCTTGTAGGGGAGCTGGTACGAGCCAGGGTAACTACCAGACTCTGTCCCTCCCAACCGTTTGTCGAGAGTCTATCTAGAAAGCACGTTGCCTGTCAGCCTTGTCTCAGGCCTAAAAGGCACAAAAACAAAGATACAATGGGTCCTTAGCCACTTACTGTAAGTGCGCCACGCCTCATCTTCATTTTTTACAATGATCTGGCCTAGGCCTGTTGGAAAACCATGGTGGTCGTCGTATACGACGGCTTGCCGAATATGCAAGGCCGTTTGGCGGACCAAGTCCTTGAGTTCTTGCCAGCGGCAGCGGGCTGGAATCTGTTTTCTCAGTAAGATGTGCGCCTTGATGAAGACAATGACTAGGAAATGATGGAACTCACCCCCTGGAGAAACAACACGAATTCTTCCTCGGATCCTCGAGGTCTCGACACCCGTCCTTTCTCCCGTGGAGGAAAAGGCATGGTTTATTTTTTCGCAGCGTGGTCGTTGTCTGTAATAACAACGTGGTTCGCTGGTCGCGGACAATTCCAGAACAGTACAGTGAGTTGAATGCAAGGATAATATAGATTTTAAATTGCAGTATCACGGAGTTCTTGTCCAACGATGCAGTTGATGTCACAACTCCCGGAGCTGGTGAAATCAGAAGTTAGGTCGTGTGGAACTCCTAGAAGCAAGGACAATCAGAATCCATCAAGTTGGACGATCTGAAGATGAGCTTAGTCGTCTGCATCTACCTTTTCGGTATTCTGAAATACCTAATAATCGCGCGAGAATATCTCTTTTGTAAAGCTGCAGAGAGTAGCTGCGTCTCAGGCAAGATCGATTGGGAAGATTTCGATAAAGGGAAAGTAAATAGAATCTTCGCTTTTTAAGCTCGAGGAAGTAGAGAATGGAGCAGGGTTAGGAAAAAGATAATAGACCAGCAAGATCGAAACTGATCTGTGGCCTACATCGAAGCAGCTCCACGGGATGGAGACTCTGTGGGCTGAAGAGGGGGAGCAATAGTCACAGCCTCTGCATCAAGAGACAGAAACGGCCAATGACGATTCGGGGCAAATAAGAAGAGAGGGCGAGGGCGAGGGCGAGGGAGAATAGAGAAGAGCAGTATGGCTTCTGAGAAGAAGAGAGTAATGAGAGCGAGAAGAGCTCATCGAGGGCTGGAAGGGAGAGGACATGGGAGGGCCACCGATGATTCGATGAAGCGATGAAGCGATGAACCACTGAAGACGCCGACGAATAAAGGGGCGCAGTTCTGACAGCGCAAGAAGTGGAAGAGGAAGAGGAGGGAGAAGAAGAAGAGGAGGAGGATTGGAATCTGGAAGGTCGCTGGGATGTGTCAATTTGGCCGGAATCTGTAATCGAGGGGGATCAAAAGTGGATGTGCAGAAGCAGCCTGATATGTCATGCATGGTCGACTACAGTGGAAGAGGAGATGAAGTGAATTGTTTTTTTTTTTTTTCTTTTCTTTCTTTTCCCCTTTCCCTCTTTGTGCATCTCTTACAACAGAGGTTTTTCATCTCTATTCTCATGGTTTCTTTTTTCCTCTTTTAGAATACAGTCAATACTATATAGTTGCATACTCTGAATGTACTAGACCCAACACACAATCACATTCTCCCCATCCCTCACCTGTCCTCCTCCAGATACAAAATAAGAAAATAATTTCTTATTACATTTGATAATATTACTATTTACACTCAATCCAATTCCCTAGGACAATTCTTGGCGTCGGTGGAGTTACACCGCCAGAATGAGCTCAGAGCAGCCACCAGGGGCGAAGAAGCCGAAGCTGGATGGCAAAAGGGCTTCGTGAATGGAGGACTGCCCTTGCATTCGTTACTACCTAGGAGCATACAGAGTGCTACTTTGAGATGGAGAGAATGACGCGAAGTCAAATCATAAATAACAAGCGATATGCTCCAGACCAGCGTATTCAAATATGAAGATTCAGATGCGAATGTAAACCAGCGCTGTTCATTGGCCGCAAGCAATATGAGAAATCACAGCTGGATCTGCTTTTCTTTGCTTTTTAAACCTTCAAAAAGAAGATTGTCTGGAGCCTGTAACTACTAAGTACTACTATAGTACCATGCTGGGAATTGATGGCCGAAGGTTGTGATGTATCACCTCTGATAATCAAAACCACGAAAAGATTATATACAAAGCACATCATCCTACATTCTCTCCGTAGTAACTAACCATGAATATCCGAATCCTAATTATACTAATCGTACTAATAGTACTGTAGTAAGTAGTGACAGTAACAGCATTTCTTCCTCCGTCCTCAACCCGGGATGATCCCTGGACAGACCTGCATATGAGCTATCCATTCCAGCTTCATCGGCACCAACGTCGACCTACCATCATCCTACAGGCTACGACCCTAAGGAAGTGCCCGTCCGACTCATGCATTCCCGACGATGCACTCCGTACGGGTGCATTATTGTTGCCACTGAGATCTCCACCAGTCGTAGCGGACGCTGGGCAGTAGATTCCAGAGGGGCTACCAGGAGATGGAATGAATACAAGTTACCTAGGGAGTGGTTATTTGAGGGCTTAAATTGCAATAATAATACGTATATCAGTTTGTTAGGTACTACCAGCAGTAGTAAGGAGTGAAGTGTCTAGGAATAACAGCTTATATTCCAACTTTCTCTGTAATTACAGCGGCTATACAATAGTTACTACTATAGTCGAACCTCACCTGAGCCTTATGCGAGTAACCACGGAATAAACATAACACATCTGCTGAAATCGATAGTCTGATGATCGCTCGACAGCCATGCTGCCAGCCCAATGTTTGACAAGGAAACATCTCGAACTTGAAGCTTGAAGCTGTGCTTGAATGCTCGTATCATTCGAGACTGAGTTACGGAGTATTCAATGAGTACCTGTTAACTGCCACTACTACTACTAGTACTTCTACTCCTACTACTGGTACTACTACTACTACTACTACTACTACTACTACTACTACTAGGAATAGCACGCATCTAAGCTTCTGTCTAGAGAATCAAATAAAAAAAATAATAATCATCGCGAATAGTTACAGGAAAATGACTCTGAGTCATGACTCATGGCGGTCGCGTGGACCGACTAAGCGTCCCTGGCGACTCACATGGACACGGCGACTATTGAGCACTAAACCCGACCATTGCTGACCGCATCAGGAGCGCTACAAAGAGGACGAAGTTCTGAGCCTGGATCTTGGATTTAGAAGCCTGGAACCTGAACGAACGAGTGTGTTTCTCACGTGTCCCTGGGCTTGAATAAGCATTGTCAATTCTCGGACTGGTCATGCTGAGATAGGTCCCAGAGACCAGATGGATAAGGTATTAAGGAGCCGCCAAAGTTGTCATATGTGGACTCACAAGACAATGCCGCATTGCGCCCAATACTAATAATAACCGCCCGATTGAAGCCCCGGGGAGGCTTGACATGACATCTGTCATGGTGGCATTGGATCAATCGAGTGTGATATGACAGATGGAAACTGCGGTCTGAGGGATTTCGAGTATCCAGGTTTAGCTCCAGCCACATTCTTTACAGCCTGACCCTGGGATGCATACAGTGTCTACCAGCTTTAATTCAGAGTGCTAGGTAATGAATTTTATTTCTCTTTCCTAGGAATTAACCATCAAGTGGAAAACAAAAAAAGCAAAAGGATAAAACAAACTCAGCTGAAATGAAGCCAAACCAAACCCACTGATCAACAACACACCACTGCACTGGAAATCATAAAGAAAAAAAGGGGAGGGGGCTGAGTTGACATTTTTCTCTTTTTCTTTTTGCCCTGGTACCTTAGGTAGTTTTGCTAACCGTTTCCAGTCCAGTGTGCTCCGAAATGGAATTCTCTCAAGGCACTCGGAGCTGGTAACTACTGAGTGGTAGACTGGTGGTAGTTCTTATCTCTGTCACACAAATAGCCCGTCGCCCTGGTTGTGATGGCAATGTTGCTGTGCCTCAGCTTTTGCCCCTTGCAGCAAAGGGGGAGGGAGGGGCACAGCAGCTGTTAGTGGAGGGGTATGTACGAACACAGTATGTATGTAAATCAGGCCTCCTCGCTCCAGGAGTCGACTCAGAGAGTGGAAAGAGGAGGCCGCTAAGAAGAACAAAGAATTAATGGTTGTCTACCTACCTGGTACACTATGAGTATACTGCACTCACTATAAATATAAGATTCCAGGCCCAGTCAAGACCCCCCTTCTTTAACCTGTCTGAGAACTAGCATGGATTCAATGACGGCCACTAGGTAGGCAGGACATACTTTGGCGCCGCCCTCGTGGGTCTATCCACTTCATTCACGGCTTAATAAAGGGGGAAAACGTCAATAAAGAACTTACTCTGTACTTTAATTAGATTGTGCAGTCTGGAGCAGTTCTTTGAAGGGGCTGGGAGTTCGGGACTCGGGAGGGTTGGAACTTGGATACAACGTGGAAAGGATGTTCCTGTTCTAGGCACTTGGTAATACTACTCCCGTACTCCGTGTTGACGTAGTAGGTAGTTACTAGTAGGTAAGAGCCCAGCTACCTCGAGGTACGAGGTATAGCTAATAGCCGACCATGCTGCAGAGTACTCCATAACCTGTAGTCTGTACGACTCCTATTGTGGCCCTTGTGGGATTGGAGGAAATATTGAACCAGCCATAGATGATAGGAGCGATTGAGCAATGCATCAACTTTCCTGCTGTAACCTGGCATACTGTGTATATCGAGGAAAATAAATGGACGTGTGGTTTGGTGCATTGATGATCATACCCGTAGTGATGCGAGCCAGGATCTCTGGGGTTAAGAAGGCTGGATTGACATTATTACGATAGACAGCGAACACTACTACCTAGGTACCTAAGTAGTGGATTAAGCTCGTTATACCTACTTGGGCTGGTAATTTGGATTCTGCGGGCTCAGGTCTCTGTTGGTTGTAGGACTAACTACTAATTCAACGAGTTTATTCTGGTCTACGAGCACGAGTTCGGGAGAAAGAGGTAGGGCCACTTTTCTCTAGGACCCTGCGGAGTGTATGAATGCAAAACAGCTTGATTTATCTCTAGTAAATATCACAACAATCTTGGGTATTGAGCAATGAAACAGAAAACAAGCCCACGAATCCCAGCTTCATCGGGCTCGGATTAGAGGGAAGCGCTAGAACCGGTATTTCACAAAAGCGAAGCAAAAAAAGGCGATGTATTATGCACGATGCGGGGTATCTCGGAATGCGCTCAAAAATTGGTCTACAGGTCACCATGTAGTTTTGGATGGTAATCTCGATGTAGAGAGAGGTGGGTGTTGTGGCACTATGGGTGACAATTTGAATGCCCCCTTTTCTAGTCCGCATCCTGTAATGTCGCAGGTTCAGATGCAGTTTTCACATGTAATGTGGCGGGAGCTCCTGTCGCTGTCTCGATTGCGTCTGTGTACGCTGCAGTACGGATGATGGAGAAGAGTTGGTAGGGAGTGACTCGAAACGGCCGTGTTCCCAAGAATGTCTGCCATTGTCATCCGATCTTCAAGTTCGTCAACTCGCGCTAGGACAGAGAAAATGTCCCGAAATGACATTGTCGTAGTGATTGGCTCTGAAGACCAGAGTGATGAAGTATCCAACAGCCAGGGCATCAAGGCCCTCTTATTCCCAGTACCGTGAATCGGGTTGTGACGGGAGGAGAGGTTCAGGTGGTGGAGAGTCTCTATTTTCTTGCGGGTGGTGAAGTGGGTGTGTGTTGGAGATCTGCGTTCAGCGGTTGAAGCCCACCATAGAGGCACATCGGCTGCAATAGTACGAATTCATTCCAAATTTAACAACTCCGGGTGAGGATTCGTGTTCGAGGCTCATGGAGCGCTGACATCGCGAACAACGGACAATATCGAAACTCAGGCCAAGACTTGAACTGGCGGAAGAGTGTGAAGCGATGCCTTTACCGGCCGAACCGGAAGGCGTGGGTTGAATCTGGATGGAGGAGGAACTCATGGTTTTTTTTTTTCTTTTTTTTTTTGGAGATGCGGACAGTAGAGTGCAGAAGAGGATAGAGGATGGCGAGATGGAGGACGTTGAGTATTTATTGCGCCCAGGGAGTCGGCGGAGTGCCGGCAGTAATAGTGGTGAGGAGTATGCGGAGAAGGCAAGACGATGGATAACAAGGCAGGCTGGCAATAAGTAAGGTGACGGCACTCTTCACCCGACACGACAGAAAGTCAGTAAACAGTGGTCTGACTCGAATATTCCCTGACAGCTTTTCAGGCAGGAAGAAGACGGCAGTGAAGATCCAGGCCGGTCTTCGTCAGAAGAAAAAGGGCGACGACAACGCCAACTGAGAGAGTCACTGGGCCGCAAAAGCAATAGTAGTAGTAATAATAATGTGGTCCAGCAGGGCTGTTGCGGAAGTACTCTGTATGTATACGACCACCACTGCCCAGCGCCAAGAGAAAGTTTCAGGGTCAACTTGAGATCGACCCACTTGCGGTTTTCCTTTTCTTCTTTTTCTTCTTCTTTTTTTTTGCCCTCCTCCTTGTTTTTGTACCCACCCTAATTTCTAGATGACTATTTTAGTAATTTTTTTTTCTCTTAGAGAAATAATACGTTAATAATAACAGTAGTAATGCACTAAAATAATAAAGAGAGAAAATAATAATGCTGATGAGAACATGAGAATAAGCAAAAATAGAGAAAAAAAAATCATATATTACTTAAGACACTTTGTATAGAGTACCTTGGGGACAGAGAGTACAGAGACTTGGAATTTTGCTCACTTCCCTTAAGCACAATAATAATACCAATCAAGAAGAAATAACAAGGTAATACTCCGAGGTAGTAATGCTAAGCTGGAGCTAGAAAATGTGGGTTTGGTTTCAGAGTGATTCTTAAGACTCACTCTTAGGTGCAGTCAATTGTAGAACCGTAGAATCGTAGAAATGATCCGCCTCCCCCTTGATGGTAGTTGAATTCTCTCCCCGAGTTTGACAAGTCTTGATGAATAACACTGCAATGATTGCACCACTGTTGTACTCCGGAATATACCAGGTACAGAGCAGCCTATTATTTAAGGTGTTCCAGTTGCATGGTACGTTCCAGAGTTACCACGCGGTCGCATGAAATAGCCTTATACAGACAGTATTTAGTCAGAAGCGGTAACATTTTAGTTACTTGGTTATCACAGGAGCAACGTGGTGTGTACGTGTACATATATACTTCCAGAATACAAATATAATAATCATATATTAATGCTATTGTCATTATTATGATTTTACTTTCCCATACTATATGGAAATAATATGCACGTTGCCTTTGCCCGGGGGGCTGGGTTTGCGCTACTCCGTACATCGACATCAGCCATCAGCCATCAGCCATTAGCAATTCAGCATCCTCGGCTTTCCCCGTCATCGCTATCAGCAATGCTAATGTCTCCTTGCCCTTTTTTCCTTTTTGCTTTAGCACCGCACCGAAGGCCGTGTCGTCATGACTGAGCCCCGACCAGGCAGGAAAGGATCGCCCTGTCCATTATTATTATTATTATTATGCACGGAGTTGTATATTTGGAAACATGTTGATCTCTCAAACAGCCGAACCGAATTTTACCTCTAGTAAAACGTGTATCCACTATCCGCTCCAAGTTGGTCTCTACAGAATACTGGTAAAACCAAGGCTGTCCAGCTTCACTACTTTCTGCCTAGTTAGCGACCATCACGTCGTCTCAACCGCAATGAGTCTAGTTTTTGGAATGAAATACCCCATTGCAATATAAGCCAAGTATGCGATGTGGCTAAGGAGAATGGTGAGTGGCGCTTTTTTCAGTCACCTGCTCGTGCAAACCTTCAAGTAGTACCTACCTAGTAGTAGTTAGTTACTATACCAGTAGTAGTAATTGGAGTTTGGCACCTTACTGGTATTATCATTGAATCAGCATTTTCGGATGATAGCCTCATCGTTCATTATTAGGCATTACTGTGTACCTACTATTTTCATCGGATATACGGAATCTGATTCCTGATTCCTGATCCCTGATTCCAAAATGGAAGATGTCCTCCGCGGCCCCGGGCTGCTGTGTGATATTTGGATCTATCATTGGCCTATCATTTTTTGTTGTTCCCCTTGCTATCATCGCTCCGCACCTTCTACTGTCATCATCGCCTCACCTCTCCGTCCATATCAGTGGCCTGACATAAGATCCATGCACTCATAATAATACCTTATTTCGAATTAGGCAGATAAGGTAAATCGGGGATCCTCCCTCGTGGGACCTACCCTGGGACTGAGTCGTCAGTCAGGCGGAGCCCATTGCGGTAGGCATATCCAATAATTCTCAGCCTCGTGCGAAAGAATGCGCTCGGATCCGCACTGGGCGTTTCAGAAACCCGTCTATCATTCCTCCCAGGCTGCAGTGTAAGTGTACGGAATCACGGACCACGGAGAGCACGGAGGATGTTCTTGAGGTTACTCCGGAGTATGTAAGTAACATTAACTGCTAGTAAGCAATAGATTATGGAATCATGGATAACTTTAGAGTAGGTCGGAGTATGGATGTGCTAGGCACCACTTTTCTGCAACATTACCGAGCAAAAGTATCGGAGTGTAGAAATGTGGATACATCTCTTGGATATTTTTTTCGTAATCGTATCTCCAAACGACGGAGTAATTACTACTCTGAGTCGAGTATGAAGGACTGTACTCATGTTGTAGCCTACTACATAGGCCATAGTTGTACAGTGCAGTGACTGTAGTCTCCTGTACCCCGACCTTTCCGGTGGGACTGATGCCTTAGCGGATGGTCTGATCACGGAGAGAATCTATTATTACCATAGTAAGTAATAATAATAATGGGAGTTGTGACTGAGGCCACGAACTCATCCTTTCTCCCGTGTTGGCGGTGTTGGCGCTTGAGTAACCGCTTGTCTTTTAAAATAAACGTGTCCCCGCAATTTTGCGAGGGTGACGAGTAACGACCCGCTGACTACTGCATCTCGTCAATTGTATAGTGCTAACTAGCAAAACGTACGAGCGCAATAATGCTACTCTGGATTATGATAGTAGTAGCTGCCTTAAGCATGCGTTAAGGGATGGAGTGGGGTTACTAGTAGTAGTAGGTATACAGAGCACACTTGGAGTAGTTATACTACTACGAGTAGTAGTTACTCTGTAGTAGCATTATTATTATTGTTATTGTTTTTATTCATCCTCTTCCGGAACCAGAACGCGAGAATTGAGGTATTTTCCGGCATCAGGTTGCAGATATCACCACCCCAATGTCTATTAGGTACTATCTTCCTTCCGAGAGGTGCCTGCCGTTATTTACCGATTTCGCCGACACTTGCTTTTTCGGATCCAAACAGTCGATTCTCCTACTTGTTCCTTTCAAACTTTGATAAAAATAATAATTATGCCAATAATGATGGCATATTACAAGCTCGAACTTCTCATGAAAGGAATCTGTATGCGCATCGCTAGTCGCATGTCCTGCAGCTATCTTTCCTGCGCCAATACCCATCATCGGTATCACATACTACGTATAGCAATATGACTTTTGACCAAGATGACGCAACAATCCTGTATTAACTATTCCAAAATTTTGTTTGTTCATGGTTAGCCGCGTCGATCCTCAAGCCCGATACCTGTCAACAGGACCCCACCTACGCGGGTTTTTCCTTTTCTGCTCATGATAAATATTACCTACTTGAGTACCGTGGACGCCTTCCTGTCTAAAAGGTCGGTCGGATATCTCACAGGCACTCGAGAAAATACAGAAAGACCCCGCATCATTGCATAGACCGTGCATATATACATACATGCATAGTATATAAAGTACTTTGTCTGGAAGACATGTCCAAATGCTCAAGCTCCGATTCCTAGAGTTTACACACTTTTCGCTCCAATTGACTGACGTCAACCCAACTTCCCGCCCTACATGGACTGGACGTTGCCCCGAACACTAACAATCACCAGGCGCAATTCTTTAACCCCGAAACAGTATCGACTAACTCCCTAGTAAGGTCTAACCGTCTGCAAGATGCTGTAATAGCACATGAACCTGCGACCTACCCTCGTAGGTGGTGATGCACGAAGACGAAAAAAGTCAACAACTCCAGTTCCAACTGCTCCAGGCTTCTAGATGAGATCCCACCAATCGCTGTCGCGACGTTGCGATGAACTGATGATGTGAACTCTCCCGATCTTAGTAGGGACGACCAGCGCGCTGCTGTCCTCCGCAAGAGGTTGAGGTGGGCGACGGCTCTCTCTGACATCATCGCACCAACTTCCCCTCAGTCAAGAATAGAGATGCTTCGTCTTCGTTGGTTGGATCTAGGCCTCAGATCTTGTACAAAAATCTCCGACTTCCGTGGGTTCGGAACAATCGGTTGAGCTCAGGTCACTGTAGACAGAAAGTTGGCCCCTACCGCCGTTATTTAGCTAACAGTCCCAAGTCGAGTGCAATGGCCTTATTGCTGCACGCCATCCACGGTTCCTAGTTCCCAATAGCTGCTTCCCCTTGCGGGTTTGCTTAGGATGGGAAACGACGTCATGAGGAGGTGGAATGTTGCTGACGACAGATGCAGTAATCGTGACTGACATTTTGCCAACACTCAACCAGCAAAGATTTCTTCTGCAAGCTCACCGTCTTCCTCTCTACTAAATGGCGGTATTTGCAAATTTCCTCTAGTCGAGCTGACAAAACGAGAAACAGCGCAATAAGTCGTCGACTACTACTACTAGTAAGTACCTACTTGTCTAGGAGGTATCACCGTTACATCCCCCACGTGTGTGCTTCGCTTCTGGCAGGAACGGGCGATTAAATTGATCCAGCGTAACTTCTGCCCCGCCACCCCACCTCCTCAAGCTCTCCGACCCAAAAAATCCATCTCCTTCAACCTCGTTCGGTCAGCAATACGATCCCCTCTTTTCTCATTCCTCAGTCTTCCACTCAACCCACGCTCTGCTCTGTCCGATTTTCTCTTATTAGTTGCGTGCAGCTATCCGATCTCGATCACCATGGCCGGCCCAGTACCCAATCTCTACAGCTTCCCGAATACCGAAGCCCTGGCCCAGCAATTAAGGCCATATGTCCTCCGCTCTCAGAATTCCGCTCTAACCCGTCACAACACATTTCGCATTGCAGTCTCTGGTGGCTCGCTGCCTATCGTTCTCGCCAAAGCCCTCCTTGCACCCAGCGACGGGACTCCAGAAGATACCCCGCAGTTCTCCAAGTGGGAAATTTTCTTCGCGGATGAGCGCGCAGTTCCTCTCGACCACGAGGACAGCAATTACCGTCTATTGAAAGATGAGCTCCTCAACAAGATCCCAGCAGATCTAGGCTCCCCTAAAGTGCACACTATCGACCCAGACCATGTCAATGATGATGACCCGCAGGAGCTCGCAGATCTGTACCAGGAAGAACTAATGCGCTCTTTTGCGGCTAAAGACAGTGTGAAGCTACCTGTGTTCGACCTCATTCTTCTAGGCTGCGGACCCGATGGCCATACCTGCAGTCTCTTCCCTGGGCACGAACTACTACGGGAAAAAGATGCTTGGGTATCCCCAATCAGCGACTCGCCGAAGCCGCCCCCGAAGCGCATTACCCTCACCCTGCCTGTGGTTACTCATGCCTTGCACATCGCGTTCGTCGCTACTGGAGGTGGGAAGAAGGAAATTATGAAGCAGATCTTCGACTCGGAAGAGGGCAGAAGCCTTCCGTCCGCCCTCGTCAACCAGGGTGCCGGCGAGAAGGTAAGCTGGTTTACCGACCATCCAGCTGTAGAAGGCGTGACCTTCCCGAGGCGTGGAAGCTTGTAATCAGAATGGACTCAGATTCAGGCTACTGGACAAGCGAGAATGCCGGAGAAGAGTGGACGAGAGAACGTCTGTATCATGCAACCTCGAGTTACCAACATCCTATATACCAAAATGCAACACCACCACACCTTTTAGAATTCGGTCGGCGCGAAACGGAGAATGCATCTGACGTGGTATTTTGAGTGCGCTGGCTGTTTGCCTTGTATCTTGCGTTTTGCTTTAAATCCTGTTCATCTGTCTATGAATCCCCTTTCCTTCCTATCGTGCGGGTGGAAAAGTTTGTGTGATCTTCATTTTGTTGATACCACGAGCTATTCTTAAGCTGTATGTAGTAATTGATGGCGGCACGAAGAAATAAAAGGAAATTGAAAGTATTGGACGCCGATGGGTTGAGTCTAGTTAAAGATCAATCGCCAGTATTCTGATTGATCCCATGCACACTGGATGATGAAGCTACTAGTAGGTATTATGTAGGAATCAAAGAACCCTAGTCACGACAATTCATCTCCGTCATTCTCGCATCCCCTAGGTACCCCAGACAGACACTTCACACTCTATGGAGCTTACTACCTATATTTCCAGTCCGCTAGAAGGCTCTACACTTTCCTGTTTAGTGCGCAATATAAAGCTACATTAATGGATGCGTTTATTTTACGATTAACTTACCAATACCGTAGTTTCGGTCAACCTTGGCTATATATTCGTAGTAGTATGGCAACTTGTTCTGTTCAAATCCCCCTAGTATACCTGCTACGGATACTTCTGCTAGGTAATACTAGTAGTATCTAAACAGAAACTGGAGAGGACGGCAGATGAGAATCCAACCCCTCGGAGCGACGGAGTATCTAGTACATACTATCTACTACTAGTACTACCTCTTCTAGTTTACATGAAACAATGAATCCATCTTCTCATCCTAGTTTCCAAGATCGGAGGGCTCGTAGAAACTCGGTGGCAAATCAAGTCTAAAATTCTCGAGCTGGATTCTCCGATTTTGAATCCTGTAATGACCCCTGGAATGGCTGGTTTAGGGTGTTTGGAAATGGAGGGGAAAAAAAAGGGCTACTGGGGTCTTTCTTGGATACTAGGAGTTTGCGTTGTAGGTACTAGGTATAGCCTATCTGTCTTCTTTTTGTTTCCCTTTGTAGGGGGTTGAGTTATTAAGGTCACTACGGGTAGTAGAGCAGATGCCAGGTCAAAAGTACCCTGTGATTTTGTGTTTACCTGCATGATAGGTATGATTATCCTTGTACAGTATACTACCTTACTAGTAACAGGAGTAGTAGGGTACGAAGTGACAGGAAAGCTTGGAACTTCAAGGTTTGCTTGTCGAGGAAGTCTGCAGAGTGCAGGGTGGCAGAGGCGGGTTGGATGAAGGTATTCATGATCACCGTGAGATAAAGGGCGATGGGGGTGTTGTGATGTCCGAATGGGTAGTTGTCTGATTATTGTATATCATCACTATTGTAAGTAGTCACTGGAAAGAAATGCAAAGATGCAGTGGAGGAGAAATCATTCCCTGTTTCTTTGCGCGGAGTGGTTGATATACCTACCTAGGTAAGAATTAGTGAGTTCCAAGCCTCTAGGGAATATCTACTACTTGCAACCAGATATGGGTAATGCTGGAGGGAAATACTGCTACTACTGCTACTACTGCTACTACTACTACTACTACTACTACTACTACTACTACTACTCTAGACTGTATTATTTGATAGATACGAGATGCCCTGTCCAACTCATCGGGGGCTGTTGGGGTTATGATGTCTACTAAGTGCTCAAGTACAACAGAAATAGCTACTAGAACATAATAATATCCAGTCTCTTCTTGACTGCACTCATTGTTAAATCAATAGTGTGTGTTGAATATAATTGAAATGTAATAATGGAATATACAATAGTCATGGATATTTTCAGAATTCACACTCCAACGTGAGAGGCCTCAGGCCCGTGCGCCTTGGAAGCTTCGACGCTTTGTTTACGCGGAAAATCTCACCGCAGCTTTTCGGACTTGCCGTCGTCATCAGTTTATTATTATTGACTATCATTTCTTGTCCAGCGGTTATTCTGTTTTCTACAATCCTTCGAGTCTAGGCCTCTCTCCCCTCCCCCTCCACCCCCTAACTCTTCCCCCTCTCCCCCTCTTCCTCTTTTCCCTCCCCCGAAACCATGCCAATCCCCACACGCTCGGGCTCAGTACGGGAACCCCGTAAGCAGGTGAGTGTCCTATCCCAATCTGCGTAAGGCTGTGTTATCTCCTTGCATGCGATTATCCGAGCTCCCTCTGACACCTGCCGTCATAGCCTGCCAGTATAGGCCGCACGACTGCGATCAAGCCAGTCTCAGCCACTACAACAGCAACAGCAGCTGACGAACCCCCCAGTACTGCGAGTACTGCGCCTACCACTGACAATAATAATACTTCCAATCGAAACAGAACCCTCCTACCGCGCTATGATGGCCGTCCTCCGGGAACCCAACTCCTACAACGATCGAGTAAAACGTCACAAAATAATGGGCAACCGAAGCAGCAACAGGAACAACAGTCGATGCAGGCACCCAGCACTCTTTTGAGCCAACGACAAAGCCTCGTTCGACCTAGTCAATTACGCACGCCGTCTACTTTAAAGCCGAGCACCGTCGCTACAACTACAACAAGTAAAAGGCCAGTTACTGGACGAAACCCTCCCTCTCCAGTCAAGAAGGAGAGTAGTGCTAGTAATACCTCGAAGCAAAATGGGCGACCAACCTCACCGAAGAAGACAGATATGCCTCCCTCTCCGCGCCCGACCCGATCGGCCTCCCTAAGGCAACCCGCGAGCTCTAGTGCTGGGACTCTGACCGGTAGAGGACATGTGAGACATCGTAGCCAGATCGTTCTCCCGGCTTCTAGCCATGAAGCCAAGAAGGCTGATCCCGCTCAAGCGCCGCCTACGCCGACAACACCGAGGTTGCGAACAAACTTTACAACTTACCAACAGAACTACTCACCGAAGAAGACGGCGAAACCACCAACCCCGGTACCACCTGCTGGTGCGTCTACGGACCCGGGTTCCTCGTTGATTCCTTCATCCTGGCCGGAGATTGCGGCGCTGCAGACTGAACTTCTGCAGCTAAGTCTCCTACATAAGTCTCGGTGTCAGAAAAATGTTGCCTGGGAAACCAATGCGGAGTCGCAATTACAGAACAGATATAACTCGGTCGCTGAAGACTACAAGGCTGCCTTGGACTCCGAAAGGAAGTCGCAGAGGAGGCTCAATGGAGAGGCGTTGCGATGTTGGCTCAAAAATGCACGCGAGCACATTGGGCAGGGGGGATTTGCGGAGCAGATCCAGCTCTTGTCGCAGGTTACGCAGGAAGTGTATGATTTGAGCAACAGTCAGAGTGGACGGTATACAGCGGTCATCATAGAGTTCGAAGACTGGCTCCAAAGAGTCGAGCAAGTAAAGCGCTCCCGAGAAGGATGGCTTGACCCCGTGCTTTTCATTGATCCCCTTGGCCGAAACTGGAAGGAGGAGGTAAATGGCATGTCCTTGAAGCTAGAACTCTTGTCGAGGCAGCTACAGAGTCTGGATATTCTAGGCTACGGAGAGATAGAGGCTGTCAAGCACTCTGCACTTTGCCGAACAGCGACAGGCCTCGAGGAAATGGTGAAGCTGATGATCGAAGAGCTGGTTGCCATTCGTAAGATCGAAGCCGATGTTGTAAAATCGGAAGAAACGTGGGTTAGTCAGCTGGCCCAGCAGTCGATTGAGGTACAACCGCAAGAGGAGGCAGTCCCGAGAATTGGCATGTGGAGACAATTATCATTGAAGTCATGATCTCGTCGTTCTTACCCTCGATTTTTTGGGTCATTTTCTTTCTTCTTCTTATTATCATATTAGCAACCGAGTGAGCATGAGAGGTGTTCTCGGTCAGTCAGTCAGTCAGTCAGCCAACATTTGGGACTTTTGTTCTTCTTTTCCACTTGCCCTTGTTTCGACGAGTGAGTCAACGGAGTGAAATCCTGGCATTTACCCAGGTCGGTTCCAAAGCAGAAGAAAAAAACCAGTTTTAGTTATTTGTCTTTTCGCGGTACCTAAATGAACGCCCTCGCATCAATTTAACTGGATGGGATCGACCTGGACCCTCCAGTTTCTGGTTGCAAAGATGTCACGGAAACAGAAAACCTGTTTCTTGAAAGGCTTTTTTTCGCCCTTCTTTCATACTGACTAGTTCCACACGGCTATAATTGCCATGCCGCGGATTGGATTGTGGTAAGCAACCCATCCACACAGGTAATCCTGATTTTGTCGGCCGCTGCATCCTTAAACCGGTTTCTTTGGGTTGTCTAAATATATGGATCTCCTGATTTATCCACACACACACACACGCAGAGAGAGAGGAGGGGGGGAGGAAGAGGGCGAGAGAACTTAGAGGTAAGATCCCTGTATGGTCGGATATTCAGTGTTTTACAACATGGGTTTTCCTTACTTACCCACAGTTACGCTGGATCTAGACTCGATAGACTTTGAAGACCCCTGAGGACACGACAAATGTAACGCGTCCGAGGCGAGCGCATCCCCTTCCCGGTGACACAAAAGACTCTGAATTTCAGGGCAGGGATGGATCCTGTTCTGTGGGGGTTGTGGTTGTTGAGACCGTGGTAGTGAATTCTTCATTCTTTCGTCGGAGCCGAGAAAAAACTGGGGAAGTTCTCATGGAGGTGAATAATACTACCTTACTAACCCCCTAGCTGGGAGGTTAGTTAGTTATTAATGGTGGAACTTCATGGAAGGCCAGCTGTTTCGCGCCGTGTGCAACCATCTGGAAGCCTGGAACAGGTTTTTCTTGAGAAACAGATCGGCCCTCTAGACACTTGGCTTTTTCTTCGCTTGATAGAAAGGAAGACGAGAGGATGAGAGAAGAGAAAATGAAAAAGACAAGGAGAAGCAAACGATGATAATAATAGAAAAAAGAATAAAATAAGGGTATCTGGTAAATAATTCCGAGAGAAAAGAGAGTAATAATAGGCAGGATAATTAATTGGTGGTAACGATAGCACGCATCATCATACCATCGACTGCAGTATAACTAATGGAGGTAGTGGTGGTGGGAGAGAAAGTGGAGGAGCGAGGCTGAGTCAGCGCGGGTAGTGGCGTCATAGCGGCCGAGTTCGGTTAAGCCCGAGAGCACTAGCCCGGAATCGGTTTAGGCCGGTTTAGTCCCGTTATTTGACAAGGTGACAGAGCCTAACTTCTAAGGCAGGCTGCAGGAGGAGAGAGAGACGTGGAGAAAGGAGAGGAGGAGAGGAGGAGGAGAGGAGGAGGAGAAGGTCCAAGTTCCCACCCATCAGGCATCAGACTCAGGATTCTCTCGTACAGTAGGGACCTATAGGTAGGCACTGCCAGCAGCTCGAGATGGAGGGCGAGAGCGCTGTGTCCAGAGCGTCGTGGAACCATCGAGAAGCGCGCGCAGGGGATCGAAGGCCAAAGTGTGTGACATCACCGACCCAGTCATTTTTGCGTTTCCCCCCAAACTCAGGCAACTTAACCTGATGCACCAACTCTCTGGTTGGCAGGGAGCGGCCACCGTACGTTCTGGGAATCTTGAAGAAAATACCATCTACTTACCACCTACTTACTTAGTACTAGTAATAGTAGTAAGACTGCACTATTCATGAATCTCAGCTTCGCATCCCCCCGGAGTGAGATTCCTTGTAAGAGCTCCAAATCATCATTGGACAGGATTGGGATCGCGATTGACGCGCCGCCTTCATCCATGATCGATGAATAGCGATCCATGATTAACGAACCTCCTCCGGCTTCTGGCCATATTATTAGCCTTTCGTCTGGGCCAACTAACTATCAGCCAGTTCTGGGCCTGGTGGATCTTTCCATCCAGGTTCTCCATCGCTCTTTTCCTCCTCTTCTTTCCCTCATTTTCTTTTCCTTTCTCCATGTCCCCTACCTAGCTGGGAGTATATTCTATTGCTTCCAGTGAAATCCTTCCTCTTCCCTCCTCCATCCCCCCCTCCTTCTAAGAATAATAATAATAATAATAACCGCCATTTTCCGTTGTTTCCACCACACTAGATTCAGTTAGCAATAGCCACAAGCTCAATATCTGGACTGGGACCTCGACTTGTTGTTCCTGCACCCCTCCCTTTGTGGACTCTTTCTCTTTCTTCCCCTTGCACTTTCGCCGCCTCCGCCCTCTCTGCCGATACCCCATTCAAGCTCCATGTTCTCAAGTTCTCTCCCCTGTTCATGACTTTCTCTCTCCTTTTCTGCTGCTGGTTTGCTTTCTTAGCTTGACATCCCTCGCGGCGGATCTGTGGGCTCGTACACGCAATGCTCCAGATCCGAGGTGATGCTGAGAAACCCACCTTTTGTCGCCTGTAACAATCCACGCGAAAATGACAAGGTCACTGTACGATCGTATCTGGCGTCGTGAAGCCGGCCAGACGTCGCCCTGGGTGAATATCCGCGGCCTTTACGGCTCCAAGGAATGGGTCGAGAACCTTGACATCGTTAACGAGCTGGGGGGTCACACTGGTTGCGTCAATGCCTTAAGGTATGTGTGATTGTGTGTCTGTGTATCTGTGTGTGCGTCTTGCGCCTTGCGCCTCGATTCCTTCCTCTCTCCCTCTCTCCCTCTCTCATGGGATATCCTACTCCGGATCGTTCGCGGAGAAAAACTGACTCTGTGTAGTTGGTCGCGTTCGGGCCAACTTTTGGCCTCAGGCTCCGATGACTACCACCTCAACATTTACTCATACCAGCCAGACTCCTCGACAGCTCCCTTTTCTTTGAACACCAGCATCTATACCGGCCACACTGGGAATATATTCTCCGTCTCATTCATGCCGCATTCTAACGACCGGACTTTGGTGACTGCGGCAGGTGATTCTCAGGTCCGCATCTTTGACATAGAATATTCTCGCCAGTCAGTTGCTTCGGTGTTCGCGCCTCCCGCTCGCAATCAACATATGAATCAATTCTTCGGCAATGCGCGATATCTGGGCGTGGAAAGTACTAATGCGCGCATTTACCGGAGCCACGCTGACCGCGTCAAACGAATCGTGACAGAATCATCACCGCATCTCTTCCTAACATGCTCCGAAGATGGTGAGGTTCGCCAGTGGGACTTGCGTTTGCCATCGTCTGCCTACCCAAAGCCGCAAGGCGGGCTTTTGTACATGAATCACCGCTTGGCAGAAACTCATGACGACTCCAATGTGCCCCCTCCGCTGATCTCATACAAAAAATATAGGCTAGATCTGAACACTATTTCATGCTCCCCAAGCCAACCGCATTACATCGCGCTAGGTGGTGCGCATCTTCACTGCTTCCTCCACGACAGGCGCATGCTGGGACGTGATCTTCCTGCTGAAAAGGGTGATCCTGGTGGCTCTCCCGGGGTAGGAAGTAGTCATGATGAGGCGCTAATGGGTCGAGCGACGAGATGTGTTCGGAGGTTTGCGCCACACGGCAAGCACCGCTCAAAGTCACGGTATAAGGGTCATATTACCGCATGTAAAATCAGCAATGCCAACCCAAACGAGATAATTGTGAGCTGGTCTGGCGACCACATATACAGCTTCGATCTAATCCGGAGCCCTGATGCAGCAGATGCCCAGCGGGAGCACCAGTCATCCTCCATGCTGGCCAAGTCTGACTCTCGTAAGAGGCGAAGCTCAAAGAACAGAAAGCGTAAGCGCCAGAATGGAACTTCGATGTCTTCACAGTCTAGCGGAAATCGGCGCAGATCTCGTCGATCCGATGCAACCCAAGATAACAGTGAGCTGGCCTTCCGTGTCCGTTACGGGAATGGAGAGGTAGAGGATATTTCTATCCCATCATTGTTGCAAGACCACGCTTCCGTTTCTGATGTCAACTCGGTGGAACTGTTGGAGCAGGCGCGATATTCCGTACTCACGGAAGCGCAAAAGTTGAGTCTGCGCATAGCCAAAGGTCTGGTTAAACTCCGGAAAGCTCTTTTTTCACTGGAGGCTTCGGCGCGTGAAGAGGCGGAAGTATCTAGCCCTTTCTCAATATCCGCCTTCCAAGAATCATTCTCTTCCGTCTTGATGCAGGCACGAACTTTCTTGCCTCAGATGGAAGAAGTGATGCGAAGTTGGGGATACCCTCTTAACCCTTCACCCGAAGTTGTGCGCATCCAGCAGGCTCTTCGCCGTAATCGAGAATCATCATATAGGTTCATTCAAGCGGCTGGAACACTTGCGCGGGCTTTGGGTGGAGAAATTCAGAATCCCGGCGTCGACGAACGCGACCTGGAAAAGTTCCAACAGATTACACCTGCGCCAGGAGAAGACAACACCATTGATCGTAGGGAGCAATTTGGGTACGATTTCTTGAAGGCAGTCTTGTTGTTCATTGAGGGAGGTCGAGGGTCTGTTCTGTCTGGTTTCAAGCGCGATTCCGCCCATCGCCGCAATCGAGTCCGATTCCCTATAGCGGAAAATGCTGATGATAGCGCCCTTGAAACAGTACTGATTCCGTATTTGGATGGGCTAGCAGAAAATACACCTGTGATCAACGTCGACACTTCAAGGTTTGGACATGATGCAACTCGTATACTCTTTCCGTCCCAACATGCCGCCGTGGCTGTCTTCGAGGCTACCTTGAAAGCTGGAGAGCCAGCTAAAGATTACACCCATACAACTGACGAGGTTGGAAATACTAATGGGACCTCCGCTTCATTCGATTCGACGACCACGGATCGGTCTGCACTAAAAAAGTACTGGCTTTTGGAGGTTGGTCGCGGGATTTTAATGGAGGCGGGTATTGGTGTGAATTTCGAGTTCGTCAATCACGCGTTTGGGGGGTTAAATGCAACGATCGAGGACGAATCTGAAGGCGACATGGAGATAGAGAGATCTCAGAATGATACAGAGGCTAACAATGAGGAGCAGCCGATCCGGGACATCAGCTTAACGATAACTAGAGATCCTAATCGTGATGGTGGGCGGTTTGCAAATGGCGTTGAAGATGAAGGAATGCGGATCAGCCCCACGAGTAGTATTATCGAGAGCGAAGAAGAGGAAGAAGACGATGATGATGAGGAGGATGCAATGGATGAAGATGTGGACGAGGACTTGATGGGCGCTTTGGGCTTGAACTTCGACGACTCCTCGGCCAATAGTGAGGACGACGAAGAGGACGACTTGGTCGATGACAGCGATTCAGACGAGGCAGAACGTGCATTTAGAAATTATGGGTTCGAAAGGACTGGAATGGAGGACGTGGAGCTTGACGTCCCGTGTTCCTCGCACACCAAGGTTTACCGCGGTCATTGCAACGTCAAAACGGTCAAGGATGCCAACTACTTCGGGCTGAACGATGAGTATGTGGTAAGCGGGAGTGACTCAGGGCATTTGTTTATTTGGGAACGGGACACCTGCAAGCTGGTCAATATCCTCAAGGGGGACGAGGAGGTGGTGAACGTTGTGCAAGGTGGGTTTGTCAGCTTAAAGACGACAAAAGGTACACATTTATATATATATATATAGACGACTAACAGGCTAGTTTTAGGTCACCCCTATGAACCAACCATTGCAGTTTCTGGCATCGACGATACCATCAAAATTTTCTCACCAGACCAACATGCCCAGGAGAATGCCCGTCAGGGTATCAACATCTTGGACCCTAGTAACCCAGCCAACACAATTGGACCGGGATACGGGGGTCTCAAGAGTTGCAAGGCCATGCATGATAGCTACCGGATCATGAGTGACAACGATGTTCAGCGCCAGGGGGGTATGAGTGAGGCGTTCATAACGGTAGGTCATCTTCGAGCCTCTTACAAATTTGAGATCCAGAGAGACATTCCGCTGACAGCGAGTAAATAGAGACATATGCTGGCACAGTTTGCGGCAAGTGTACGAGATCAACAAAATGGACTGGCTCCAGGCGAGCACTCCAGGATTGTTTTGGATGAGGGCTGCAGTGTAAGTCTTCTTTTTCATCTTTCTTCCACTTGAGATTTGGGAAATTTGGGCTCTGACGACATGTACTGGTTTGGCAGGTGATGTGAGCAACCCCGCGATCGGACTGAAGAGACGGGAGGAAGGGCGCTGCGATGATCGAAACTGGCTCGACGGGCGAACCTTCAGACACTCCTCTTAATCCTTTTGCTGAGCTTGTTTTGGGTGGAGGGGGTGAGGCCATTCTTTTTTTCCCAGCGTTTGACGGCTTTGATCCCAGGCGTCTCGTCTCCTGGTCAACTTCAGGACGAACTTTACGGGTGAAAATTGGACACAGAGGTGTGTCAGAAGTCTGGAAATAGAAAGAGGACCCAATGAGACCCACGAATTGCCATTATTAATAATTCATCCCTGAGATTTTGGCGGTTTTGATCTCCTTGAATGATCGACCGACTCGCCGAGTCGTACTCTGTAGTGAGTGGGATCTTTGATGTAGGGCTGAGCCACGACAGAGACGAGGTGTAGGAGAGAATAAAGGGTGCCAGGAGATGAACTTGCGTAGCTTCATTTCTATCTGTCTATATATTTCTGCTGTCTCTTGTCTGTTCGCGATGTTTTTCTTGTCTTCGTTGGGTTGGTCCTGGTCAGGTGACTTCCCAGCGGGGTCTGATTTTTTTCCAAGGCTTCGAATTCAACAACCGTCAAGATTCACTCTGGCGTTCCGATTTCTGCTTTCTCCGTCTTGGGAGATTTCTCTTGATCAGTAGCCTGTGGTTACCACATCCGATGCGAGCAGCACAGCCCGGGTGTTGAATTCGGATACGCCCTTTTCTCGAGTGCACTTACTCCTCTCCTACTACTAGTACTCTGTACCTGGAATTGGGGGAAAAAAAGATTTAGTTATGATTATGATAGATCCGCAACGCTAGTGAACATTATCCATATCATACCCACCTAGACGCAAACAAAAAAAGCTCGGGGGAAAGGAAAAAGAGAGAATACAGACCGCTGATCCTGCATATTGCATACTGCATACATCATTTCGAAAATGCAAGCTCTCCAAGACCACACAGATATCACCTCCCGGCTCTATGCGGACCCCCATAACCCCCACCTACACCTGGGACGGGGTCTGATTCATGAACGTCTGGGGTTCCCTGATCTGGCGTCGGCGGATGCGTACCGGGCCCTCTCGTTGCTTGATTCTGTTGTTGATCCCGAGGGATGTGAGTTTCATGCTCGACGGAGGATAGGAGGGGGCGTTGGGGATGGTGACGTTGATGTTGAAGTTGATGATGATGGTAATGATGAAGAGGATGCATACGCACCCATTACGGAAGACGAGTACAATGCCTTGGTTGGGCCTGTGTATGCATTGCTTGTGAGAAGCCTTGTCCGTTGTGGCTGTCTGCGGGATGCGTATGAGTTTGCTCTGCGCGGGTTGGCCTTGCTACGTGAGTTGGCGATTGCATCGCAGGCGACAGAGGAAGAGAAGGAGGGAAAGGAGAAAGAGGAGGGAGGTTCCTCTGCCACGGCAGCTACTATTCTCCAGGAGCAACTCGCGCTCATAAAAGCGAAATACCACGAGGGAAAGCGGCCCGCATCTGCAACTGACGACGATGTTGATCCCCGTGCATTGAAAGCCCAGGGCTTTGCGCGCAGAATCCTCTATCCCTGGAACCAGCACGAGCCAGACCGCAAGGCACCCGAGACACTGCGTCTGCTCAATGAGCGTCTCCGGGTTGTAGCGCCCAAATGTGAGGTGCGCGCTGTTGCTCTGCCTGCGCTACACTCTACCACGAAGACCGAGACGGAGGGAGAAAAGGATGGAGGAGAAGAAGAAGAAGAAGAGGTGTCCATCCAACTCGGCCTCTTCGCCAAAGAAGACCTACACCCAGGCGAAATCATCCTCCACGAAACCTCCCTCCTCACAGCCACAAACCGCCTCCACGACGACCTTTGCGATGCCTGCAATGCACCCCTCCCCGATCTCGCCTCCGCCCAACCCCCCGTAGCCTGCGCCGACTGCGACGACACCATCTTCTGCTCCCAGTTCTGCCACGACAGAGCACAGGAAACCTACCACGCCGCCGTATGCGGTCTCATGGACGGTCTCGACTCCATCGGCAAGGACATCCCCGACCCCAAGGACAAAGCAGATTACCTTTACCTCCTCCTCCTAGGACGCGCACTCGCCATGGCCGCAACACAGGATACACACCCACTCGATCTCCCAGAGGTAAAGTACATCTGGGGAGACTTTCACGACTTTACCCTTTTCCCATCCCCACCCCCATCTACAACCACAACTACAACTACAACTAACAACACCGACTCCACCGCAACCCTCCCCTTCAGCTTCCAACTCAACATCCTCCTCCCCCAACGCATCCTCGAAGAAATGGAAATAGACCCCTACGCCACCCTCCCCCGCCACGACACCTGGATCCTCAACACCCTCTACGCCAAATTCAGGGGCACAGCCTCCGGCCGCCTCTCAACCTGGGACGGCGGACCCGAGCTCTGCGCCGTGCATCCCCTCTGGTGTCTTGCAAACCACTCATGTGACCCGAATGTGCGCTGGGAGTGGGGAGGCGAGATAACCTTCCGTGTGCGTGGGGAGGAGGAACGTGCGGTTTGGAAGAGGGCTGTTACTGCTGCTACTACTGCTACTCCTACGGATGAGCTGGATCAGCCGGATCAGCTGGATCAGCGCCAGAGTGGTGTTCCTTGGAGGGGTATTGCGAAGGATGAGGAGATTCTGAACCATTATTGTGATATTGGGTTGGGGGTGAAGGAGAGGAGGGAGTGGGCGAGGGGTGCCTTGGGTGGGATGTGTTTATGTGATAGGTGTGTATGGGAGGCGGGTGAGGAGATGAGGAGATAATTTTATCCTCCTCCTATTACTCTGTTGTTCAATTATCCTTTTTACTAGACATGGGTGTACATAGAAATGTATATACGGTATATGAAAAAGGCGGTTGGTTGGGTAGAGTTTCCTTGTCTTTAGATTGAAAATAGTAGTGTACTCGTGTATAGGTAATGGACTAATGCTATGTATGATACACCAAATGGGGGCTCCCTATGAAAAATGACGCGAGAGAAAAAGAAAAGGGAAAAAAAAGTGGGAAAAATAAAATAACCCGGTTTTCAATCTACCCAATGTTCAATTCATTATGTATGTTGATTACGAGAACGTTCTTGCGATATGCTCTTAGGCCCGCGCGCGACGAGGCGGCGGAGACCGAGACCGAGACCGAGACCGAGATACAGAGCCAGGGCTAGAGTTCCGCCTTCGTCTCTGCTGGTCTTTTCCTCCGCGTGCAGGGGGACTAGGCGATCGAGACTCCGAATACTGACGGGTCCGGCGGCCGGGAGGCGGTCGACGTGGCGAGCGGGATCGGGATACGCTTCTCTCGACCCTCCTGCGCGGAGGCGACTGGGACTTTGATGCGTTGCGTCTGCCTCCTGGAGCGCGGGGAGGTGGGGATCGGGACCGTGAGATTGACCTCGAATAGCTTCGGTCTCGTCCCCCGCGACGTCGAGGAGGTGTGACGGATCGTGAAGGCGAGCCCCGTGAGCTGTAAGGGCTGCGACTCCGTCGAAGAGACGGGGAATCGACGCGGCCTCCATTTGTCCGTCGAGGTGGGCTGCGGGATCGGCTATATGAGATTGAACGACGGCGGCTTCGTGACGCTGGTGACCTGGAGCGTGAAGCAGTGTAGGAGCTTGGCGTGTAGCTGCGGCGGGACGATCCCGATACAGATCGACTGTAAGATCTGCCTCGGCTGGCTGAACGTCTGCGGCCACGGCTCCTGGACGGTGAGCGGGAGTATGAATAAGACCGAGAGCGAGAACGAGAAGGAGAGCGCGAATGGCGGGGACCAGTGCAGGTAGAGCAGCTAGAGCGTGTGCTGACAGACTCCGAGTCGGACTCTGCACCGGCGTCGCGAGCAGGGGGTAGGGCTGGAATCGTTGGCTTGGGTAGATTCTTCAGGTGCTCGCGCATATCTTCTGTCAAAGCACCGAAACCAATGCTGGTGAAATAGTTGATCGAGAAACGGGTGTTGCGCGGGTTGTCCATTGGGAACATGCCCTCAAAGCTTGGCCGCAGAATCTCGTCCCTCATGCGTTCCTGAAGTTTAGGTAACCCAAGATGTTCTCCAAGGTCCTGGAAGAGAATTTTGATGAAGATACGGCTGCTCGATGTCGTCTCTTCTTCGTTCATGTGAATGATAGACATGACGTGCCAGCCAATCGCGTCGTTACTCAGCATATGGCCGAAGAAACGGGCAATATTGCGCAGTCGGTTGGTTTCGTACCGGTGGATGGTGTCGTAGTATTTTGCGAATGAGGCCTCGAAAAGGTCGGACCAAAGGCGATTGATTTTCGCGAATCTTTCGCCGATCAAGCCGTAGAATTTTGAGTAGGTTCGCTCCTGGGAGCAACACTCAATGATCATGGACGGCAGCTCAGGCTCCAGGCCGGCTGGTAATGAGATCTTCATTAGCTTGTGGCAACATTCTTCAAAATCGATACTAGACATTATCGTCAGGTAAATTGTTCGACGCAGGTTCACAAGATCCGTATTGCTCTGGTCCTTGATGTCCATCTTCCGCTCCTCGCTGGATTCCTCATCTGAGCTTTCATCGCTCTGGTCCTCGTCCTCATCCTCATCCTCATCATCGCTACCTTCTCCCAAAATTTCTGCTTTTAGTTTTTTGTATGCCTCCTCATGTTCCTCCCACTGAGTGTCGAATTTAAAGATGTTCAGGCTGTCTTGAGTTTCGATATCGTCATCAAGGCCAATTCGATGGGTTATTTGGTCCTCCTCCTCCACTAAATCGAGGTCTTCCTTGATTGCCGGGTTGTCCTTGTATCGGTCTTTGCGCACTTGGAAAAGAACCTCAATCATGTATTGCACTCTTTTGTCAATGTCGGCTTCGTGCAAAATATTACGGAATTGGTCGAATACCGCCAGGGCAATCGGACCGCTCATTTCCTCCAAATGCTGACCAACTTCTCTGGTTAAGCCGACAGCAATCTCAACACTGTCATCAGTGGGCTTGTGTAGAAGGAGAAGCAGGATCTGAGCTGCAAGCATTTCGTGCACAACCTGCTGATTACACAGATGAGCGATAAAAGTTGTAGAGGATATGCAAACCGCCTTGTCGTTTCTCTTGAAAGCCTTGCGAAACTGCACAATCAGTCGACTAAGAAGCAGTTCTCCGACTTGTGGTAACTTGGTATTGACAATTGCAGCCATCGCGGCGTAAATCGGCGTGAACGGCAAGCTTGCTGCCTGGGCCTTCATAATACTCCTGCAAAATAGACCGCGTCCACGAACAAGATTCTCACCGAAAAGCTCTGGGACGATGTATTTGATATTGGACACATTAACCTTATTGATGAGACCGTTGATTGACTTCTTCAAGGCCTCCCACGCCATGCGCTGGTACTCTTTACTGGTCTTATCTGTGATCTGCGCTTGTAGAGCACGAAGTCGAGCAGGAGGAATATAGGTACCACCCGAACGCATATTGAGGAGTTTCTCATATTCCGCTTTGGCGGCCGCCTGCTTTTCCTCCTCCGTCATCGGTTTTCGGGCAGCTTCTTGCTTCTCATGTTCGCGAACTCTCTCGGCAAGTTGACGCTCTCGTTCGATTGCTCGCTCCGGATCGATACGGGGCGCATCGCCATCAGCTCCAGGCAAGTCACCAGGAGGAGATCGTCGTCGATTTGGTGAAGGAGAACGCGAGGGAGGCGACCGTTTACGTGAGCCTGAAGGCTGCGGAGAGTAAGAAACGCCTGGGGGAGGCGTGGGCACTCGCACCGCTGACTGCAAGACGACAGGGTCTGTCATATTTGATTCCAGTCCTCAGGAGGGAGGGGGTAAATGCCGCCCCGATGCCTAGATAATCCGTAGACAACCCTAGAATCGAGAGCTTGGATGGAAGGTTGTGTCGGAGAAAACGTGAGGCGGCGAAGGAGAAAGTCTTAGCGCGGCTGGGTCACGTGAAAGAATAGGAGCCAGGCTGGCGCGGTCTCCTGTCGTGTATACAGAGAGAGCTCCCCGACTTCAGTTCAAGACCCGGGTTTTGCTCCCTTTGTTCGTTCAGGGATTATATTGATCACTATGGTGAGGGTCCTAATTAGATTCTGGTCGGATTGATGACAATAATTGCTTCTCCGCTTGCTGACTTTTTTTATTTCCTGGCTAGCTGGGCCAACTCGTGGGATCCGCCATGCTTCTGGTCGCGACTGCGATCTTCCTTTACTATACGGCGTGGACTTTGCTCATGGTATTTCCTCATTGCTACATGATGTACTAATGGCTTCTGAAAGTCTTGCTAATCTGTTGTCAGCCATTCGTCGATCCTGGCCACCCTCTGCACGACTTCTTCCTTCCTCGCGTATGGGCTATTCGCATCCCCGTGATCCTCACTCTCTTGGGTTCGGCCGTTGTTGGTACATTCATAGGAATTGTGATGATCAATAGCAACAAGAAGAAGGCAGCTAAGGCCAAAGCTGCAGCAAAGAAGAAGACTTGATTCGGAGGGCCACAATACAAAAGGGGTGTTTATACGCAAATTGTGGGGGAGGTGGCTGCCTAATGTTCGATAACCTGTAACAACACTTTTTTTTCCTATTCTACTGTTCTGGCATTTCATCTTGTCCTCGTTAGGCCAGAAATCCGAGGGAGGTTGGCTGAGGGAAGCCCACGCTATGTTATGTCCTTGTCCAAGCACAGGGACTTTTGGATACCACCCAGGGAGTTAACCCAGCAAAAGAAAGACTTAGAACAACCTAAAGACAATAACTGATCAGATCAAGAGCGTCATAATCCAGCCAACCCCCATTCCCCCCTTGTGATGTATCAGCGATCGCCTGGGACCTGACAGGTGATAGTGTGCAGAACCCGTGACTCCAGATCACGGGAAGAGCCAGGTTCGAACACCGTCCCAGACTTGCAGTAGATAGACTGTTTTTCTGGTTTACTCCGGCGCAGAAACGAGATCAGCTGGCGGCTAGAACCGGAGAACTCAGCGCGATGACGATGAGCCACTGTTCATAATGACCTGGCTTTCTGGCATCGTAAGGACCAACGCGGATCACGTGGGATTAAGGGAACCGTGTTCAGGCGCCGGCGTTTGACTGGTTTGCTTGCGAATATTACCCCTCATGCGTAAGGAGTCGTAATGCGTAACGCAGCTCTCCAGCACTGCTAACTATAGGTACCTCAAGTATATCCAACTACCTATACTATAGTCGACAGCAGTACTGCTTGCTAGTAGTCTGCGGACATGCATCATCATACATACATATACCTTAGGATCTCATCTCCGGGCAGATACAAGGCGATTGTTCCCAGCGTTATAGCCTACTTCTAACCTACTGGGACTTGAACCCTTGAACCGGGTCGCGTAGGACCTGCGTCATGTTATGAACTTGTCCCCCGCCCCTCGTCATAGGCAACTCTGGTAAATAATGGGGTCAACAACATCGGGTAAGGTTCCAGCGTCACTGAAGTGTGCATTTTTGTTACAATAATAGTAAAATATTTATTAAAATATTAAAATATTTTTATTATTATAATAATTAAGGAAAGGAATCCTAAATAGCGTTGGACTTGTCAGCCTACCAGAAAGGCCACCGATGACCTGACCTGAATGTGGTTCCCCTCCCCCCCTCTCTCTCTCTCCCTACGACCCCATCCCCTCCCTCTATCTCCTATCTGCCAGCCAGCTACTTTCCCATCTCTTCCTCTTCTTCTTCCGCTACTTCTCCTACTCCCACTACTATACTTTTGGTTAACTACTCACAGTATTCTGATCCGCTTCGTATCGGTCATTGATTCTCCTTATCATTTTGGGAAACGTGGACATACCCCGGTCAAAGCTGAGCTTCCGACTTGTCCCTGTCTCTCGGGATCGACGCGTATCACCGAGTTACCGGTCTAGATACACTGCTCCCTCGCTCTGTCCTCCTCACCATCCTCACCACCCTCATCTGTCTCTTGACCAATAACTCGCTTCTTTCTTCTCCCTAGACATTTGGGAATCATATAGCACTTGCAGCAAACTGTATAGGAACCCCGTTTGCACTGCGGAGTGTCTGTGTCTAATGAGTCACGCTGACTGCTGTTTGTTGGTCCATCGATAGGTTGACGTCTACGAGAGGAAACAGTCCTAGCGCGAGAGTTCTTGCGAGTTGACTACATAGTCACATAACCCTCCCCGTTCTCAGACCTCACCAGTGGGTCTTGAGGGCGGTTGTTCTTGTTGAGACCCGTCCTGCCTGATCGAGGCAGTCCATCCATTTGAATGCCCCCGGCAGCTTCGGACGACTTATTCCGCCAGCAGAGCCGGTCCCTGGGTGATAATAACTCTCTTCTGGAGGATCCAAACGGCATAATACCGGATAATGATACGGGGGGAAAGAGCAAGAAAAAGGGAAAAAGCGGATCCAAGGGGAAGAAGGGTGGAAAAGTGGCGTCGAGGGCTACTGTAGAAGACCTGTAAGTGTGCACCTGCCGATCAATATGCCCTCAACTAGAGAAGAAGAGAAGAACCAAAAGAATTAACTCTTTTTTTTTTCTTTTTTCCCTCCTCATAGATTAGAAGGATCGCCACCCTCGCAGGCCGAGCCGTCGTCCTGCCCTAATCCGCCTCTGGTGTCTCACGCTAATATTAACATCGTGTCGCCTGTCCTAGATGCGCTGGACTCGCTCAGGGATACGCCGCCAGACCAGGACCTTGCCTATAGAACAGACACCTGGGCTAAATCAATCCCGTTCGGAAAGAGTCCTCCCAACGATGTTATCGACGAGGACCTTCCCAGTGGATCCCCATTTGGATTTCTTACAAGTCAAGACAAAGGCGGCTTCAGCAATCCTTCTTCCGTCTCGCCTCCTCCACCCAGGACACGGCCCATGAGCTATGGAAATGGCTACCCAAACAACAGCTTTTCCCGACAACAATCTGTGGATAGGCAGAAGAGCCACTCTGTTGGCAACCCGTTCAGCCACCAGGCACCTCTGCCACATTTACCACAACCACACTTCTACGGAGCGCCGGAGATTGATCTTCCGCCGTTTGCCGGTCAGAATCGGTTACCTAATGACGGGAACTATACATTTTGTGCCTTCGACAATATTTCTAGCCCTGCCTTCAAAACGTCAAGAATGAACGGTAGTGTTCTTGTTGGAGCTGATGGTTTCTTGGAGGTTTTGTCGGTTGAAGAGCGCAAGACCCGGCTAATCGGGAAACTAGACGGTCTTAATGGCAGGGTTGTTGAAGCAAAGCTGCTGGGTCACAATTCAACAAGTGATCCAACGTCAGTATCCCGCCCACATGTTGCTATCGTCATTCATGGGCCTTCTGTTCCTACTGATGACGAAGGCCGTGCGTCTTCTACTGGCTCGGACACAAACGATCTCTCATCAATTCCTGCAGGAAGATATCCAGCTATTGAGAAACGCATAATCAGAGATGATACCAAGTTCTATCAAACAAGAGTTGAGGTATACTCGCTCAGAACTGGAGATCATATTGCAACGCTTTTGACGATAAAGCCCAGTCCATGTTTTGAAAATATTCCTGGACTTCCAGCCTTTGCCCCTTCCCCTGCTGGCAATCTGAAGTTGTTTGCAAGTGATAACTATGTTATCGTAGCTTCTGGGCTCAGCGGGGAGGTATATATTTATAATATGAATACATACCAATGTCTAGGGAAAACCTGGACTGGTATTCAGTCCCGGGAGACCAGACGATACTCGACCTCGTCGAGCTCAACCGACCCCGATGGATCTCGGAATGATTCTCCCCATGGTTCCATTAATTCGGACTGCCCTATCCTCTCGTTAAAGGGGAGATGGCTAGCTATTGTACCACCGTCGGCGACATACCGAGCGTCCCTTGGTGGAAAGGTACCGGCGGCCTTGGTGCAAGGGCGGGTCTTTGGACTCGAAACTCGCAGCCCTCCATCTCGGCCTGCAATCTCTTGCGCAACCGATGTCGGTGAAGGTGAGAGCTTTCTCGACAAAGTCGCCCGGGGCGTGACACAAGAGCTCGTGCGCGGAGCACGCTGGATGGGTGATCAGGGGTTGCAGGCGTGGAATAACTATTGGAATAAGGACCAGCCGCAAAACACCCCGGCGCGGCGTTCACCTATGATGGACTTACCGCACCAAGGTTATAATGCTTTCCCACCAACCCACGCTCAGGAGACCCAAGCTGCTTCGCCCGCTGAGCCAGATCTGGTATCGATCTTTGATTTGAAGCGGCTTCACGAAGGAGGTGACACAAAGAGCGCATCTATTTTTGCTCCTGTTGCGACGTTCCAAGTCCCCAATGGCTGCAGCTTCCTTTCGTTTTCCCCCAACGGCCTGATGCTCCTGACGGCCAGTAGAAAGGGCGACGTGCAGTACGTATGGGATCTTATGCAGGCAAAGTACTGCCGCGCTGGTGCGTTCCTTTCTGAGGACTCGTCTGCAGCGTCTGCGAATGTGCGTCAAATTGCGAGGTATGCAAGATTGACGACGTCGCACATTGTGGACGTGATATGGTGCCCCCCTTCTGGTGATCGCCTAGCTATCATTACTCGCAAGGGAACTGTCCATGTTTTTGACCTACCGCGGAGCGCCTTTCAGTGGCCACCTTTCCGCCGCGCTCGATCAGCGCGCAGACATAAGTCGACAACTGGGGATATTCCCGCCGATGAACCATCGGACCGACCCACTAGTGTGAATCCGCTGTCCACGGCGATCAAACTTGTGGGAGGCACAACCCAGCCTATACTTGCCGCAGTCAGGGGCCGTGCACCTTCAGCTGGCGCAGGCTTTCCTGCTGTGAGCGGGTTTGCAATTCCTTCAGCGGCTGGGGTTAGGGGTGGGAAGGCAGTTGCTGCGGGCCTTAGCAAGTCAATGGGGGCAGCAAGCGGCACGGTCAATACCCTACGACATGTGGGCGAAAACCGCCTGCATCTTTCTGGACTGGCTAGTGATCCTGCTGTGTCGCGAGTTACATGGCTCACGCACAAGGGGCAGCCGTTTTTGGCCCTGATAGACAGCGGATACTTTCGACTATATAGAATCAAGCGTTCCTTGTCATCCACCAAGACCAGGCAGCCTCAGTCTGTGATTGGGAACAAGGAGACAGAGTTTCGACTGCCTACAATCTTGGGGAGTCCCTGTGGTCCAATGGCGTTGAGCGCTTTCAACCCAGATATAACAGTTCGCGCTTCCTTCGCTCTGCCGTCCTCAACTCCACGGCCGTCTGCAGCATCTAAGCTCAAGTGTCAGCCGCTCTCCCAGGCGGAGCTCGAGACAAATACTCCATACCAGCCTTTCCACACTGATCAAAGGGTCGATCTATTCACCTACTCTGAAACGGGTGAAGTGGATAGTTCAACGGCACCAGATCCGAATGGCCAGTGGGTATTTGGCGGCGGCTTGCCAATGTCTAAGCTTCATGTGCGCCCATTTAGCGCCGGTGGTGAAGATAGCGGCGACGACGTTGTGCATGAGCACCAGCAAGGATTCAGCGGGGGAATCGAAAATCTGATTAGCCTAGGCAACAGCACTGGCAACGTTGAAGAAGTAGTCATCACTACACGACGGAAGAAGAAGCACACCTCGTCTCTGCAGCAAGCTGGCGGAGCAGAGGACGGATTTTTTGAAGATGACTGCGAGGTTTTGGATTTTGCCGTTGACCGGGTTTAATCCTATAATCATACGAAGAATGGGAAGGTGGGACATATTCATATGAAAGGAGCATATGGGGGGATCATGGACAGTATGCAAAGCTTTTAGACATTACACAGGTTTGGCGTTCCAGGAGGTGCTTGACATTTTCATATCATTTTGTTTGCGTTCGCTGCTCAAAGCTGGAAAATCCATATCATACCCTGTCTTTACACTTTTTTTTCCCCTTTTCTTTTCAGTTGTGGCGTTGCTCATGTTCAACACTGACTTGACAGGATGTCACACTTTATTTTTATGTTTGGCTCGCACGGTATATTTGTGATGGTTAGTACTGTTATAGTTGTTCTGCACATACCCAGTCCGCAAACTAATAGACAACAATAATCGACTCCCAAAGTCCTCCTCCCTAGTAAAAAAAATATATATATATAAATCAAATCCCCCCTTCAACCTCCCGCATCTCCTCCTCCCACCACCCCCTAAACACCCTCAACCTCTCCGTCCTCCTCCTCGCCATCACCCTCCCCGTCTTCGTCTTCATCATCCCCTCCAACCTCTCCAACTTGTCCCCAAAATGCCCAATCGCATTCTCCATCTCCCACCGCCCCCCAGAAGAAGCAGCCGCTATCTCGCCACCCCTCGTCCCCAAAAAGGTAAAACACCGTCCAATCCCCACGGCACCAAGCGCATCCAGTCGGTCTGCGTCCTGCACAATCGCGAGCTCGGGGTATCCCTCTTCCTCGATTAGGCGGCGCACGCGCTCTGGGTTTGCGCGTTCGGTTGTGTAGGAGACGTGGGAGACGATTACTTGGATTTTTTGGGCCAGGGGGGGGGATGCGCCGTGGGAGAGGAGGGCTGTTTCGACGAGTTTGGTGGGGGGGATTTGCTCTATTTGTCTTTCTTTTTCTGATTCTGATTCTTTTGGGGTTGAGGTTGAGGTTGAGGTTGAGGTTGAGGTTGCTGTTGCTGTTGCTGTTGCGGCTGCTTGGATCTGTGGGAGGTACTTTCTATCGCCAATGTCGTGGAGGAGGGCGGCGAGGTGGACGATTGTTGGGTCGTAGGTTTTTGGGTTGGGTTGTTGCTGTTCGGATTTGAGGATTGAGAGGGCGAGGGAGACGACGCGGTGGATGTGGGCGGGGTTGTGCGAGGGGTCGTGGGATTTCATGCAGTTTGTGACGAAGGAGGTTATTTTGGGGAGGAGGGTTGGGGGGAGTTCTGTGGACATTTTATTTATTTGCATTGACTGCATTGACTGGATTGACTGGATTGGAAATGGAGTTGTTGTGTTTATGAATACACGGTCGTATAGATAACAGTAGGCTTAGGTTGCATCGAGTAGTTCTTATTATGGGGCCGCCCTCCATACTCCATAGGACTAGCGGATCGGCGTGTCCGTGTCTTGCTTAGAAAAACTTGGTATCGGGGATTATAATTGGAACAAACTAAAAGTAAAGAGAAGATAACTATGTAAGCGGTAAAAGACTATTAGAAAACCCGTTCCACGCCATTCCATTCCATGCATGCATGTCTTGCCTGACTGTGCCGTCGCCCTCATGTACATAGACCTTTCGCGTTTCATACGCTAGACTGTCTCTACAGAGCCCAGGCAGCTAGCACAAAGCCAGCTACTCCGGCAGCAGAGACGCCGAGCTTGAGGTTATTGATCGTAGCCGCGTTGGGGCTTTCGGTGCTGGCGCTGCCGGAACTGGTGCTCGAACCGGATGAGGTGCTCGAACCAGAGCTCGAGCTGGAATCTTTTCTTGGGGTTAGTTCTTTGTGTCTGGAAGCTAGGAGGGGAGGGAACGAACTAGAGTTATCGGAGCTGCCAGTGGTGGTGGCGGTGGAGGCCGAACCGGTGTTGGTGCTGGAGGTAGAATCGGCCACGATGCCAGTTGCAGGGAAGTAGTGGGTGCTGTAGCAGCTGGCCTGGCACTTGGCATAGGCTTCAGTATCGCTGGGAGATCCGTTGCCCTGAGGACAGGCAGCTACACAGCTGACGGTGTCGTTGGCTTGTTGTTCGCTGGGACAGGGGACTTTGTAGCACTGGGCCTTGCAGCAGTTGTCGGCGGCGCCACCTAGGACGCATTAGCACGAATTTGGAGATTCAAGTATGGCAGAGAAGAATACATACATTTAGCAGCGCAAGACGCCTCAGGAGTCAGGCTGGTGGTCGCAGAGGCAGTCGAACTGGTGGTGGAGGACGAGTCCTGGGCGACGGCCAGGGCAAGCACTGAGGCGAGAGCAATGATGCTGAACTTCATTTTGATTACTGTGGATAATTGAGTGGAAACGACAGACACTGAGATATCGAAGAGAATGATAAAACGAGCGAGAGAAGGAAAAGGAAGAGGGAGAAGAAGAAGAAGGTGAAAGAAGGGAGGAAAACGAGGGATGATGGGAGAGAGAGGACGAGGAGAGAAGGGATCAGCAATTATAATAACAATAATAAGAAGAGAAATCCAGAATTAGCAGTCAAAAAGTCAGAGCAACATTCCTGAGCCTCTTCAGATCTATTCTTGAAGCGCTGGTCGGGCTTGTCGCGCTGTCATTAGTTAAGTTTCAGCGCCGGGTCGCCGTGGCACTGGATGATTCCTTGGGTCTCATTCCAGATGGACTGAAGACTGACACCAGACGATCGATAATCTGGTCGTCAGATCCAGACTGTCTGTAAACTCAGAGGAGAAGATCGTGATTATAGGCAACATCAATAATTAAAGCATGTGAGGCGTCACATCTACTTTCTGTATTAGCATATTAGCACTACTGCTGCAGGGTTGGAAAATACAAGGATTTCAATTAGCATTCCTTTAAAACTGCTTCTCCTCAGGAAGAGTAGATCTGATCAGTCTCCTGTAGAATCACGTGAATGCTCTCCCTTGGTAGATCTCTTAGTAGACCATTCCTCTACTTTTATTCTCAGACTCCCACTAACTGAAAATCAGGAAGAACTGACTGGATTACAGGCTGTCTCATTGGGTCTAGCTCTGACCGTTCCAAATAAAAAAAGAGAGATAAAAAGGGAAAAAAGACAGGAAGAAATGATCATTATGCAGTCTGAACGCTTAAGGCTCTGATGAGTGTCCTATTTGCAACGCCCCAGCTTTAATGGACCGAATCAGTGAATGAGAGCCTTCAACACATTTTCTCGCTCGGCGGCGTACTTGAGATTGAACTGCTGTGATCTCCACACCAAAAGATTTTGATCCACGCGGAGAAACCAACCCCCAGGCGAGTGCTTAGCCTCCTATCGGAACTATTTCCATTAGCTATTAGGATGTGGCAGTTTCTTCGGGGCACTAACACTAGGAGCCCCCATTCCTGGTTGAGACCACCACCCAACACCTTCGAAATTGCGTCCACGAGTTCTTTCAAGGCCAGCTCAGAATGAATTTCGGGCTCTCCCTCCTCTGAGGAGCCGGTGGGGATGCTTCCCATGCCTGATGCATCATCGTCCTCATCTTCTGCCTGGCCTTAGCGGGACACCCATCTCAGGAGTCGCATGCGAGATCCGTAGGATACTCCCATCTATGCGAACACCCTTCCCGGCCTTAAGCGCAGCAATGCTTAGTGGAAGGCGACCTAAATCTTTCATAGCTCTAGCCAAGTTAGAAGGGAAGCCCAGAAAATATGCGGTGTATGGTAAATACGAACAAGGATCGATCCGGGCACATCTCATGAAGAATAGTGCGCACCAAAGAAATGTTGCCATTGTATGAACGCAAACATCCATACTGTTTATAGCTTTGCAAGTTATAGAAGATATCGAAAAATGGATTCCGCATACCAAAAATGTCGTGTCTTTCTAAGTGGGGATCTGTTTCTTCAAAGTGTAATTCATTTGCCATACGCTCGAAGTCTGTCCAGGTGTTAAAATGGACTATTAATTAGTATATCAAGTTGTCCGCTTACCTGGGTCACCATCAGTAGGAGCATATCTCGCATCCACAATTCTGTCCAGCGGCACATCAAGCTTCTGTTCAAAATTGGCGATTCTGAGGTGATCGACAGTCCATGTTTGCGGGGTGCCTGGTAAAGCAACCGACTGTCCGCTGGTAAAGAGCCTGGAGCTGCTTCTGGCGGTGCAACAGAGTGACGTCTATCGGATTTCGCAGGTGTGGAGCTTCCCTGGGATTCTGATTCCATGGAGACATTCTTATAGTGAGCCCTGCCAGGTTTCGAGCGCAGGTTGTACCGGTGAGAAGAAACCATTATTGTTGAGGTTACCCCTTTGCATGTTTGAAGTTTATTGCCCGAGACCGATTTGTTCTAATGGAATCGTTGCTTGAGAAGATCCAGACAAGCTGATTCTTCGTCTTGCACAGTGAGAGTTTCACTTTTGAGATGACGTACCAACACCAGCTTTTATAGTAGTTGAGTGAGATGCCTTCACCTACAGTGTTACTACCCGGTAGTTAAATTTCAGGAAATACCAACCACTACCCACTAATACTACCTTTCCGATTAATTAGCTTGATGATGCTCTCTTTTCCCCCGAGTTTTTGCTACTTTTTGCTCCAAACGACGCCCGCTTCTCACTGGTCGCCGTGAGCTTAAACACCAGCGCTGTCACGTGGCCTCGCGACACCGCGTCGCGTTCTTCCCGGGCAGACTTCTACCGGCTATACCCATACCTACTATCACTAGGTGGTGGCAGTGTTCCCAGGGCCGGTATGTCGGATCTCGAGGGAGGCTCCTCCGACTATTTCGACGATGATATGGATGATTTTGTAGTGCACGATGAAGAACCCCCAAGATCAGCCAAGCGACGTCGCGTTAGTGGCCAGCAAACGAGCCGCCGGGCATCGCTGCTTCAAAGGACCAGAGAGGAGGAGGACGACGACGACAACGACAGTGAGGATTTTGGTTCTGCCGTGGATGCAAGCGGGGATGGTCTATCCTCGCCTGGCCAGACATCTTCCTATTTCCAAGCCGACGAGGACAGGGACCCAAAGTCAAAGTACAAGGTGTTTGTTCCGAAGCACAATAATATCCGGGAGAATATCTTCGTCACACAGTTGACCCAGCCTCCATCTCCACCGGAAATGATTCGGGGCCCTCGATGGAAGAAGCCCGATCCTGTTGCCCCTCCTCTCCCTCTCCCGACTATTATGACTTCTACGGAGCATCGAGGTGGACAAAATGGCGGCGAAGACCAGGACTATGGTGATAATGATGAGAATCTCAAGGCTGCAATTGAAGCATCGCTACGGTCGTTCGAAGAAGAGAATTCGCTCATGACAACCACTTTTCCTTCCAAGGAGCCGAACCCCCCACCTCTGGCTGTCCCCTCTGAAGAAATTGACCTTCTTGAAGATATCCCGGACGATGCGTTCGACTCGGACCTATCCCTGTCGCCACCATCGAAACAGTTGCCCAAAGTGCCCTGGGCTTCTTCACAGTCTAAGAACCGCCCACTCGGTGTTCGTCAGACTACGCTGTTTGATATGGCTATTCGAAATCCAGCATCTCAGCACCCCCGCGGCGAGCAGATGTTGGCTCCACCAGAGAAGAAAGAACCTCCCACTCAACACAAATTAAATCAAGATACACTAGGCACCTGGATCTACCCGACAAACTTAGGCAAAACCAGGGATTACCAATTCAACATCGCACAGAAAGGACTCTTCCATAATCTACTTGTGGCACTGCCTACTGGCCTGGGGAAAACATTTATTGCTGCCACTGTTATGATGAACTGGTTACGATGGACAAAAGATGCGCAGATTATCTTTGTTGCCCCCACAAAGCCGCTGGTGGCTCAGCAAATATCTGCATGCCTCCAAATTGCCGGTATTCCGCGCTCTCAAACTACCATGCTGACGGGCGAAGCCCCACCAGGGATTCGCGCAGAAGAATGGCAAACCAAACGCGTCTTTTTCATGACTCCTCAGACCTTAACCAACGACCTCAAGTCTGGGATAGCCGATCCAAAGCGCATTGTTCTAGTTGTGGTAGACGAGGCTCACCGCGCCACTGGCGGCTATGCCTATGTTGAAGTTGTCAAGTTCCTTCGGCGCTTCAATCAGAGCTTTCGAGTTTTGGCCCTCACAGCCACACCTGGATCTACAGTGGAATCGGTTCAAGCTGTTATTGATGGGTTGGACATTGCAAATGTGGAAATTCGAACTGAACAGTCCCTAGATATTCGGGATTATGTACATGCTCGAAACACAGATATACAGACATTTCAGAACTCGGATGAGATGGTCTTATGCATGGACCTTCTTACCAGCACATTGCAGCGACACGTTGATGAGCTCCGTAACATGAATGCCTACTGGGGAAGAGATCCAATGACCCTGACGCCATTCGGTCTTACGAAAGCTAGACAGCAATGGATGATGTCTGATGCTGGAAGAAATGCCAACTTCGGGTTGAAAGGAAAAGTAAATGCGATCTTTACTGTTCTCGCAAGCATGGCTCACGGAATTGACTTGCTTAAATATCACGGAATTACTCCGTTATATCGTCATCTGTTACATTTCCAATCGAATACCGACGGTCAGAAGGGAGGGAAGTATCAGCGGCAGATTGTACAGGACGAGCATTTCAAGAAGCTTATGAACTACCTAGGGCCATGGACTAAAAACCCTGAGTTCATTGGCCATCCGAAGCTCGAATATCTGAAACAGGTCGTTTTGAATCATTTCATGGACGCTGGTGAAAACGCGAATGCAGGTGATAAACAGACGGCTACGCGAGTTATGATTTTTGTACACTTCCGGGATAGTGCTGAAGAAGTGACAAGGGTCTTGAAACGATATGAACCGATGATTCGGCCTCATGTCTTCGTTGGACAAAGTAGCGCCAAGGGTTCCGATGGAATGGGCCAAAAGACTCAACTTGACATTATACAAAAGTTCAAGCAAGGGACGTACAACACAATCGTCGCCACGTCGATCGGTGAGGAAGGTCTGGATATTGGAGAGGTTGATCTCATCGTGTGTTACGACTCCTCGGCGTCTCCTATCCGTATGCTCCAGCGCATGGGACGAACTGGTCGAAAGAGAGCCGGGAATATCGTACTTCTCCTCATGCAGGGCAAGGAAGAAGAGTCTTATATCAAAGCCAAAGATAACTACGAGAAAATGCAGGAAATGATAGCTAGCGGTACCCGGTTCTCATTTCATGGCGACATATCTCCACGCATCCTGCCGGCCGGGGTGAGACCAGTTCCTGACAAACGACATATCGATATCCCCGACGAGAACGTAGCCGGAGATCTGCCAGAACCAAAAAGAAGGAAAGGACGCTTGCCGAAGAAGCCACCAAAGCAATTCCATATGCCTGACAACGTCGAAACAGGGTTCACAAAGGCCTCCCGCCTGACAAGCTCGTTGAAACGTAAAGCAGAAAAGAAGGTGACCACTCGAATCCCGACACCGGAACCTGTGGACATTCCGGCTATTGAAGATGTTTTGCTCAATGCAACCCAACAGAAAGAGCTCGAGCAACACTATCAGAATGTAGGAGGCACAAGCCCACAGTTTATCCGTTATCCTCGGAATGATGCTTTCCCCCAGCTCCAGCTCGTGCCACGGCCAACTCAAATCGTGAAGCATGGGTCTCTAACCTGTCGTGTCATTGGTGCATTGCAAAAGATCAATCATCTCGAGCCAGACTGTGAACGTCGCTTCAAAGAGGTGCTGGCTCGTGAGTCAAGCATGAAGCCTGAAGACTCACTTCTCTCAGACAATTTCTCGAATAGTGAGCCCAACCGAAGAACATCTAAAACAAGTTCTAAACCCATCAAACTTGCGAAACCCACTAAACGCAACCATTTGTCACAACCAATGGTCGAAGACGGCGATACCGACAGCGAGCCACCATCCCCGAGCAAGCTCTGGTCGTCTTTTGGAGGCCACCGACAGCAGCCAGAACCTTTTAATCCTCCACGTAGGGTGAGCCAGGTTGCAAATTTGGAGGACAGTTTTGAACCCCCCGATCCTAGCACTCTGCTGAACCAGAATAATGAGCGTAGTTCTCTACAGAAGCGGAGCCGGATCATTTCTGATGATGACAGTGATGATTAATGTGAGGCTGGTATGACCGAATGAGACTTTTTGAATATACTCACGGCTCCTCATTCATGATTGTTGGAACCGACATTTAATTACAGGTTCGAGGGTTTTCTGGAAGATTTCATTGCATTCTTGCAGTCTTGGCAGAAAGGTTTTGGTATAGAAATGCTTCCTGGGTAGTTGAATATCCGGATTTCAAAGCACAGCACAAATAACAGTAGATATATTCTTGGAATCTTTCTGCTTCAAAGCCAACCTAAGACCTTTGAGAGCTGAGGACAAGCAAAGCTCCTTGAGCGCAACACTTCTTGCTACCTAGCTGTGTTCTGACTAGGGAGCATGCAATGGTTCGATGAACGGTCCCAGTCGTATTGTGCCTCTGCCTTTGTAGATACAGAAAACACTTGAGAGCCACTCACTTTCATGTCCAGCTCTTCCTATTATTTGTTGGTGGACAGGTGTGCTACTGTAGATTATACATTGGCGGGATTTTCTCCAGAGGCCATGTTAGTACTCGTAATAATCAAGAATCTGTCTCTAAAAGCTTTATAAGATTTAATCGCCGGCAAGCAATCTTCAATACTCCAAAAGCTTCATCCTCTCCGAGGCTCGGATCTACAAATGCCACGTCCCGCCCACTGGCCCCACGCACCTTCCATCCAACTTACGCCTTCGCCTTCAGAGCAGGTAAACAGCATCATAACCCAAACACAGTCTTCACAAGTTCTGAACCATGGCGGATGCTCAATTCGACAGCGCGCTGTAAGTTGAATCGACTCATCAATGCATAGCAATATCTTGCAAAACATCATCTTTCCTCCCCAAAATGAGAATCCGATTTGAAACCACTTGAACCCCGCTTGTAGCCTCGCCCGCTGACCATAATAACACCTGCTATACACAGCGACCTTCTCCGGCGTCTCAACCCTCGCGACACAAAGAAGAACCTCCAGGCCATCGCCTCCATCGTCCCAGATCTCACCGAAGACCTCCTGTCATCCGTCGACCAACCGCTCGAAATCCGTCGATGCACCAAGACAAACCGCGACTATCTCCTCTGTGATTATAACCGGGACGGCGACAGCTACAGGTCCCCCTGGAGTAACGAGTTCGATCCTCCCCTCGAAGATGGCACCGTACCAAGTGAGAGAGTGAGAAAGCTCGAGGTTGCCGCCAACGAAGCATTTGACGTCTACCGAGAGCTTTATTATGAGGGCGGTGTCGGGAGTGTTTACTTTTGGGATTTGGATGATGGCTTCGCCGGCGTGATTCTTCTGAAAAAGGGTATCAATTCCTCGAGGGCCATTTGACTCTATCTGTTATCTTGAATTGTTCTGACGGAGATACAACGAAATAGGGGTATCGCCTGGCGGGAAGAACTCGGGAGAATGGGACAGCATCCACGTCTTCGAAGCTACCGACCGAGCACGCATGTCGCACTACAAGCTTACTAGCACGGTGATTCTTCATTTGACTAACGAGACCGATGCACTCGGTGCAATGGATCTTAGTGGCAATATGACCAGACAGGTTGAGGTGGACTTGGCTGTTGAGTCGGATGCGAGCCATGTCGTTAATGTTGGTCGTCTAGTGGAGGATATGGAGCTGAAGATGAGAAATTTGCTACGTATGCATTTCTTGATCCCCCTTTTTCTTTTTCTGTTCTTTCTCTGTTCTGCCATGTCAAGAAGTGGCTGGTCAGTCAAGGCTGTGGGAATCCTACTAATTCGTCTGCCTACAGAGGAAGTTTACTTTGGTAAGGCTAAAGATGTTGTAGGCGAGCTCAGGAGTAAGTCGATTCTATTTCCTATTTTTGTTCCTTGAATCCGGGATACTAACTGTTCAGGCCTTGCACCGCTCTCGGAAACGAACAGGGAGAGGGCAACTCAGCAAGAGATGATCCGGTCTCTGCAGAGGTAGTCTGCATCTTCTTCTTTCTGCAGCTATAGCGGTTTTATCGATTCATATCCCTAGGCTTGTTTTTCTGTCTTTTGAGCTCATCGATGAGGGCTCTTTGCTTGTATGTAAATTTTTGAGGTTCATCAGCAACCCAAAATTCATCCTTTAGATGAAATTGTGAATAAAGTGCTCTACATGATTTCCTGATGGGCTGTGACACCGCACAATGGTAACCTCCTCGCACTTGTACTTGTGTGACGCATTCAAATTCGGGTATCATAACATCCTAACTGCTAGGCCTCCTCAACACCTGAAAGGTTGTTGAATGAAATGACAAAAAAGACAGAAGGAAAAAGTCGCTCCAAATCCAGATGTAGGATAGCACTTGTCAAATAATGTCCATGAAAACAGACGCTTCCCCCTCAACCAACCCAAACCAAAGCAATAATAACCATTCCCAACACCTAGGAAAAGTCATCAATCAACTTCCATCTTCTCATGGCCACCCTCAACTTTCACGACACTCTTCCCCTCAGACGAAGAATGGTTCATCTGCTCCACAAACTCCCTGGCGGCCGCCCATAGCTCGGCCTCCTTCTCCTTCCCGACAGTATCCTTCCTACTGTTCAGCCAGCTAACATCCAGCGGATTCGCTGCACCCACGGCGCTCGCGCCTCCACCAGGGATATCGCCCGTCCTCGAAGACGACTCTGGAGCAAGAATGGAAGCTTCTTCTAGCGCATAGACCTGGCGGCGAAGTCGGACATCAATGGACGAAAGAAGTGCAAAGTACTGCGACGTAGCTTCTTTGAAGCGGGCCTTGTGGGATTCGAGAGATTTGTCGGAGGTAGGGTCGCCTGGTCGGGCGTTGGTGAGGGCTTGTATTGCTAGGCCCGCGGAATGGATTAGTCGGGCTACATCCTGTTATAATTGTGAATAGTTAATTCAGTGGTATATCTTGGATTTTTCATTCCTTCCTTCCTTTCTTTCTTTCATTTCTTGTAGCAGTAGTAGTCTTGAAATGCCTGGGGGGAATTGTATCGGCTTCAATTCGCACGGCAGCTCTCTCTTACCTTGTCCACTTCGTTCAATTGGCGGATTCGATCTGCCGATGTAAAAACCAGGGCTGGTTTCCCGGAGTCCTTCTCTTCTGCCATTTCTTTTCTCTTCTCTCTCTCTCCCTTGTTCAGGAGCGTCCTTGTGGAATATCGTCGAGAAATCCCAATCGTCAATCGTCGATCGTCATGCGTTTCTTCCCCGATCGCACGCGCAGTCACGTGAACGCCCTGGGGAAGAGCAGCGCTTACATAAGCGCGGACCATCAACACAACTTCTTCTCCTGCTGAGTATCAAAAAACGACGAATGGGACCTCCAGGAGTCCAGATCGCTCTCTCTCATATCATTATCATCGCCTGCCATCCCCGGCGTCGGTATCCCCCCGACCCTTAATCACTTTTCCTTCTCCAGCTCTCTTTTCCGCAGGTTACACAGGCCCAAGAGCGCCTGGTTCTGGATATTCGCGACTAGAGAGCCATGTCTGCGCCTGGCGGGGCCCCGAGCCCTGCTCCCCGAAGTGGGAGTATGGGCCCCGGTGGTACTGGTCCTGGTGGTGGAATGGCAATGCCTCCTCATCAGCAGATGGCTTCTGCGCCTGTTGGAGTGCCTGCTCCGGGGCCTCCTCCGCCGCCGCCTAGTGGTGCGATGTCTCAGCAGAATTTGAACCAGATTGTAAGTATTTGAACCTGATTTCGCGTCGGATAGCTATTACGTTGCTTTGCTCTTGTTTGGATGTATGGCGATGGGGCCCTTTTTTCCGAGTTGAGTATGCTGGTGTTTTGTGTTTTGGGTGGGTTTGCGTGTGCAATTTTTATTTACTTTTGAAGCTCTATGTTCAAATCGCTGTTGTCTACTCGTCGCGTTATTTGGAGATTTGTTGTTCCTAACTTGACTAGGTCATCGACTACTTGGCGAAGAAAGGCTATAGCCGGACTGAAGCTATGCTTCGGATGGAGTCTGCGAACCAGGAGATTGATGGTCGTCCTTTACCTCCTCTGGGAGAAGATGCGCGACCCAAGTACAGGCTTGGTTTTGGTAAGCACAACTTGTGACTGAAACCGTTTAATCGCAAGTGAAAAAAAGTAAGCTAACCCATTGAATTAGATCTACTTAAAGTCTGGGTTGAAGACAATTTGGACTTATACAAGGTAGGGATTTTGGTCCCCAGGTAGTTCCTCATCATTGTTAATCCTTGATGCAGCCCGAGCTCAGACGTGTCCTTTGGCCACTCTTTGTCTACGCCTTTTTGAACATGGTGACCTCCTATTATCCCCAAGAGGCCAAGCAGTTTTTTGATATCAACAAGAACCTTTTTCTCCCAGAACACACTGAAGATGTGCGAGCTTTAGAACCCATCAGCTTACCCGAGCATGTTCAAGATAACTCGATTGCTAAACTATATCGCGGCAACAAATATCGCTTGGTTTTAAGCAACCCAGCATTCTCCAATTTGATGCAATTCCTCGAAAGCAAGCAAAAAGAAGGCGGTTCAGTCATGTCGGCCATCTTAAGCAGCTATTGCACCATCATCACCAAAGAACGCGCCGTTGACGACAGGTTTAGCTTTGCGGCAATGTTAGCCCAGGCCGGTAATGGACAAACCTTTCCAACGGAAGATGAAGGCATTCCCGGCCATCATCCCGGTTCTGCGTATACCGGCGACAATCCTGCAATGGCTGGCACCTTGCCCAGATTGAAGCTCGGGAAGCTCCCCATGGAGCCGGCGCTTGAAGGTGACTTGCGTGCGGAATTAGCGGATGAGGATGCAAAGAATCCACCTGGCCCCGGCCAAAACACATTGGTGCAGGAACTTGATCAGATAATCAAGAAGGAAGACGACGATGAAGCGCCCACGAGAGCAGATATTCCTTACCCCCCATCAACTGCTCGTGATGTAGCTATGGAAGTCCAAAAGGTTAAGGAAAATCGTGATCGGTTCAGAATTGAAGCTCGGACAGGAGGTGTTGGTCCAGCTGTTAGTGTCTGCATGTTCACCTTCCATAATACTTATGATGGGTAAGTCGTATTATGCTATGTTGATTCATGGTTTTCTTTCTTGCTGACAATTACACAGGGTCAATTGCATAGACTTCTCGGATGACAATATGCTTGTTGCAGCTGGTATGCAAGAGTCATATATTCGAGTTTGGAGCATGGATGGAAAGAAAATCCCGACAACATACGACAGTGCGGATGACACTCCTGCTTCAAATTCTCGACGCCTGATCGGACATTCCGGTCCAATTTATGCAGTTGCATTTGCTCCGTCAACCACTCGCACCGATAATGCTATAGCACCAACAAATGCTCGTTGGTTGCTTTCGTCATCTGCAGACAAGACCATCAGGCTTTGGTCTCTCGATCTATGGCAGTGCATGGTTGTTTACAAAGGACATGATCAGCCAGTTTGGGACCTGCAGTGGGGTCCGTTTGGGCATTACTTCGCTTCTGGTGGCCATGATAAAACAGCCCGTCTCTGGGTCACTGACCATATTCGCCAACAACGCATTTTTGTCGGCCATGACCAGGATGTCGATTGCATCTGCTTCCACCCGAACTCTGCCTATGTTTTCACGGGCAGCTCTGACCATACCGTACGTATGTGGGCAGTAACCACAGGAAATGCAGTTCGCATGTTCACCGGACATACGGGTAACATCACCGCCCTCGCCTGCAGTCGGGATGGTAAGACCCTTGCATCCGCCGATGACCACGGATCCATTCTCCTATGGGATCTGGGACCTGGACGCCTCTTGAAACGCATGCGCGGTCACGGAAAGGGAGGTATCTGGTCCCTCAGCTGGAGCGTTGAGTCAACCGTGTTAGTCTCTGGTGGTGCTGACGGCACTGTCCGAGTTTGGGACATTACTGGACCAGCCCAAGAGCCGTCACAGGGACGAGTAGTAGGCGAAGGTGGAGCAGGTACAAAGATCGACGGTAGCAACCCTGCAGCCAATCCCTCCCAAACGTCGAGCTCCGTAGCTCCGGGAATGGGCAAGAAGAAAGGCAAGGATGTGGTTGTTACCCCGGACCAAATCAGCGCTTTCCCCACGAAGAAAAGCCCAGTCTATAAGGTGAAGTTCACCAATATGAATTTGATTATTGCTGGGGGAGCTTATCTTCCTTGATGGAAGACATGACTTTTTATGTGAAAATAAAAAACGGCGCCGGATAATACCCCATACCCCCCCACCTCCCAGCTCTATTTCTTACCGACCTCTTTTCCGCCCTGTTGCGGTCGCAGCGATCATATTAGTTGGATTTATGTGTTCCGTGCATTCTTGGGGGGCCATATTAATAAGTTTTGCATGTATTTTAAATGCCGGGACACTTTAGATGGCGTCGTGGTTTGGGCTCAGAATGGCATCGGTGTTACTGGGGATGGATATTGTACTATCAATCATAATTAGCTTATAGGCAGGCTAATCTCAAGAGGAGTAAAAACAAAGGTCCTTTCTTTTTAATATAAAGTAGAGAATATCATTTCTGTCTTTGCATATATCTGTCTTATGTATATACATATTAAAAACCGCAAAACGCAGACCAGCTACGTTGAGGACGGTTTATTTGTAGTAAATAAACCCTTATATACCACCATACACCACGCATGTATGTATACCTGCTACGACTTTTTGAGAGAGTCGGTGCTGTCACTACCCTGAGGCTTTCCAAAAGGAAGTGGACCACCTACTACTCCCTTATTCATAGCTGCAGACGCCTGCATATCAGCCACCTTAGGCGGAAGCACCAAAGCACTACGATCATTCCTCTTATAGAAATCGACCAAGATCTGAGCTGTCTTTGCGGGCTGATCCTCATGTATAAAATGGCCGGCCTCCGGGAACACCTGAAGTTGATATTTTCCTTAATTTCGCAAGTATTAGTTATTTTCATGAATATGGTTTTTATTTCTTATGCTCGTGAGAAAAAAACGCACGTACCTTGCATCTGTCCGATCATCAACTCCTTGTCTAACCTGTCCGTTCCAGCCAGCAGGAGCAGTTTCCCGCCTCGTGCCTCGAGGAATTTCCGGCTTAGGCCGACAAACCAGCCTTCCCAGAAGGGCTTTGTTTCAGCGAGGTTGGTCCGCCAGACCCACGGTTTGGATGGGTCGGTGGAGGATTCTTCGTGGTAGAGGAGGGAGGGGACGGAGACCCGGGCTGAGGTTCTGTTGCGGATTGTGCGCGAGCGGGTGCTGTTTATCTTGTTTAGAAGAAGAAAGGGCAATTTTTGGTGTACAGTGTGTGGACTAGGGAACAAGACAAGACATACTGCCATTCAATTCCAGAGGCCAGGGAAGGGAACCGGGACGGCCGCGTGGAGAGGTATGTTTCCATGCTTTGGAGGGCGTCCATCGCGGATCCTAGTAGCGGGTTTTGGGGGTTAGTCGAGGCTGTCTAGTTCCCGGGACGAAAGGGACCGAGGGGATATCTGTTCTCACCCTCGACAACATCTAAGACAGCATAGGCCAGTAGCTTCGCCCCCAACTCGCCTGTCTTCGCGACGTCCGTGATTACGGCCCCGCCTAGACTATGCCCAACGAGAACAATATCCGGGAGGTTCTCCCAGCCCATCTTGGCTTGGGTCTTGCGGATAACGAAGAGGAGATCCCGGTGTAGGGTGTGTAGGCTTAGGTCGAGTTCGGGTTTCGGGCTGCCGTCTTCTCTAGTTACGGTTGTGCTGCCGTGATCTCGCGCGTCTAGGGAGAGTATTCCAGCATTAGGGAGGATCTTGCGAATCTCTGCGGCGCAGGTTGCGAAGGAGAGGCCTGATGAGCCGGCGCCGTGGTGGGTAACGAAGAGAGGGCCAGAATTCGTAGGCGGAGTGAGATATACATGGTGGGTTATGTGAATGTCATCGATTTGCTCTGAGAGGAAGAGCTCTTGTGTGAAAAATTCAGTCCAGTTCAGGGTGGTTATTGATCTATCCTCCTCTCCGCAACATTAGCTTCCTGGTTCTTTTTACTCAAAAGTGCTTCGAGTGGGGAAATGGGGGGGCGGGAGGTTGACAATCCATAGCTGCACGTACCCTCGAGCTCCTCCAGGCCTGGCGAACAGGTGCTTACTAGGCGAAGGAACCACGGTGTCTGTTGATGAAGCCGAGGAGGAATCGTCGTGGACGGTATTGCTCTCCATTGATGGAAGAAGCTCCGGGATTAGAGGCGGCTCGGGGGGTAGCTTGGCCAATTTAGCCTTGGCGAAGGACCTTTGCAATTCACTCATAAGGCGAAAACGCGAATGCAATGATCTAGTATAATGACGCGGGTTGTGATATGGTATGGAATAATAATAGTACAAGATGATGTCGGGGACGAAATGCAGATGGTTGGCTGTGGCGATGGGGAATTTCAAGCTGGAGATCCTGGTGGGTCCATTTGAGGGGCAGGAGAGATGGGTCTTTCGCTCGTAGCTGGCGATCTTCTGAGCTGAAGCTAAGAAGAATAGCGGGATGATGTTTATTTGAGTGTGATAGAGGGAAAACAAGGTTGAAGTTACGAAGAATCCGCCGCTTTTGCAACTCTTTATTCTTCGCGTGCGGCGACAAAGTCCGATTTCCGCTTTGGGAAAACCCCGCGCGTTCCTCAACTTTTCAACTTCTCAACGACGACAAGGACAACGACGAGGACGACGAGGACGACGAGCAGCGATGAGCCTAGTTTTCCCCCTTTCTCTATTCTTGAATGCGTGTCTCTGGAATATACCACTCTCCTCCAGTCCGATCAGCAATCAAGATGCTGTTTGATGCAGATGACATCATCGATCCTCCTGTCGTGAAGACAATAACGGCCTCCTCCAAGCCAGACACAATTAGTCGAATCTCTGCCCCTGGACGACGACAATCGAGGAATTCACACTCGTCTCGACATGAGAATCCCCCGCAACCCTCCCTTCTAAAGTTGCATATCCGGATGCATCAGTTCATCCCAGGGTTCAAAAGCGCAGCTGGGAGAGAATGACGTCAACACCGTCAGCCCACTATTTCCAAGTTTCTTCAAGTTCAACGGTTTTCGAATATTTCACCTCCTTTCCTCTGTCCGTATGAGGCCTCTAGACGGCGTAAGCACCGAAAGGAAAAGGAAGAAAAGGAAGCATGGTTTCACTCTGGCATAAGTCCCGGCACAGTGGCGTTGTCGGCGAGGGAGAGGATCACGAAAGTCATGACCCTGAACAACAACAACATCAACAACATGAGCAGCCTCCTGATGAGAGAACACGACTCCTGCCTCGGCAGAATTCTCCTTACCTGAGCCCTGATGATCCAGCTGTAAGTTCTTAAGGTCTTCATGACCGGAGATTATATTTCCCCGTGGATACTAGATGAAGATCAGCTAATAGGTAGTGAACAGGTCACTCCTTACAATCTCTGGAGCATTCGAGCTCTACGAGCCCTTTCTTCCGTACTTCTCGCCATCAGTTTTGTCTGGTGGGCATTTTTGCTGGTATCCCTCTTTGTCAGCGCACCGGCGACACACACACGTGGATCGGGGTTCTTTGCATTTGCCTACATCACACTGACTGTAGGTTACCTTGTCTTTGGGCTTCTCTTTTTTGCCGTCCCGTCAAAGCCGATGACGATATGTGGTCTTGTTCTTGCGTTATTCTTATTCGTCGACATGTGTATCACAGTCGCGGTGCCAGGAATCCGTGTGGAAGAAGGCTGGGTCGGAATAGCAACTGTGGTCTGGGCAACTCTTATCGCCATCTACAACATTGTGCAGAACCGCTTAGTCGCCTGGGGCAAAAGGGAAGAGGAGGAGAGACTGACAGGCCGCGAAGAGCCTCGTCGCTCACTGCGGGAGTGGCTCGCAGTATTTGCCGAAACCCTCTTCATGGCCGTCGTCGCTATCATCTCCATTCTTTTCATGGCAACCTTGATCCTCCGTGCGCGAGATGCGACTCTCCACCCCCCGGGCCATAGATACTACGTTAGTGCCCGCAACTACCAAGTCCATCTAGCCTGCGTTGGCAATAATACTACCAACAAGCTCACAACTGGAGACCAAATTCCAACTGTCCTCCTTGAAGCTGGTGAAGGTCCCGTTGAGCATAGCCTACAGCCATTCATCGACGATCTGCACCAGAAAGGCGAAGTAGAGCGTTACTGCTATTGGGACCGTCCCGGGTTCGGATGGTCCGATAACGCACCCTCTCCGTTCTCTGCAGGGATGGCAGCAGATGCACTCTCCGAGGCCCTCGCTCTCGCCGGCGAGGAAGGCCCATGGGTTCTCGTTTCCGCAGGGATAGGAGGTATATACAGTCGCATCTTCGCCAGCAGACACCTCCTCCAGGTACAAGGAATATTCCTGATCGACAGTACTCACGAGGACTATCTCGGCAAAGTAGCCTCGCCGGGTCGCGGCTTCGCGCTCTGGATCAGGGGCATTCTCTCCCCCCTTGGCATTGACCGGGTCCTAGGAGCTATCTTCAAAGGCCGCACGCGCGAAGACCGTGTCTTTGGTCGGAGCGCCTATCAAACAGGCAAGGTCATCAGGGCTAAGCTCCAAGAGAACTTGGTGGCTGCCTCGATGACCTCCTCGGAAATCCAGGCTGCGCGGCACGTTCAGATGCCGGATACACCCCTCACAGTGATTAGCTCTGACGAAGAAGTTCGCCGGAGCAAGAAGTGGGCTCAGTGTCAAGAAGACTTGACTAGGATTACGAAGAATTTGAAGAAATGGGATATTGTTGAAAACGCTCCGCATGAGGTGTGGAAGTCACTTGAGGGTCGGCAGGTGCTGGAGAAGAGATTGAGAGAAATGGTTAAGGGAGAATGATTTTCCTATTTTTCTCCTTTTCCTCTTTTTCTTCTACTTTTTCCCTTTTTTACTTCTTCTTCTTCTTTATCTTCTTCTTTATCTTCTTCTTCTTCCATTTGTCCTTCATCCTACTTCATTTTCTGTCTTGTTTTCAGTTTCACTGTTTTCTATTCCCCCTTTTTTCCTTTGATGACAATCTAACTTTTGTCTTTACTCATGACAAAATATATGATGTGGCATGTCATGAGATTTTCGTCATGTACTACTACTCAAGTTGAAAATCATGTGAATCATATCATTTTATTTATATTCCTCTAACCAATCCTGCGTCTTCATACTACCACCAGATATGTAAATCCCGTTCAATGAGACGTCTGGCAGCATCAATCAAAATTCGTCATTAATTGAATAGTAAAGGCAACCATCCACCCATAACCTCCACGAGACAAGGTGTTAAGGATTATGGAGGGAAAAATCATATCCATCTATGAGGGCCCAAGGCTACATGCCAGTGGCAAGGGAAGACCGACTCAAGTTCGAACATAAAACGCTCGTAAGATCCAGAGACGCCTTAGACACGAGACGATAGTAGATAGTATTGGGGCGCGGATCGGAGGAAATATCGACCAGTCATCTTAGACTAGCTCCCTTAAACCTCTTAGCAAGTTGTTCACTTTCAGATTTGGGAGACTCAGGCCTTGAGGATGGAAAGTAATGTTTCCCTGCTTGGGGCAAAGGACGTGTAGATTCGGCCGTGCTCAGCCGGGGACGCTTGGGGGGCCTCTCACCGCTTTCCTGAAGAATAGTGACCAAGGTGGCCCATCCAGGGGTGTTGATGAGCTGCATGCTGTCTGTAGGGTTTCGGGATGTGGCTACGCGACAGAGTAGGGCCTCTTCTTCCTGTTTATGGTGAAATTTGGGATAAGCGGATATCCGTTAATTACGCACCCGGAAAATGCCAAGAAAATTAGTCCACTTACCTTACTGAAAGTTGACAAGGAACGGAGGAAGCACAGAAGGTGGAAGTCTGACACTGCCCGTATTGCCTTGTCTGGATCTCCATGGGAGACGAGTTTCCTGGCGAGGGATCGGAGCTCCTGGCTCTCGCCAATAACTTGGCGGTTCTCAATGGGGAATGTGCTGTCCACAAAAAGGGGTGACGATTCTGTCGGGAAACCGTGGGTTAGAGTAACTAAGAGATACTCTACCGGAAAACTTGGTTTCGCATTCACTTGGGCTGAGACACCATATTCATTGATCTTCCGGTAGAAGACTTCTGGTATGTACCTCGACTTGCTGTCGATATCGTCTTCCGACTGGACCAGCATCACGGAGGGTTCTGCAGATGGTTCAATGATATCTGCCCTTGCCATTTCGACCGCAGCAATCGAAGCTTGGTAGGAGCTAACAGCGATGGCTCCCTCTTCATCTCCGCTGAGAACGCACGTTACAAAGTCAGAGCCAAATTGGCCGGTTCGACTCCATTTCGTTGCTTTCGGGTTTTGTTGCTGTAGCCGCGACGCAAAGGCAATCTCTAGGGATGAAAGATAATACGAGTCGATATGCCGTTTGCAAATAACGGAGCCATCGCCCTTTCCTGCATCGAGCAGGTCGGTGAAGATAACCCCAACTTTCTGGAGACCGCATAAACGAGCGACTTCGTCCACCTCTGACTCATTTTGCCACTCATGAAGCGTAACACCATCAACTTCATCCACCTGTGGCGGTTCATAAATTGCCTGAACTACTGCCTTGACTCCGAGAGGAACTTCTGTGTACTCCTCATATGTGCCGTATAGGAAACCGAGGCGCTGAGTGCCTGATTTCCGCCAGAAGTCAAGTAATGAATTGATAAGATCTGGAGTAGAAAATTCCACATGGTCAACCATGCGGTATTCTTGAGGCCGCAGGCTGATCGCACTCGGCTGGCACTTGGTACAAATACCCTCTGGCCAGGGAGGATGCCCGGACGGACAGTCAGGTTTTACTCGGTAGTAGGGTTCGCTTAGGGGAGGCATGAATGAGCTTTTAAGTTCTGCTTTGTTGGTCGCCGCGTTTATTTTTCGTAAATATGAGTGAAACGAGAGGTGTTTGATCTTCTTCTCCGCCAGGTATTTTGGGTCGTAGGGCTCAAGTGGCATGCAATAATCGCACATGCCTTTAGCGCCGTGTTTGCACATCTTAATGTCGCGGCTGCGATGTATTTTCCCATCCTTCTTATCCAATAGATCGTCCAGCGGTGATTGCTTCACCGTCTCCCAAGGGTATTTAATCGCCACAGAGGAAGTAGCCTGCGGCGGTAGCCGAGTTTGGACGGTACTATCTTGCGGTACAGAAGATCCATTTAGGCGTCGTGTGGTTGAAGTAGATGTGATTCCATTACTAATACCATCTTGAGAGCTCTTTTTGAGCTGATAGCCAATATAAAGCTTGTCTCCGTGTCTAACATGCCAATCGTCAGCGGTTGCAAAGCTAATAATATATGCTTTTTCCTGACCTCAGGCCGACCTGGTCGAAAGAAACTCCATCCAGGGAGCTCAAAAGCCTTTCTTCACCACCAGCACCGATGGGTTTGTTGGAAAGATTGAGTGAGGAGGGCTCAACATCGGGAGGTAGGTGTTCTAGAATCTAAGCTCTCAAAATTTTAGCGAAATCTGGGCTTAAATATGGAACACAATGACTATCTATTTAGCTGAATCAAGAATCTTACCTTTCCCTGGAGGGATGTGAATAGATCCTGTGGGCTAACATTAAGCCGAAACTGGCCATTTCGGCTCTCAAACCTCAGTATAATCGTGCGAGATGTCATTATAAAGAGCTGGAGAAGATCGACGGAGAAGAGAGAGTTGGTTTAGAGGTTCGGAAGAAAGCTGATGACTCGCTAAATCATTACGACTAACGAGAGAAGATAGGGAGCGGCGAATAGTGATGTGAGGTAGAAACCCTGGAGTGCTGTAGAAGCAGTTGGAAGTCAGCAGTTGTGGCACTCCCAAAGGGACGTAATGCCGTCATATTCTGCCCCATTTACAGTGCCGCTTTGCTGACCGCCTTTCCGTGAACACAGCATCGCACCTGGCTGTACTTCTACTAGCACCCAGCAGCGAGTTGAATATCTTGCTGAAATGTTTTCCCAGCTACTATGGGGTTGGGAATGACACATATACCGTGCAGTCAGCCAGAAGGTACGAGGCAAATATCGCAGTGGTGGACCTCGATAATGACAAGCTTCATAAAGTTCTTGTTTACCAGACGTACTACAAGGCAGTTATGAACCCTATTCAGTACCTGTCCGTTGCATTAACCATTAAAATTACTAAGTGGTATATAAGACAGTTATAGTTATATAAATTTAGGGTCTGGAATAACTCAAAAAATCCGAGCCTCATGACATACAGAATCAAAATGCAAATATTGGTGACCAACTCTAGTTGTTTGCAGGTCATGTGACGTGGGGGGCTATCGATAGGCGGCGCCTCCATCAAATGAAAGCTTTTGGGCTTCTTTGAACACCGACCTCTCCCAACGAAGGCAAACCATCAAAATGACTAGTGACGACCAGTTTTTCTTTGATTATGTGAGATTCCCCTTGGTTTTCAGATGCATAGCTGAGCGCTAACGCTAGCATGTTGCTTCGTGCTTCTAGCTGGCCTCTATACCTCATGACGTAAGGAGGTATTCGTTGCAGGTTGCAGATTCGATTGACCGGCAGGTCGACCATGTTGCGAATGTAGTTCGCGATACGCTCTCCAATCAATCATGGCTCCCATCAAATATCCGGCCACCACCAAGAATTCATCCTCGAATTCCGCAGTCGCAGTCGCTTGGCGAGCGTGTACACAGCTGGGTCCTTCGAAACCGAGCTTGGAGTGCTGCAATCCTAGCTTTTGTAGGGACAAGCTGTGTTTTATACTTTGGGAATAAGAAATTAAGGGGCAGGCGAAGGAGGGCCAGAAGAGCTGGGAACGGTGCTCGAAAGGAAATAATTGGTGAGTTAAGCATACATCTAAATGATTTGGGCGCAACCATGACTGATTCTAAATCTCACGCTGGGTAGTTGTTGCCGGATCTCCTCATGAGCCGATCACCAGGTCCATAGCCAGTGATCTGGAGCGTCGTGGATATATTGTTTACATTACGGTGTCATCCGCGGAAGAAGAGCACATAGTACAGTCAGAGAATAGATCAGACATAAGGTCTCTTTGGCTTGACCTAACAACGGTAAAACACTTTCCATATTCCTCAAATCTCAGTAGAGTGATGCTGACATCACCAGCTGCCTTCATCACCATCAGATATTCATGTATCTTTGAGCGAGATACATTCCTTAATTACCCGGCCACAATCCCCGATGCCTGGAGTACCTCCACATACCTGTCAACTCAGCGGGCTTATTTTGGTGCCTTCGCCTAACTACGTCGCAGGCCCAGTGGCCACAATACCGCCATCTTCATGGGTCGATACCGTCAATACACGTCTTCTTTCACCAATTCTAACGACTCAGCTTTTTCTACCCCTTCTTACACTTCGTAGCACAAACAGTACAATCGTTGTTGTCCATCCTTCGATATCATCTTCCCTATCTGCCCCCTTTGCCGGACCGGAAGTGGTCACAGCACGTGCTTTGTCGGGCTTCGCAACATCCCTTAGAAGAGAACTGGGTCTTTTGCACCAGAATAATATCGACGTGGTCGAGCTGAAGCTTGGAAATATCGACCTCGGACAACAATATCGAAGTACGCATAGCCATATTGCAGGAACTGAGGTTCTGACGTGGAGCGTACAACAACGGGAATTATATGGTCCTCAGTACCTCAACAGCATCGAACAGCGACCTGTAGCATCCACTGGCCCTAGTATGGTGCGCGGTTCGCCTGCCAGGAATCTTCACTACGCAGTGCTTGACGCCCTGGAGCCGACGTCTAAGAACATTTTTGGAAGTCGGGTGGCAAAGACACCTGTTTTGTACGTTGGAAGAGGAGCCTGGTCTTACAACTTTATTGGCCAGTGGGCTCCTGCCGGCTTGGTTGGATGGATGCTTGGCCTTCGCGGTGGATATCCCTCTTCTGTTGACAGCGTCAGTGGTAGTAGCAGTGAGACTGGATGGGAAAAAGTTGATCGGTAATTATCAATATCTCTATCTATATATTGCCTAATGGAAATATCTTCTCTCAAAATGTGTCTTTGTGCCTGCCTTATTCACGTAAAGAACAGTAAAAAAGAGCAGCCTACTATATGGCTGCTAACAACCCTGATTAAGTACCTGTAGATTATCGTATAGTGATACTTAAATCATATTTACAACTCCACATGATGCTGGATATCTCGTTGGTTACCACAGGCGCATTTCCTAGGGTAAAGCGCCTGGAGAAGCGATAGCGAAAGGATGCATACTTGTTTCACAGGTCTCCATATGCTAGTTGTAAGCCAGCCTAATCAATAACAGGTAGTATCTACTTACCATCTAAGTAGTAGGCTGATCGACATCTCTTCGTTACACCTCGATGATCTGCCGCTCTAATTTCTATTATAATTAGAAATATACGGAGATCCCTCCTTGCAAGGGCGCTATAAAGAGACATGACACGCAACCATGAATCCTCTCTTGCTGCATGGAAGAGGGGAAGAAGACGGTAATTTCACCATCACACGAAGAAAACTCGGGATTTCGCCATCCATTCGTAGCAAGCATACCACGGACTCTGCGAAGAAAAGGTATGTTGCCTGCCTGTCCGACGGCGGAGGTTTTATGTTTCAGGTGTTGTCGTAGGATAGGGCTATTTTGAGTAAATCTGGAGATTATCATACCTTACGTAAATACTACTAGTAGGTAGTACCTTGGTCTTTAAAGGTCGTTATCACACCAGAATATTCCTGGAGATCAGAAATTTCCCATCCCTACTCAGATTCTTGCAGACTACTGCTACTACTACTATTAGCACCCTTGTGTCCAGGATGCCCATATAGCTATCTACCTAGGTAGGTCTTCGCTTACGGTGGCGGCTTTATTGGGTCGGAAAATTACAAGAGAATAAAAATAGCGCCAGGCCCTACTCCACCATTGTTTGGGATGAACCAAACTCTGGTGCTTCTGTTCCTCGAGTAGGGAGTTTCAAAATTCGGGAGTTTTGTTCCTAACGTCCTGCGCCAATAGTATGGACAGAAGTAGGCTTGCCGTGGCTTCGTTGACGTGCTGCTAAAAATTAGTACTCCGTAGAGTTGTAACTTGTCACTGTCACCCCCTCCAGGCTCTAGGCTGGATCTGTCTCAGGCCATGTCCAGGCCCGGAATATGTGGGTGATACGATTTTTCCAATCCATTTCCTCGAAGCAATGTCCGTTTATGAGTATGATTGAGAATATCCATCATGGGCTCATGGAGGACCTATTAAGGATGAGAATAGCAGCCAATATCCTGACCATAGGACAAATAGTCCCTAGGAACCCCCTCCCTATGATTACAATTCAGTCCTATGGAATTATTATTATTGTTATTGTTATTGTTATTGTTATTGTTATTGTTATTGATTTGTCTTGAGTCTCTTGACAGCCCCTGACTAGGTCTTGGGTGTTTATTTACATATATGTAAGTAATTGTTTTTCCCGGAAACAGAACAGACCACACTCCCCTACAACTGCATCAGAACTTGCATTTTGCGGGCGTTCTTCAGGTAATGCAATTACGCTCCACAGCATCTTACAGCACCGATACAGACGTGGGACAGGCTCCTCTGTGTGGAGACGGTATTATACCTAATTATTCTATTATTTATTACTGGCAGCACCCCGTACTCCGTAGTACGACCTCCTAAGAAGAGATACTCAAGAGGAGTCTCTCTCTATAGCTGCAGTAGGATTTCTCTTTCTCTTTCTAACGCCGCCCCTCGTTGGCTTGACGATCGTCAGTGCGGAACAAATCTCATCTTTCCATCCTCCTTCTTCTTCTTTCTCTCTTTCTTCCTCCTGTTTTAGAAGATGCATTTGGTCGCCTGAATGGCTTGCTGAACCTTCTCATTCTCACTCATATCGAATCGTTGCTATTCACTTGCTGAACGCGCGATGCCAGTTCACCGTCTTTCTCCTTATTTACCCCGTGAATTGATTCCCTACCTAATCTAATCATACCTACTCTCTACAACTTCTCCTCCCTGTACATAACCGTCATAAACGACTGCACTCCTTTCTCCACCTCGATCCTCCTCCCTACCCCAATCTGCCTTGTTATCCAGAGCAGTTCTCTAATAGTTCTTCGCTTCTTCTTCGTCTTCTTCCTCCTTCCTTCCTTTCCTGTTCTGGGGCTGTCACTCCTTTCAGTATTTCGCCCTCTTTCTGGGATATTTTTTGTCTTTTGCCTTGTCCTCCTTCTTCCCCTATCCGACTCCCGAGGCGTGTCTTACGTATAACTTACCTTACCATTTCCAGACCCTTGAAGATACCCGCCGTCACAACTGTTGCCTGTCATTCTCGATGCGTACCGCTTGAACCTACCAAGGGCTTCTTCGATCCTGAATAAATGAATCCATCCATCTCTCGGCTGTGTAAATATTCGCATTAACCTTTATCCCAAAAAGATTTGTCCTGTTTCCCTGTACAATTCGGAGGTGTCGACCTGATACCACAATGGCCTACCGGCCTCAGCTCGGTTCTCGCTCTCCTTCCCACGATGCTCCTCGCAGCGGAGCCCCTTCACCGCGCATCGAACATTTCGATGGTGAAATCCCTCCCGCCTTGTCTCCTCTCGATGCGTTCGCCGCGCAGGGTCGGCTGTTAGCCCGCCAGTTGGAGGAGTCGGCACGAAGAGATCGACGAATGAGTCGACTGCCTCCCGCCAGCGTCGCGCGATCCTTGTCACAACCGAGACCAGGATATTTTCGGTCACCGTCGTCTAATGATTCTTCACAGGCAGGAGGAGGTGGTGGAGGAGGAGGACTGTCAAGACAGCCAACGCAGAGAGCCCGTCCGGAAGTGGAAGAACCCAAGTTTCGCCCGCAGTCTGAACACCCACGTTTGAGCGCAGTGTCCAACTATGCCGGCGAAAGTAGTTTTCCTGATGACCAAGACGCTACACCAAAGAACGAATCTCCTGTCCTTGAGAATGAAGGGTTCACATTTGATGCAGTGCGCGCCGAGTCTCCAGAAGAAGATTCTTCCCTTGTTGGTGGGTTGGATGGTCACCACCGATTCTATGCTACCTCTCCTGCCGGACTTGCGACCCCAAGACCGTCGAAGAGCTCCTCAACCGACTCTTCTTCACGACTGAATATTCCTCGGGGCCTTGCACCCCCTGCCTCACCGCTGTCTCGCCCATCTAGCAGTTCTCGAGGCACTCAACCGGAGAGCTCTGATGATGACTACAGTAGCTCTAATGCTGGTTCAACCTTCTCAAAGCCACGCAAATTTTCTTCGAGCAGCGCAATGTCTTTACCGTATTCGCCCATGTCCTCAATGGCTCGTTCGCACCCCCGGTCTCCATCTATAAGTTCCGAAGCGTCAAACAATGGAGCGCATCTTCCGCGCCCGTCGTACAACTTTTCCCGTCCCCTGAGTAGGTCCAGCACAAGCCTCTCCGCCCCTGTACGTATCGGTGCGACAGAACACATGTCGACGGGCAATTCGCAAAGCACTATGACTCGCAGCCATAGGCCCAGCCCAATTGTAGTCCCCACACACTTGGATTTGACCTCTAATGTCAACGAGGAGCCATCTTCTGCAGTGTCTTCGTATATATATGCGAAGTACGCACTTCCGCGTGGACGTGTGATGTCGAGAGATTCGGTTGTCTTTTCCGGCCTACAAACGCCCCATTTCGAATGGCAAGAGCCGCTCTTTGAAAGCCCTGAACGACCAAGAACTGCAGAACCTCAGAGAACTGTGCGGACACCTTCACCTTCTCCATCACGGCAAGAGCCGAAAACTTTGCAAGAGGCAAGTTCGGTTTACGAACCACCAACGCCAGATAATCAGGTACCGATACCCGAAGGTCCCCCATCGACTAGCAAAAACGTGTCACCTTCTAAGCAACACCAGCCTGAGGTCACATCGGCTCGGCCACTGAGCTTCGAGATATCTAGAGCCGAGGAGCATTTAGAGACTATCTCTTCGGCTGATTCTGCATCCACGCTCCGGCCGCACATGAGGACAACTGCCGCACCATCTGCGATTATATCTGCCGAGGAGCATGTAGCTAAGGGCATTGAGTGTCACGAAAAGGGGTCTCTTAACGAGTCAACCTATCATCTTCGAATTGCAGCGAAACAGGATCACCCTGTCGGCATGCTGCTCTATGCCTTGGCTTGTCGTCATGGCTGGGGGATGCGACCAAATCAAAGGGAGGGTGTGCGGTGGCTGCGAAAGGCCATGGATTCTGTTGGCTTGGAGTTGATGGATGGCCCAGCTGCAACAGTCCCTGGAAAGACACGGGAACTGCAAAAGACCTACAGAGCTCAGTTCGCTCTCAGCGTGTACGAGCTTGGGGTGAGCCATCTTAACGGATGGGGTATCGAGCAGGATAAAGTCCTCGCACTGCGCTGTTTTGAAACAGCTGCACGATGGGGAGATGCCGATGCTCTTGCGGAAGCTGGTTACTGTTATGCAGAGGGTATTGGTTGTAAGAAAGATCTGAAAAAGGCAGCCAAATATTACCGCCAGGCCGAAGCGAAGGGAATGAGCATGGTTGGAAATAGCTGGTAGGTTTCCCGGAAGATTGGGCTCTGTCATTTATTAGTCAAATTTGACACTAACGGTTTGCAGGATTTATAAAGAGAAATATATGTCCGACGATGAATCTACTAATACCCGTTCGCGTGGCCGACAAAAAAATACGCCCGAAAAGAAGCAACGCAGCAAATCCCGAACTCGCAGTCTTTTCCAGCGCAAAAGATCCAATGCCACTGAAGCATAGATGCTCTCTGTATTTTTCCTGGCTTGCATCATTTCATTGGGTAGTTTTGTTGAAACCATCCGTCCAAGCAAGAAGAAACGCTTGTTCCAGCTCCTATGATTCCTGATATTTCTTCACTTTGCATCTTTCATCTCATTGTCCCTTGGAATTTGGCAAGTCCTATTGCTAGCTGAGAGTGCCCGATGCCCGTTCTTTCTTTCTTTCTTTTCTTTTGCTTCATCTCTGCCTCTTGAACTCTGATTTTCTTCATACTTTGCACATTTTTCTAACTATATTCAATACTTTCATGACTCACCCATTTCTGCCCTTTGGGATCTTTTTTTCCTTTTCTCATTACCTCTTCTTTTCTCACTCTCAGGGCTTTTTGTTCTTTATGAGCAGGTCTTATATGCGGCCCCAATTCTGTGCATGGGGGCATGCGCTTCTTTCCACCATCATTCCTGTACACATCAAAATTTGCTTCTTGGATACCCTTATTTTATTTAATCACTGTGTGATGCTTTGCCTTCTATTCGGTTTTAAATACCTGGTCCCTTCTTTGCTCTTCTATATTTCCTTTTCCTTTCTTCTTGGAATCACTCATTACCCTTTTCTAGCTAGCTATAGTTGTTGTCTGCAGACATCCACCTAATGATCCTCATGAAATCATACATACTGGAACAATGCGCAGCCATAAGAGTTATACAGAGTAGGACTAATTTCGAGCATTTCTGGTCAGTTAGATAATTTCCGCTATGCAGGGTAGAAAGGACAATGGACCGCCACGGAGAGAGAGCAGGCATCCTAGAAAAAGAGGACAGAAGTAATCCTCCTAAAAGAATTCTTAATACCAGACTTTACAGCAATTTAGCTTTCTCCGAGTCTAGAAATTGTGCACAATCCACAGTCCAGCCAAGAACTTCGTCAGAAACCCCAGACACATGACTCAAGTCACGGGTCTTTGCTCTTCGCTTCCCGAAATTTCCTCCACCTCAACTCTCCTTCTTCTCCACTTCCTCCGTCAGCGTCGGCGTTCTTGATTATCCCAGTCCAGTCGGAGGACTATCAAACCAGCGTGCAGCATGGCATTAATAATCTCCCAGATCCAAGTGATCGCTCCCTTCTAGCGGCACTAAGAGCCAACATCCTGGGCAAAAGCACGGAGAACTGGCCTAAAGCAGTCAAGGGCCTGGTCACACTTGCACAAAATGGCGACCTCGACCAGTAGGGAGCTAATGCGCATCAGGCATCCAGACCTTGTCCGAGTCGTCAGAGTTGCCACATCCTTTGCATATCATTCGCTTCTAATTTGACTATCGTAACAGTTCCTTGGCCACAACTGTCCTAACCAGTCTGCTGCAGTAGGTGGGTTTGTCTCACCCTCGGCCCCAGAGCCAATTAACCTCCCCCGGCTCTAGGCCAAGCCAAGATCGCCATGGGGAAATTTGGGGGAAATGGACGTTGCATCCATTGACCAAACTTGCGAAAGTAACCTCCTGCTGCTTCTTTTTCTTAGTGTCCCCCCCTTTCAGCCAGTTGGTTTCCCATGCGTGATGATGATGAGCATGCATCTCATGGCTGTATTCCTCATAAATGCGCCTCGGTTCATCTGATCATTGTGTCATCGTCTTTCGCATGAAAAAAAAAGGCCGCATAAGGATTCGGATTATGATTCCGTTGTCCTCAAAACACTATGATTCTGATCAGTCCGTGATGGCTCACCGAGGTCTTTATATCCCGAAAACAAGCTGGGTTTTGATCCCTGATTCGGGAGAGTCGCAGATCACTCGCCTCTCCCCCCTTTTCTCAGTGCCGTCCAGCCAGTGAGTACTACGGGGTACGTACTCTGTATAAAGTCCTGGCATGGGGCTTGAATCCTTGCTCCACCTACGAAAGAAAAACCCGCGGTGGTTGATTGTTTTCGTAATAACATATTCTGTACATGTGATCGACCATCGCCCCTCTGTTAAAAGATAGATAAAATGCTTAGGGATTCATCAGACTAGCTTTTCGAACTTTATTGCCGACGTTTTTTTTCCTCCTTATCTTCTCAGTTTTTCTCCTGATTGGGACGACAACGAGAGAAATTGACGGCCGTGTTCACTTCTTTCTATCCATTATTTCCCGGTGGGTATCTTTATTTTCTTTTTCTCTTCATTTTTTAACATTTTTCCCTCCCCCTTCGACAAATTAAAAAAAGGAGGGTAAGATATATGTTCCTTGACGTGCCCTCGCCAGATTGGGTTGTTGATGAAGTTATATAGCTCATTTAGCACCAGAAGAAGTCATACTACCGTCTGTCAACCAATTCCACCAAGAAGTCTCACGCTCGGTAGTTAGCCATAACTAACTTGCTCAAGTCCGCAGTGTTATCAAAATAGCCGGACCAGCAGTAAAAATGTCAAGCGATAAAGTTGATGTTGAAGAGATCCCTGTGGTCTTCGCCACAAAGCCCAGTTTCTGGTCCCGCGTGAAGGCACACTATAAGAAGTGGTGGTGGGCTCATCTTATCGCGGTCGTTGTGGTTGTCCTGGTAGTGACACTGCCACTGTAAGCTTGCGGTCTCCGTTACAGCCAAAAGAAAGGAATCGAGGCTAATCAGACTCACTTGAAATAGAGTCTATGTCGGCTATCCGAATATCGCCCAAGGGAATATCAATGACTCGACCTTGAGCGTCTCCTCCATGGTTATCTCTAACCCTTCGCCCGACGGCTTTGACCTTAACCAGACCCAGGCCATCGGCACCCATAGCATGTACCATCCCCAGATTTACAGTTTTGATGCCGAAGTGGGTCTCGAAGGCGCATCCACATTCGCAACGGTTACTGTTCCCTCAGTGAAGGCCCACAATGGGGCACCTGTGGATGTTGACCAGGCTCTTGGCCTGAGCAATGTTACAGCGTTTACGGAATTCTGCGTAGCGGCGATGTTGAACGAGGAGTTTGGCTTGACTATATACGGCAAGCCTCATCTGAAACAGGCGGGGTTACATACCATCACGGTGAAATATGACAAGGTCGTCTCCATGAAAGGTACGCGGGTGGTTTTGCTCTCCATGGATCTATGCGGAACATAAGAGCTTACCTGAGGAAATACAGGTCTCAATAAGTTGAGCGGCTTTAGGATCCTTCGTATGCAGCTTGACTCCAACCGAACCGATGGCAACAACGCCAATGGAACCGTGCTCATCCCTAACCCCTCTGTCATGACCCTCAGCATGGTACGAACGAGATCCCTAGACCTTTTTTTTTTTCGTTCTTGTAAATCCGGTTACTAACCCTGCAATTCACCAGGGCAACGTCACGATGGATCTCTCGTCAAATGGAACCTCCCTAGGCCAAGCGTTCCTCAACGACCTAGTGCTTGTACCTGGCAACAACACCGTCCCCATGCTTTCCAGGCTCAACCAAAGCAACTTGCTCGGTCTGCTTCCTAGATCAGCGCCCTACACCATTCCCTTATCTATAGTCGGCAACTCCAGTGTGTATAATGGACAGGAAATCCCGTACTTTACTGCCGCGCTAGCAGCAAACACACTGACGCTCGATCTGAATATCCCCGAGGTACTTGGCAGCTAGAGTAGTGGCCAGTCACTCGGATTCGGCTTGTATGGACATTTTCTGGACTCTAATTCTTTTCTTTTTTTCGGCTTTGCTTGATATCCATCATATTATTACTATAACCGTTATCATTACTATTATTTGCTTTGTTCGCGAGGATGCCGTGAACGTGACCGGATGGATTCATATACCACTAACCTGGCAGTTAAATGGTATTCTGAGGTGTTTATTTATTATTGTCTATCCTTATTACCATGACTAGTACGACCTTGATTTCAATTGAATATATATTTCCGAGGCGAGATGATTTTTCCTGGTCCTCGTCTGCATCGTCAGCCCTACTATCTATCATGACAACTCTCGTCAGTACACTGCTTCTCTATGGATAGAGTCACTCTGTATTAAATTGGGAGGCCACAGTCGTCCAATACTTCCTTCCTCTTTGCCCTCGGTTCATATCTATAGAGCTTCCGCAAGAACAAGTAACTATACATTATTATGTTATATTACATAGTTAATAATAGCATACACTGTTTCGAAGTAGTCCTCTCCTCTAAACCCCATTATTTTCTTCCCTTATTATCACTGTCATTAGCCTGGTCAATACTATTATTCTTTCTTACTCTCCAGCTTAAAGCTCTTGTCATGATGACTACACTGGCGGCTGTGAGTATCCAGTTCTGACAATGACATGAATTGAGTATTCCCTATCTCTTGACTATCTGCAATGGCTTGGGCTTCACCCATTAATGCAACTCTTCCCAATATATCTATCTTTACTAAGGTTTTCCTTCCCTCATCTGGATATACCTAGTACCAAAGAGTTAGATGACGGATAACGTGATTCCTGGTGCACCTGGCTACCACTTCGAAAATCCACACATTCAGATAACTATTTGCTGTCACAGCCGCCATCCCGGCAGGCGGGTGGTGAAAGATTCTTCCTTTCTTTCTCCATGCTTATTTTTTACAGATAGACTCACCAGTAAAGTTGCATTACTCAGGATTGTGATAATCAGTGCTTAATTATGTTGGAAATGCTGCTCTTTTAGGTAGCCATGCCTACGCCACTTACCCATACGTTACGCTTCACTGTTGTTGATTCTTTGCGGAAGATGATCACGAAAACGCAGCTCTCCATCCATATCCCAGCCATAACTCTCTGCTAAATTTGCAATTGATTCTCTGTTGGTAAAGAATAGAGGGTGCATCCTGGTGCTCTATGTTAGCGATGCCTTTACACCATTAAAGCTGGAAGTCAATTTACCATGCTGTCCCTTCCGAGTCTTCCTCCACTGCGTAATCCGCGATAGTAATTCTTCCTTTGAAAAGCAAGGTTGACCTTGCCCGCGAATGTCTTCCTTCCTTGTCATTCAGACTTCGAGCCTGTGCTAGCATTTCTGCTGAAGAGGTATACTGCCCACGCCACGCGTTCTTGATAACGGAGTTCAAGACCGGTGTGACCTGTATGGACTTGGGGGGGCAAAATAAGAATATTGCAATTGTCAAGGAGTATTTTCGGCTAGGCGCCAATTTCCACCACCTTGTACATCAGTGAACCCACGGCAAACCTATCGGTCGCATCTGAGACGGACTCTGACGGACCATCAAGGAGGACTGGGAGAGATGGATTTGGGTATTCAAAGGGAACAGCTAGCGCCAAAATCACCAAGTAAAGCATGTCCTTGTGCGTCCAAGAGTACATTATCCTTCCGTAGGTCTGAATGAGTGATGCGAAGACTGTGAAGGTGAAAAAGCGCTCGTATAACGTCGAGGGGTGCTGCCAAAGCAGGCGAAAATCAGTTTTCTCATCTTTTAATAGACCGAAATGGAAGATGGAGTCGGAGGCATAATCCCACTGGGCACGCGGGGTGGCGTCACTTGAAGGGGATAATCCGAACTTAGATGATGCTAAGATAATTATATGATTCTACCTGCCTGCATGTGAGTAGAGTATTTAGTGACTAATCTAATCAAGTCTAGGTAAGGTAGGAATACTATAGATCGGCTGCAGAGTGTGATTTGCTGGTGATTTGCAAGTCTTCTTCACGATTGTGCAGTTTTCCCTATGGGAGACGAGCATCTTATCGATCAACCAGGGATCTGGCAAAGCTTATCAGCATCTTATTGTTGTATTCCTCGACGTTTGATTTTGGGTACATCGATGCCTGGAAGGTAGATTTGCTTCTTAATTGATAGTGTTGACATTGTCCTATGCTAATGGGGAACAGAAAACTAAGAAAAGAGTAAAAACTAATAAGACAGCGTTGCCTCCCTTTTTGGTGTCCTTTCTCATTCCCGGCTTTTTCCTTTTCTTTTTTTTTTTTTGCATGTGTGCTATGCTCCAAATGGCTTCATGTGCACGCTGAAAAGAGAAAAAGGTATACCTAGCAACTGGCTAATAATACTCCTTCTCCTTGTTGTTATTGTTGTCATTGTTGTCATTGTTTTACATGTCATGCAGTGTGTTATACCCGGTTTCGATCAGACTCCGTGGCCCTCGGGCGTCGCCTCCGATATGCCAATAGAACAACCCTCCGAGTTTCTCGCGCGTCACGAATTCCGCTTTCTGCTGCACGGTCTGTGGCGTGTCGTATGTGACAAAACCCCCATCCCCTCCAACGCAGTATGCGGCCCCAGCCTCTTCGTCGTGGTATTCCTTTGCTCCAGGCCTTGGAAGCTCACTATAGTCGAAAACCCCGTTCTCGCCGCCACACCCGGCATATCGTTGGCCCACGTCGTTACTCCCGAGGAAGGACCGGCCATAGGTTGGAATCCCGAGGAGAAGCTTCTTGGGGTGCACCCCCTGCGACAGCACATACGACACCGCGGATTGACAGGACGTCGCTGTCGAATCGCTTGCCTGTGATGAGGTGTATAGCTGGGCATGGTGTCCTGTTTCGCTTCCCCACGGCCCCGCAAAGTCATACCCCATGATGTTGATCAGGTCGACATAATTCTGTGCCTTCGCAAGGTCGATATTTTGAAGCGCCCATTGTCCCGCTGGAAGGCAGGTTGCCAATACGTATCGCGGCGATGGCAGGTAATCCCGTAGCCGTGCCAGAAGACGCACATAGTCCAACCCCTGTTGGGAGTCTGACGGGTGTTCCCAATCCACTGTGTATGTTTAGTATACACCGTACTCAATAGTGAGGAAAGGGTAGGGGAAAAAAAGGCTAATTTCACCATCAATTCCATCGAGGCCAAACTCATCTACCAGTTTCTTGGCAGTCTGAACGAACGTTTCTGTGCGTGACTGGCTCCGGGCCACTGCGGCGAAGTTTTCACTCCCTTTGCCCCCTCCACCAATGGAGAGGATTAGTTTCATCTTGGAATACTGAGGCTTGAGCTGTGAGAACGCCCGTAGGCAGCCGTTGGTGCCGTCCACCGGCATCTGTGTATCTGCCCACTCATCGCTCAACTAGCCGTTTCCGCCCCCTCTCTGGTCAGCAGGAGTACATCCGAGGAATGAGACATATGAGAAGAGAAAAAGGAGTGGGAAAAGAAAGAGCACTCAAGATGAGGGTTGGAGAATTTACATAAACTGTGCCGTCTTCCTTGACCCTAAATGAGATAAAACAAAGTTGGTTAACATCAGAATCTATGACCTTGGGTCAGGCAGGGTTAGCCTCGGTGGTTTCATGACAAGTATGTACCAGGCAAACGCATAAAAGATATGAGAGATGAATCCGAGTCTGAGAGACGACGGTGGTTGTTTCCGGTATATTCGCCAATTCGGATAGTAGGCGGCATTCAGGAAAAAAGGCACTTCGTATGAGCTGCCGCTGGATCGTTCTGCTGCTTTGCGACGCCAGTGGGGAAAAATAGTAGAGTTGGAGAACATGGCTATTGTCGCCTTAGCTTCAGGAAGGGAACGAGGAGAAAGAACAAGAAGGATCTTTAAAAGTCGTAGCTGTAGCTGTAGCTGTAGCCGTAGTAGCAGTAATATACATGAGAAGAAGAGAGAAAAAGAAAAGCCTGAGGACGAAGATACACCTGCTCAATTAAGGACAGCGTCACGTGTGGCATGAGACTTTTGGCTTCAGTCTAAATGATTGTATTTTTTCTGCAGTTGATTCTGGTTTTTTTTTTTAGTACAGAAACTATAAACACAAACCCCTCAATTGGGGAGAGAGACAGAAGGGGAGAGAGAGAGAGAGAGAGACAAAGAGAGGAAGAGAAAAGAGCTTCAGAAAAGAAGGCAACCAGCGTCAATTTCATCAACTTTGACTCAAACCATGACATGACATAAATTGAATCGATACGCTCTGTCCGCTAAGTTTTTTTTTACTTATTGTTATTGCTATTTTTACTTGTTTTCTTTGCTCTTAATATGAAGACTTCCATCTTCCTGTCTTCCTCTCCTCCCCACCTTTACAGACATCGATCATCCTGGCCCAGCTCCAGAGGAATCAGTCTTCAAAATACTGCTTACAAGCTGTTATTCCTACTACTAATACTACTAATACTACTCCTACTGACTTGCAGCATCATCCATTGCTCCGTTTCAGCGCACCTGGCTTGCAGAACCCCTCCTTGATGCAGCACTCGCTGACCTAGGCGAGGGCGAGGGCGAGGGCCCCTACTTCAGAACACCCATTCGTCTGCCCTGTATACTGTTTACTATTATCAGCATCCTGTCTATTATCAGTGATGTTATTATTTTTATATTATTATTATTATCCGGATTACTGGTGAAGAAACCCTTTGCGAATCGAGGTCCAAACGTCCCGGATAACACCTGAAGGTAACAAATATGCGGCTGATGGTACTTCCCCCCCGCCTTTGGTCGTCCGTTGTGGGTACTTTTTGCTGCGCTTCCTTTCTTTCCATGAATATTTTTCTTTTTGATTTGTCTCAAATCCAGAGAATGTGATATTGGCTAAGGTGCTGGTCATTGGATGCCCTGGAAGCTCTGTCCACTACGTCTGGCTCCAGAAGGCAAAGCGTCACGGGTGTCAGGTCGACAGAGCCTTTCTGACCCCCCGGTGAGAGCCGGACGCACGAGTAAGGTGGCAATATTAAGAAATAGCTTTTCACTTAGACTGATTCCTAAACGCCAGGTGGATAATGATCGAGATTTATCACCTTTACCAGCTTGACCTGGAGGGGCGGGGGCCCGAGAGGCGCGGAAGAGGCTGCTGGGGCTGGGGGAGAGGGAAACAAAAAAGGGGGGGAGAAGAGCGAAGACAGCAACCCATCAAGCTGGGAACTTGGTATGTTCTCTCTCAAGATTCTTGAGCACCAGGAAAATGGAACCCCGTCCAAGCAGATTGAGCAAAGACAAACGACCGCTCCGGATCATGGAAGCTGGGGGATCATCATCGGCTTGGGTTGGATGATCATGTATGTATGCTGTGGACTTGTGGAGGCGCCTTGCTTTTCCTCCTACTGGAGGGTGCTTTTCCCCACCCCTTCACTATTACTAGGAGAATCACTCCTACGTGGAGGACGGTAGGCGCTCTCTTTTCTTCCTTTTCCCCCATTTAGAGTTTCACTGTGCTTGCTTTTTCTTCTCCTCCTTGTGGGGAGCAGCCGGAGAGTCGAGAATAGTGACTACCATCCCCGCATGACAGACTGGACGATTTTCTTTAATATGCGAGGGCCTTTCCATGTGAGCAGCGAAGATGAGAGCCATGACCTACAGAGTAGAGGCTAGAATTTGGCGATGGCTAGGGTTCGGCGTTAGTAGTTCTTCGTATCGCATCAATTTATACAAGTCATGCATCAAAATTACCAGGGGCGGTTGGCAGCAAGCAGACAGTTGGAATCTCTGACCACCCCAGGTATTCTCTCCGTCCCTGATGTGGGCGATTAATATGTCTCTTTGCAAACACCACGCGGGAGTTGCGCACGTTTCGACGAGGTAATGTTCGAATATTCTTCATCTCCTCTTCTCGTCCCATCAGTATTATGACGTCGCCAGCTGCTACCCCATACAACTAGTCATGCCTCTAGAGTCTTAGACCTGCAGCAGCCGCAGCCAAAACCCGCGTTGGTGGCAGAGCAACGGCCCATGTGATCGTTTCCATTGCCAGAAATTTTCGTATGCAGGCACAACGACTCTTACGAGTGAGATGGGAATCATAATATCATACACATTAGCCTGGCTGCAGCTGTGCCGTGTATCCCCTCCATACTGTGTAGATCATGTTGCTGCTGGCTGGAGGAATGTTGGGAAGTCGGGTCCTTCTTACGCAGTACTCCTGCCCAAATGAAACTGTATAGTTCTTCGAGATGCATTCAATTACGTGATGAGATGGCACGAGTGTCCTATTACAAAGAGTCTGTCTTACCGTCTCTTTTGACGGTCGAGCAACTGGACGTCCTGCTCTCTTGGATGCTTTTTTCCCTTTCCTTTTTTTCCCTCTGTTGATGATGACTAATCTTATTCCATGCGCCACCGCTTTCCGCATTTGGCGTGCTTCTTCGGGCTTCGATCGTCGTTGATCTCTCGTTGACAATTGTTGCTGTCATCTTGTTCACGGTTTCCATTTCTGTTTGTACATAAAAAGTAGTCCTCTTTCCTCTGCTCAGTTCTCTGTCAGCTTGGGCAATTTCATTATTCTTGCCCTCTCAACTAACTACGCCTTCAGCGCAGTTTGCAAGCCGGTCACTGCATAAATATTCCCTCCTCAGATCACTAGACCGACTGCCGGAAGCTTCCTGCTACTTGCAGCGCGGAAACTCGCATCCATCTTCCTGGCTGATTCGACTCACGCCTTGTTATTTCCTGTCTTTCTGGCCTCCTGGTCACCGACAGAATACCATGACTGCAGACGTTAGTCACGCCGCAGCGCAAATAATCTCCACAGATCGCACTCGTGATCCAGACTACGAACAGTTCTCCTTCGTACCCTTCCTACGCAAGAGCTATGGCTTCGGTCTCGCCAGCGACGTCCCCGTATGCAAAGCCTACAGCGAAGGCCACTGCCCATTGGGCCCCGCCTGTCCTGATCGACACCCAACCCCATCACGAGTGACCACGTCGGCCACCACTGCCTCTGGATTGGCGCCGTCCACCACCCACGGCTCTCTCGTCTGCAAGCACTTTCTCAAGGGCCTTTGCAAAAAGGGCCTCAAATGCGAATACCTCCATGAATACAACCTCCGTCGCATGCCAGAATGCCAGTCGTTCTCACGGTCTGGATACTGCCCTAACGGCGATGACTGTCTGTACCAGCACGTTCGAGAACAGGCCCGACTGCCCCCATGCGAACACTACGACCGGGGATACTGTGAACTAGGTCCGTTGTGTGCGAAACGACATATCCGCCGACTTATCTGTCGGTACTACCTCGCTGGATTCTGCCCCGACGGACCATCCTGTACAAATGCTCACCCCCGGTGGACCGAGAACTTGCCCAAGCCGTCAATTAGGGTGGAGAAGACTGAAGAAGAGCTAGAACGGGAACGAGATTTGATTAGGGAGGAGCAAGAGAAAGAGAGAGAAAGGGAGCGCGAATGGAGGAGCGAGCGAGGCCGCGGAGGAGGCTTTATGATGCGTGGCCGGTATCGTGGCAGAGGACGAGGTTAGAGTGACTTCAGCAGTGAAGATTTCTTCCCATCACGCCAGTCTGTGCCGTGTCCACTGTCCAGCCGATTTCCCAGGTTGTTTTGACCAAGCCCTGGGCTACCGCTACCCTTCCACCACTCCACCTTCACATATGTACACCCAAACTCCAAGTAACTGGGACTGTCTAAGTATCAGGGCAGTTAATCATAAACCAGGAGACCGGCTTTAATGGGCGGCAGACAGAAACGCAAAACATTGTGCAAAGGTTATTACTGTGAAGGTGTCGCCCACTTCGGCGGGGCCCGGCGGTTGTGCTCCGCCATCGGCGCCTATTATTATTATTAAAGGTAGCCCCAGCTTGGCGTCCACAAATGCAATATTAAAGGGACCCAGCCTCCAGAATCCCTAAAAAAAGGCTTCTTTGATTTGTAATTCAAGAATTGCCGAGTAGGTAATATACGTCCAACTACTTAGAAATGCAGATGAACTCCAACTGATGTACAATGGCTGTCTTTGTACTCCGTGGGTAACCGTAGCTCATGCAGTGTTTATTCTAGCCTACTTAGGAGGTAGCAGACGGGCTTTCACCGAGCACGTAGATGCAGTTGACCTCGACGTAAGGAGGGAACCTAGGATGGAGTAAATAACCAAATAACTACTAAACATGTCTAATATAAATTGGAGATCCAATTGGGTATATGGTATAAGATAAGGGTCGGAGCAACTTGAACCTTGGGAGCCTGGAGGAAAGGAAACCCTCCAGCAGGACCTCCACTAGTTATTAGTAGTCAGTTAATGCACATAACCTTTGTAACTATTACTACTACCAGTAGTTAATTATTAGTCTATTAGATTAATTTTAAACAGCATTGATGACATCATGACTTGCTGCTCTTCATCCGCTACTGGTAATTGGAGGGCTACAACAGACTAAGATGTAGTTATTCTGGAATCATTTGTAGAGGATGAATTAATCCAGTGGTTCCACAGCAACAGCAATAGTAGAGGAGCAGCAGGCATAGCGTGGGCTGAGAAGCTTTTGAGGTTTGCAACAGGACAATTAGTCAAGTATCTGTAAGAATCAACTAAGAGCGGGAGGATCCACTGCATGCGGTTCTCGCCCAATAATGGCTGTTCCGGCCGGCATCTGTAATCGATGACAGAGACAGCCGCTCTTTTTGTTGTGTTGCTGCCGGACCAGAGCTTCCCCCGTATGTAGAATGGGTGGGTATATATAGGCTGTCTTTCTTCCAGTTTGGGTTTGTCTTCAAAATCACTAAAGAATAATAATAATTAATCTTTTGCAACTCTCTCTTCTTATTCCTTCTTCTCGTCATCGTCTTCCTTGACAATCCTTCACAATGGCTCCCAGAATCGCTATCGTCTTTGTATGTCTTTACCCCTCCTCACTCCCTCACCCACCCACAGGGCATCTCGCTGCCTCCTTACAATGGCCCTTCTCTCTCGCCTAATTTCCCTGCAACTACATAACAGCTTCACTAACTAATGTTCTGTTTTTTTAGTACTCCATGTACGGCCACATTGAGAAGTTGGCCCAGGCCGAACTCAAGGGTATCCAGGCCGCTGGTGGCTCCGCCGACCTCTTCCAGTATGTTTTGCATGCTACGCATTATGCTCAATTCCCCATAGGATTACGTCCAGGAGATTAATGTCGTGACCCTTCATCACTACAGGATCGCAGAGACTCTTCCCCAGGAGGTCCTCTCCAAGATGCACGCTCCCGCCAAGTCGTCCGTCCCCGTGGTCACTCCCGACCAGCTCCTGAACTACGATGCCATTCTTTTCGGTATCCCCACTCGCTATGGTAACTTCCCCGCCCAGTGGAGGGCCTTCTGGGACCGCACTGGTGGTATCTGGGCCTCCGGTGGTTACTGGGGCAAGTATGCTGGTCTCTTCGTCTCCAGCGGTACCCTGGGCGGTGGTCAGGAGTCCACTGCTCTTGCTGCTATGAGCACTTTCGCCCACCACGGCCTCATCTACGTTCCTCTCGGCTACAAGACCGCCTTCCCTCTCCTCGCCAACCTTGATGAGATCCACGGTGGTAGCCCTTGGGGTGCTGGTACTTTCGCTGTAAGTTTCCTTTTCCCACTCCTTTTATATATTTTTCCAGATTTTATATATATTCATACTAATTCTTTGTGAATTAGGCCGGTGATGGTTCCCGCCAGCCCACTGAGCTCGAGCTCAACCTCGCCGAGACTCAGGGCAAGTCCTTCTACGAGCACGTCTCCAAGGTCAACTTCAGCGCATGACTGCATGGTGGTGAGGAGTCCAAGCCCGAAGCGCAGCCTGTGGCCGCAGCTACCCAGCAGAAGAAAGAAACAACAACACCTCAACCCCAGCAGGGTCAGCAGAATGGTACACAAAAAGCAAAGGCGGAGAAGAGCGATGAGGGACCCTGTGGTCTCCCTAAGAAGTGCAATATTCTCTGATTGCCGCCCTCACTTGGATACCCCTGTCAGTTTTTATGTTTGATTTGTTGCAATTTTCTTACTTTTGCTCTGGAAAGACTTGGATGGCTAGATATATTTATAGCATCATATAGTAAACGATAAACCGATAATGATATTTTATTTCTAAGCAACGGTTATTTTTAACATAGAAACTACTGATCTTTTAATTGTCATATATAATGTTATTGGAGCCGGCTTTGTAATTGTCTTCACCAGTTGACAATCTAGGATAGATATACTATAAGAAGTAATTCCAGGTTATTTCCTTCCTTCAAGGCATGAAGAGGTACTGTATTTTACATGGGATATCTATCAATAAATACACAACAGAAAAGAGCCCAGGCCCTCTAAAGCAAATCAGCACAATCATAAAAACTTCCCTTTTGTAAACCGAGACCCAAAATCCGATGCTTTGTTAATCATCTCACGGCGCTGCGCATGAGTTATCCTCGACGACAGCGCCATATCCTTCTCCTTATCAAAAGCCCGACTACTGGGATCATCCTCTTTCTCCTCTTCCTCCCCACCCCTTGCCTTCTTCCGCGCATCAACCAGCGACGCATCCTCCTTGCGCTTCTGCTCATTGTACCTTTGTATCTTCTCCCGCATAGCATCAGACACCTTCGCCTCATGCGCAGATACCAAATCACCCCCCGTACCAGACGGAGCCGAACTAATTCCCATCGCCTCATTCTGCAACCTCTTCATCTTCTCCTCCGGCGTCTCAGTCCACGAACTATCCACGCCGGCAGACGAGCCACCATGCCCAGCCGCCCGCCCAGTCTGGAACTTCCTATTCCTCAATTTCGTCGGATCAACCCTCGACGACCTATCCGATGACCCAGGCGGGAGGAGCATCCACGCATCACGCCGCGGGGGAGACTTAGATCCACCTGTCCCTTCCGTACTCTGCGCCCCCCCAAGTCGCGCACTAGCGGACGACACCCCCCCGTCTCCCTGGATAGATGCCGCGCCCTCTGCGGGCGGGAGACTCGGCCCAAAATCATCGTCGTCTTCATCGTCGGAGTCCGAGTTTGACTCAGAGCCCTTGTCGCTCTTGTCCTCGTCTGCGTTTGGCGATAGCTGCGGCGGCAATGCGGGTCCAATCACCCTGCGCCGCTTATCAATAGTCTCGCTTGTGTCCTCGTCGCACTTTTCCGTTGTGCTAGTCTCGAGCTTTCGCTTTTCTGGTTTGTCCATTGTATGCTTTGCGCGGAGGAGGTGGGGAGGCGGTCCCTGGTGAGAAAGCTGGATTGGATTTGTCGGTGGAGGAGCGAATGGATGGGTATATGCTTCGATACCGCCTAGACTTGCTAGTTGTTTTTTTTTTTTTTTTTTTTTTGGCGCAAAGGCGAGAATGATGACGCCCTTTGCGATGCATTACGTTCTAGTAAGTTAGGACTTGGAGATGAATGCAAACTAGTCAAACTTGAATTCTATCACGTGATGTTGCTACAAGGGGTATTCGCGGTAAACGGAAGATTGGAGATAGATTATCAAGCTTGAAATTTATATATTCGGTTTGTTAATTCCAGATAATAAGGGCCTTAATTCTCTTTTGAGGATTAGGATTAGTCCTGGATTTATCCAAAGTAGTTGGTCGCTTGGGGATATCTATATTTCTTGGTTCCGGAATCTCAGAATTAACATCGCATGCGAATGATCTCACACAAATAGCTCTTACCAACTGAGATGCATAGCTATAACTAGATATATATATATATATATATAATATATAAGGGAACGCATCAACTTTTGCATGAAAAATAGCCAGTGGCGACTCCATGTTCTTGCCTCAGGCGTCGATTCCTCTATCACGTGAGTCGCGGCGCTGATGCCTGCAGATGAATTATTTGGATTATTAATAGACCAGGACGCGAAGACAACTTCATTATCAGGTCAGATCCAGGCTTTTGCCTCTCTAGGCGTTTCTAGTAGTTTCCTTTGACGGCCTTCCCCGGAAAATAGATGGGAGCTTACTATTCAAGTGTGCCTGCTTACGGCTGGGATACTGCATTCTCCTCCCTGATATTGAAGCGATGAAGACTCAGCCAAGGCGGGCTCAGAATTAATGGGTCTGGAGAGCTTCTCTATCGCTATCTATAAGTTTCCCTACTTCTAATAGCTTATTTGAATTCCCCTTCGCTCGTTGTCCATCGTGCAGCCCGTCTCTTCAACATCATGCGTGAATTCGACGCCCTGGTACAGGAGTACCAGCATGACAAACACCGACCTCGGGAGTCTGAAGCCCTCCTGATCCTCCGCAAAATAGCATCGCTCGTAAAGCCGATTATGCGCCGACGAGGATGGAAGGTCGGAACGCTTTGCGAGTTCTATCCGCACCAGCAGAATCTCCTGGGCCTGAACGTGAACGCGGGTCAGAAAATATGTCTCCGTCTCCGGTATCCCACCGACCAATCCCAATTCTTGCCGCTCGAACAGGTTGTGGATACCATGCTACATGAGTGAGTGAGTCGAGTTGATGGCCAATGGAGGGTGTGGAGGGGAGGTATGATACTGACTGTTCCGCAGATTGTGCCATATCGTACATGGACCGCACAACCAACAGTTCCACGCGCTGTGGAACCAACTGCGTGATGAACATACCGAGCTGGCTATGAAGGGCTACACCGGGGAAGGATTTCTTTCCGATGGAAGACGCCTTGGTGGTCGGAAGGTGCCTATCGACGAAGCCCGTAGACAGGCCCGAGCGGCTGCGGAGCGCAGACAGGCTCTCTCCGCTGGATCGGGCCAGCGACTCGGGGGAACTGCACGTTTGCGAGGAACCGACATGCGAAGGGTCATTGCGGATGCAGCCCAGAAACGCATCGACGTGACCAAGGGTTGTGCCTCTGGCGCAGCGAACTCAGATGAGCTGGCCGAGGAAGCGTCGAGGAATGGCTTCAGGACAAAGGCAGAGGAGGACGATGCGAACGAACGCGCCATTATCCAGGCATACATTGAGCTTATTGAAGAGGAAGAAAGGGAGAAATACGGGTCTTCCTACATCCCGCCTAGTCAGAGTAATCCTGCGGGACCGCGCACTGCACTCTCTCCTCCTCCTCCTCCACCTGTTCCTGAGAGTACAAAACCGAGCTTACTGCCACCACCACTACCACCACCGCCGCAGGAACCAGTTGATCTTACAGCAGACGACAGTCTGGATGATTCTTCTTGGACATGCCCCACCTGTACGCTCGTGAACCCGGCGAACTTCCTATGTTGTGATGCTTGCACAGCAGAACGACCTCGTCCTTCCGAACCCAACTCTGTATCCATTCCGCCATCTACTACTACAAAACCTAATGCGTCAAGCACCCGAAACAAAAGCAAACGCCCGATAAGCCATACTATCCCCCCCAATACATTCCAGAATCGACGGAGCGCCCTCGAATCCCTAGCCACGCTTGAAAGCAATGCCCAGAAGCGACCCTTGGGGTGGCTCTGCGGGTCCTGTGGTGCCTTTATGGAAACTGAATGGTGGACATGCTCAAGCTGCGGAATAATGAAACAAGCTTCGTGAGACCTGACGATGAGCAAATCCCGAACATATGCATAATCTCCAGGGCGGTCTTTGCTTGAAGACTGGAGGCCGGATTAGACACTTTACGAGTTACGAGACTTGATGAACGTACAAATATCCAAGATAACCAAAGAAACTCATCTCTTAGCATAATGTACCTTTGTTTTACAAGCTCGATGCCCTTCAACATCGATAAATAATACAGAGCTCACCCAGTAATGTGCATAAAATAATAACCCAGCAACTCCTTCCTAGTTGGTAACAAGCAACTTATGCATATGATGACTAGTGCCTGACTAAGCACAACTATAACCCACAATTTTTTTCTCCCACGATTTTCTTCATCTTCTCCAACTCCACCACAGCACCTCCAGCCCTGGACCCAAATGGCGGTAATCCAAACAGACAATTAACAATTAAGGACAAATGGCAGTTTTCTTTATTAGCCTACGAAACTAACTTAGCTATCCAGGTATGAAATCCCTTCCTTCCCCCCAATTCTTTCCCCTTTCCAAGCATAATCCCCGCGAAACCTCTGCCAAAAAAAAGAAAGAAGGAAGAAAACCCAATCCAAATCACCCACAACCACACCTAAATGATGAGAACATTTGTTCAAGAACCGGTATTTTTAGGAAGAGCCGGAAGAGGTATGACGGGATGAAACAAAACAAAGAACTTTTTCTGTTTGTTTGTCCTTGTCGTCGGTGCTTATAAAGGTTCTGCTGAGTGGTGTTTTGTAAAGTTGTGTTTATGCCGATTGGATTGGTTTTTTTCTTGTCTTTACCTTCTTGCCTGGGAGGGCGAAGGGTTCTTGGTTTTGATGATTGAGAGAGACAAGGAGAGAGAAAGCTAATGTGCTTCTTTTTGATAGGGGTTTTGTCTGTTTGATATTGGGGTTGAGGAGCTTTGATGTGGCTATGGCTATGGTTATGGCGGTGTTTGAGAGTACCCCTTTTCCTTCTGGTCTTGTACTAGTTGATGTAGGAATTTCAATGAAAAGATTTTTGTCACTGTTTTATCCATCTTATGTAAAGCATACGTAGAAGTGTATAGAGAAGACCTTCTCATTGAACTCCCAAGGATATAGAACTTTTGTATAGCCCGCCCATCCAAACAAAATCTAAACGCCCACACATGCATGTATACTTAAATAAGTACCAAAAGACAAAAGAAAAAGGATCCCAGTCAATCATACAGTTGGTTGGTAATGCTCAATCAAGCAATACTGGAGAACACACGTTTCTTGCCAGTTCCAGTTGTCCGCTCCTGGTCCTTCCAGGTTTCTTCGTCGATGTAATCCTTCGTGCTGTTTGCCTTGATCTGTTGTCCAACGAATTGCAAGGCCGAGATGTTGAAGCCCATTTCCTTCTTCTGGCGCGTGAGAACGTGACGGAGGGAAGATCGAATGTCGTCGAGCATGGGCTTCATCAGCTTGCTCGCGATAATTTGTCGGTGGTGTGTCTTCAGCATGAAGAATAGTACACGGCATGTTAGAGGGACGTTCCATTCCCGAGTGGCCCAGATGTTGAGGAAGGTAAAGAGCGGCGGGACCTTGGAGAAAGGTAGAACAAGCAGTGCGTCCTGCAAAGCTGCAGGGGGGATTTTGTGCACGACGTTCAACAGATGTTGCTCAGCTGAGATATTCCCCAAGGCCACATACAGTGGGTTGCGGGCTGGCGGTGCGGCATTTGGCTGCTTTGCTTTGATGGCGCGCCATTCACGTATGACCTCTAGATCTTCCATTCCTAGATCCAGCGCTTCCATGATCTTTTCTCCGGCCATGAGAGTGTCGGTTGTTTGCTTGCCAGCATCTACTGCTTCAGCCTTTTCGCCGTCTTCCCCTTCCTCTTGTTCAAGAGAGGCTGCCAGGTTGCTGTCGTATATCTCTTCGAGCTCCTTCTCCCGCTCTTCTTCGAGGAATAGAGGCTCGTCTGTCTGCTGCCAGGTGCGGATACTCTTGTCATGACTAGCAGTCACAACGAACTCTCCAGAGTGGCTGATTGCCATGGCCCAGATTTCACCGTGATGGCCGGCCAGTTTTTGGATATGCTCAAACTTGTCGCCGTCCCAGTACTTGATGACGCGATCTTTGCTCGCACTGAAGAAATTATGGCCATTTCCTTCTTTGTTGTTGGGTACAAATGCGACCGCCATGATGCTGTCTTCGTGCGCAAGGAAGGATTTGTGGCAATCACCAAAATCTAGACCCCAGAGTCGGACTGTCTTATCGGCAGAGCAGGTGACGATTAGCTTGCTGTCGTACGATATGTCCATGTTGAGAACAGGAAGCTTGTGGCCGTAGAGGTTCAGGAATAGTTTTAGAGAGTCGGTGAAGAAAACTTTCACGGTGTTATCAAGAAGTGCCACGGCTAACAGGCGAGCATCGGGCGAGAAACGGACATTCAGAATGTCATCAGACACCTTCAGTGTCCTCGAATGCACCAGCTTCAGTCGCGGGGTTGTCCTCTTTGTACCTAGAATCTCTTCCTGGACAACCTGGAAGTTCCAGAATTTTGCGGACTTATCGGCACTGCCGCTAACCAAGGACTTGCCATCTGGGTGCACTTGCAAAGACCAGACAGGGCCATCATGGGCTTTGATCGTATCCAAGAGGGTAGACGAGGCGATGTCGAAAACCTCAAGGTTCCCATCCTTGTTCCCAACAACAACAATCTTGTCACCTGGGAGAAAAGCGGAGCATAGAGAATAGCCACATTCCAACGTCCGTAGACAGTTCTGTGTCCGAACGTTCCAAATTTTAAGGCTGCCATTCGAGGCAGAAGCCAGCATTCGGTCATCTGAACTCAAAGCCACGGATCTGATGTCGGTGCGATGACCTGGGATGTCCACTGCTAGTGTTCTGTTATACTCTGCATCATCCTCTTCTTTATGCTTCTTGTTTAGTGTGGCCACACTGTAGGCTTCCAGCTGGTTGTTCGTGGTGGCTACCAGGAGCTGAAGCTTTCCACTTGACTTTGTCTTAATCCAATCGAAGGACTTTACCTTCCCACCGGTGCGAACGATAACGTAGGATACGAAAACCTCCGTAACTGGTGCTGTAGAAACATCCTCCTCTGGTTTCTCATTGTCTGCCTTCTCGCCGGCCTCGCCACTGTCGGTGGCGCGCTGCGCTTCCTTTTCCTTTCTCCTCTTGCGCTTTCTTGCCAAAGTCTTTTGAACCTCCGTTTCAGAGCGAATACGCCAGATTTCAATAGCCTTTTCCGAGCCATGGAATGCCACGTAATCCATGCGGGGATGGAAGCTGATTCCTGTCGTACGGTCTTTTCCGTTACGGTAAAAGGACCCTCTATCAGTGAGGATTTTCCGGCCCTCTGATCCAACCTTCTCCTTGGATATTTCAATCATGGCGCTCTCATCGATAGACCAAGCTTTGAGTTCACCGTCGTTTCCTCCTGTAATGCAGCCACTCTGGTCAGGAGCGAGTCCCAAGCTCCAACACTCTCCATTTGACTGCGCCACATGTGTTTCAATGCAATGTTGCGAAGCCAAATCCCAAACTTTGATCAGGGAATCCTTGCCAGTGGTTATCAGAAATCCAGCGTGATCCCCCAGACCGGCTTCATTGAGTAGTTCGGTAGACGGGAAGAGGAAGTTGAGCGAAGTAACTTGATCCGTGTGTCCACGCAGCTTGAACAACCCGACCTCAGCGATCAAATCCCAGAGTATGATATCTGTATCCCTCGAACCGCTTGCAAGTCGAACACCAGCCTGGTCGAAGGCAAGGTGGGTAATGGCGGATTTGTGGCCATTGAACGAGATGATCACCGTGGCAGTTCTTGAATCCCAAAGACGGATACTTCCATCTTCATATCTAATAGCTCATATTTAGTAAATGCTCCAATAAGGCCATATGCTTCGATTTGGTGAGGACATACCCGACAGCGAAGATATCCTGATCCGTTTTGCTCTGGGCGATGACAGTAACCTGTGCTTTGCATGCGGAGTCTTTCCATTTGCCTAGCAATTCACCCTTCTTAATATCCCAGCACAATACCTCCTCACCTGCACCTGTAACAGCCCGTCCAGAGCCTGTGTGGCGCGCAGTCCCGAAGATCTCATCGTCCTTAACCCATATCGCATTCGACGACGGGGACGTCACGAGCCCGAAAGTATTCGAATGCTCGAATTTTCTGTAATAAAATTGGTGAGTAAAAACATGGACTTTTATTTACAGCAATGGAAAACCCCCAGCACTCACAAATATGACTTCACCATCGTGAAACGTCCGTGTCTTTGGGGAGACAGAAAAGAAAAATCGGAGCAAAGCAACTGCTAGTTATCGATAGGCGCAAAAAAACGACCGCCAGCATTAATATTACGGGGCCCGACAGAGACCAGAGCGGGCGTCTCCCACCGCCTACTGTCTCTCTCCGACTCCAACCACCAACAAACGTCACTCCATCTAGGCAGAAGGAGAGAGACAGAGAGAAGGAGGAATCTATTTTCGATCCAATCGATCAGTGTATTTTGTCACAATGCTTTTGCTAGACTATGAGAATGTCCTTATTCGGTCTCTCTTGACCGAGCGCTTTTCGGGGTACGTGTCCCCCCCCCCGCCTTTTCCCCCCAAGTGAAGTGTATATTTGCCCGTCCCCTCCAGCTGACAGCTTGCCTTGCTTCTTTAGAGCCCCGCCAGTGTCCATTGACCAGATTGTATCCGATTTCGACGGTGTCACCTTCCATCTGTCTACCCCCGAGTCAAAAACAAAGATTCTTATCTCTATTCATGTTAAATGTTTCCGAGAATTGGTTCAATATGGCGCCCAGCAGGTCCTGGAAAGAGAATACGGCCCTTATATTGTCGCGCCCGAGCCGGGATACGATTTCTCTGTCCTGATTGATCTAGAGAATCTCCCTGCCGACCAGGAAGCCAAAGATGACCTCGTCATGCGACTAGCTTTGCTGAAGCGCAACGCAATGGCCGCCCCGTTCGAGAGAGCATTCGACGAGTTTGCCAAGCTGTCGGAAGAGGCTTCACATTATACCTCAGAATCAGCGCCCCAAGGGGTCAAGGAAGGGGGAGAACTCATGGCGATTCACTATCGGGAGGAGGAAGCAATTTTCATCAAGGCTAGTCACGATCGAGTTACTGTCATCTTCAGCACGGTTTTCAGAGAGGAGACAGATCGTATCTTTGGCAAGGTCTTCTTACAGGAATTTGTCGATGCTCGACGACGGGTTTTGACACTGCAGAACGCGCCTCAAGTTCTTTTCCGAAACGACCCTCCCTTGGAGCTGGCAGGAGTTCCTGGCGTCCAGGACGCCGGGGAGGGCAAGATCAGCTATATCACCTTTGGTAAACACAATCTTCATTCTTTAAGGCGCGAGCCAGGCTCTAACAGAATACAGTTCTCTTCCCCCGTCATTTGACCCCTCAGCGGCGCCAGGAGAATATCTCTCATATCCAGACCTTCCGAGATTACTTCCACTACCATATCAAGGCATCTAAGGTAACAAACTTGACTATCGTGGCTGCATGGTGGTAGGATTTTAGCTGACAGATATATCAAGGCATATATTCACACTAGAATGCGCAAGCGGACTGCCGATTTCCTCCAGGGTAAGTGTTTGGACCCCGGCTAGGCTCTCAAAAATTAACTAACGTGTGGTAGTCCTCAACCGAGCCCGGCCTGAGAATGAGGAACGAGAAAGGAAGACTGCTAGCGGACGTACTTTCAGGGTCCAGGGATAGGCGTACGGACAGCAACGGTCTTTTTTTTCTTCTTTGTTTGTATATTGTCGCCTGAAGCACAGAATAGGGGCATTCTGACAGCGGATTAGCCAATACAAATTTCCTGTTCTCCTGCGATACCTATAGATTGCATATAATGGTTAGTATGTATCCTCTTGCAGACTTGCCATAATCCTGTAGGGTCATGTAAAGAGATTTAGCGGTAGGTAAGACGAGGAAGAAGACTACACTTCCTATAATTAGGAACCTGATTGCATTAAGGGGAAGGACAGACAGTAAATTCCACTGATCAATACGTAGCCCATGCTTGTAAGAGACTTGAACATCTGTTTATTTTCCAAATTAATTCGCTGTGACAATTTACGACCGTTCGACTCACAATTCTCTCTTATATTACATACCCCTCAAGGACCTAGACACCTCCTATCCAGAACCCACTGCAATTCACAGGATAAGCCTTATTATAGCCAAGGGTATCTGCTAAGGCTTATACCAACTGCTCCAGAGAGTGTGTGCCTATCTGATTGAACAAGAGGAAGATTCCAAAAGCAACCATTTTACTCCTCATGCATGTACTAGTACAGAATAACCATGTTGGTTCACCAGACTGACTCGTACTTAGACACACACACACACACACTGAGTTGACGGAAGCTGATGCTAACCAACGCCTCACTTTCAGGCGCTGTCTGGGCGCCATTCCATTTATTATGGGTGATCGACGGCTTACCCGTGCATCTACAGAGTCTGATCTATCACGTCTCTTGATCCCGACAGCGTGGAAAAAGGACCCAGTCATTGGCGTGTTGGCCCCAACAGGATGGTTCAGAGTGGCACGGTCACTGCAGGAAGCCCCTTTGATTGACTGTCATCCAAGCGTACTCCGTGCCTAGGATTGCCCGAGTCCAGAGACTTGGGACGCAACGTGATGGTCTGGGCCCCCGGCGTACTGGAACTATATATTTGCTTTTAGGACTGACCGTCCTATCGATGAATATTATGGTAGGGTGTTGGTTGGTTGGAGACCTGGTATACCACCTACCTACCTACCTACCTACCTACCTACCTAACATCCCGGTGGTGCGTCTGTGAGCTGTTTGCATGTCGGGTACTGTGTATATATATGTGCCCTGTTTTCGTTCTCGATGTCTGGCTGGGATCCGTGGTCGTTAATGGCTATACATATGGTGACTCGGCGAGGTGGACACCCTTTGTTGCGTTTCCCTCCCGTCGCAGCGAGTCAAGGGCTCGAAAGGGTTTTTTGTCATGATTGATTTGAAATCTGACAGGTCGGGTAAAGGTGTCTGATTGCTTTTGTGCTCCCATTATTTAGAATAGTTTTGATCCTGTATATCTTTTATGCTGGTGGTTTTATTAATTTTGTTGCTTTGCACGTTGGTCTCGATCTCCGCCAATATTCCCCTTCCCTCTTCCCCCTTGCATTATATCGCTGGGCATCTGGTAATTGCGAATAATAACTGGCGTCAGGATCTATAGCTGTTTTCTATTCTTTTATTATCTACCTGTGTAGTGGTGATATCTGTTATACCCCATACTGTCGACAACTTTGCGACCGTAAGTGGGTGATATCTCTTGAACGTTAAACTTTTGCATACCTCGAAGTTTAGAGCTGATCTTAATGTTATAGTTCAGGGATTGCTAGTACTGTGGGATTGAATCAAAACCCCAGTACAGTTGCTGCACACCATATAGAAATGGCTCTATAATGAGCATCGAAAAGCCACGGACAGCATGACGGACTGAGGAAAAGATGAACTCACGCCATATAAAACTATACCTTCGGAATACAAGCCCACCAGAACCGATATGTTCCAGTGCTTACCCCTGGAGATCATCCTCCATATTCTCTCTTACCTTTCCTTCGAAGCCCTCGTCGCGTTCGGGGAAACCTCTCGCTCCAACTACAAGTCCCATATTCTTAGTCTCAAACGACTGAGACTGGCCGTCTTTGAGAAACGAGTCCACTCGATGATATCGCTGCTACAAGCAGGATGGGCGACGCCAGATGAATTAGAAAGCGCTTCGGGGGATAAGAGAAGAGGGACCAACTATACCATCTCTGTAATCCACCCCCGGAGTAAAGCACTAAAACAAGAATTGTGGTATCAGTATCAGTATCCTCATCGATCCATCGACTCGCGAAGAGATAATTCGACCCTTGCAGACAAAAGCCGGTCCCAGGAGCAAATGGTTAGAGCACAGAACCGAGTATTCGCCAAAGTTCTTAGTCGATACGGCCCAACTTTGCTGACCCTTGAATTTATGGCCTATGACATCAACATGGAAGGCGCAATGGCGCTAGCATCAAGATGTCAAGATAGCCTGCGCCATCTTGCATTGCGTTTTGAGCACTCACATATCAGAGATGGGCTCGTAAGGCCCAGTACCTGGCTTCATCCTGCCCCCGGGAGTGGAGTGTGGAATTTACTTATTGGAACCGGTCAATATAAGAGCATGGGACTCTGCAACCTGGAGACTTTGATTATGGAACGAGCAGGCATCACCCCATGGCAGCTAAGGATGCTGGTCCAAAGGAATCCGAATCTAACCGTTCTAAAGCTGAGGACCTGTCGGGGTGCCCGGCCTGAATTTCTGAATTGGCTAGGAGGTATAGAACATGATCCAGAGGAGGACAAGCCACAGGTCAATGGTGTGGCACCTGGTGCAAAACTCGAAATCCTTTGGCTGGAGCATTGTCACCGGCTTCTTTCACAGTCAATCGAAGGCGACGAGTATCTTCCGGACGAGCACTGTGACTCTGGACTTGAATGGGTGAGAGGTCTGACAAGATTACGGGTAAGTCACCGTTTTGTCTAAGGTGTCCATCACTTTATTCCTTCAGGGGCTAATTCACTGACGCATGCTGGCAAGTCTCTATCCTTCAGCGAAAGCGCCAATCTTTCATCGAGGATTGTTGATAGAGCGAACAAGACCCTCTGGAGGATTCCGGAGCTCATTCTACCGTACTCCCTCGGCAGTGGAAGCTCTGCAATCGAAGTTGATCCCATCTGGGCTTAGCTTATGCTGATTTTCTCATTGATATCGAGGGTATGGTGTTGGAGCTCTGGACGAATGGCTTTCTTAGAGAAAGCCAATATATTTATGTCATTGGACTAGCATGATTTACCAGCCTCTTGGGTTATTTTTGACGGTAAACTGGCTTTCACAACCACCAAGCTCATTTGTAGAATGTCTTCCCACTGAAGTGGGAGCTAGACTTCACCTGATGTCAATTTGCTGAATGATGTATCGTCGAGAAGAAGAGAAAGAACTAAGGTTGTGCCTAGTAGGGAAAAGAAATATCAGATTTTCCTGTCTCCTTGGTTGTTGTAGAGGGGATTTGGCAATGGGAAGACCGCTCAGTGCAGGACTTGCGAGTTCAGAGGGAAGGCAGCTGAAGCTTCACTGTGACTTCTTCAACCAGATTTCTCTCATTGCTCTCATTCACTCGTCGATTTCATCATTCATAAACCCCCCATACTAGCCATGCTCCTTTCTTCTTACCGATCTTCTCTGCTGCCTTTGCATCTATCTTTTCCCTACATGAACCTGTACCTTCTCTCAGTTCTCATCCTAATACCTTCCTAACTGGATCGATCCCAACCACCCAGATATCAAGATGGGCCACACCCACAGGTCGGCCTCTCACCTCTGGGAGTTGGCTTTGCGCAAGCTCTTTCCCAAGCGTGCATCTCTGTCGAGAAGACGTAATTCTGAGCCAGATCGTCCTCAGTCCTCCCACAGTGACGATTACGCCGATGGATTCTACAAATACTCCCAGGAGTTACTGGAGGAGGAGAACCAGAGACTCGAAGAAATGAGACTGAGATCTTCAAATAGCACCGCTGCTTCATATGCATCTGCAGTAAGTGAGCTCTTGAGAAGTCTAGGTAGTTTTCGATATTGCACGCGTAGCTAACGGGCTCAGCTCACTGCACCTGGTCGTCCAACGCTACCGTACACCGTGAGCTCTGCTGATTGGAATATCTTCTCTTCGTTCTTTCAGCGCTTGGACGAAGTTGACGATGATACCCTTGCCGAATGGCTTGGTAATGTTTTGTCGGTCTATGTCAGGGTGTACACTGTCTCCAAGATCGTCGTCATGGCATTTTTGCACTATGGGGTTGATGTATGTCACCGTGGAGCGCGTCGCTTTTTTTTTTTTTTTGAAACAAATCACTGACGGTTGGGGCACCCGACTTATTCAGCTTGAGGATATTCCCGACGACATTTTGTCTCATGTGAAGCGTGCAGAGGAGCTTGTGACGTCCAATTCGATCACAGCTCTGATTGATATCACAGAAAACCTGTACTATGCGTTGTATTCAAGACTCATTATGGAGATCGCCAGCGCAGACTTGTGCTCCACGTTCAACCTGGATGTTCGCCGCCTAGCCACCAACTCTTTCGTTCTCCCAGAGCCGAAGCAGCTAGCTAAGATTCTGCTGGTTTGCAAAGAGGTCCTCGATGATCCTACGGTGTGTACCAACATCAATAGGGATATCATTGTAGAGTACCAAAACCGCTTCATTCGCCGCTCTGTGGATAAGGTGATTGGTGTAGGCTTCATATTAGAGGATCTCATAGGGTACCGCCGTTATGCGCTCAGCATCGCTAACGACAAGTCTTCTGAGTTCCACGAGAAATGGAGCAAGCCTCGCATGATGTACCAGATGCCGCCAGCGGAGATTCTCACCGTCCAGTCGGAGAAGTACCTCACATTCATACCAAAAATGGCAGCTCAGCAGGCAGTTCCGGCATTGGACCTCCCCTTTGTCGACCCACATATCACGGAGCACGAGATCATCATGGACAACCGTGAAGCAACAAGAGCCATGCTAGAGAGCAAATGCATTGGGGACTCTCGTCGGAAGCACCTCAGACGCCGACTGATTGACTTGGTTCGCGAGCGGAGGTGTATTTGTTACAGCATTTGCACCTGTGCGATGGGTTGCACAATGGATGTTGAGCGCCATTGCCCGTGTTCTGAGAGACTGTTAAGCCTTATGGTTGCGAAACGTCGAAGAAGCGTCGGTCCACTCCCATTCGGGCCCCGATGCGGTGCTCTTGCCAGGGCGATCTTTCTAGGGATGGTATCAATTCGGTCGGATGCAGACGATATGGAGCTTGTTGCAGATATGGATCGCGCACTGCTTATTTTCACAGAAGAGATCAAAAAGCAGCGAGGAATCTACTAGTAACTATCCGCTCATCAACAACGTTGGTTTTGGGGGGAGGTTGACAGAGAGGTTTGTAACTTGTAGTTTAGGCGACAATAACCTTGATGATCTGTGTCGATCTGTATTGGAGAATGGAATGACGATAGGCGATGGCTGGACTCGGCGGGTTTTCCACGAGCGCGGGTCTGCAGCAGAGGAGAATCTACGACAGAGAAACGACATTTATCTCCCTTTGTGTTCACTTCACGTATGATGACAGTCGTTTAGGTAGTTTACATCAATGCCAAGGGTAATAATAATAATAGCATCTTATTCTGTTGATTATCACAATCGGAGTCCAGCAGTAGTAGTCCAGAGGCTACACAGTAGATATCAGACTATTATTTCTCTATGGAAAAAAAGGTCTGTCAGCGCCCACCGAACATCTCAACAGGGCTAGAATTAGGGATTGCGCTCAGCGGCCGTATCTGGGCTCATCGTCGCCCTTTCTTCCTCCCAACAAGAAAGAAAAGAAAAGAAGCGGAATAGGAAGAAAATTGTTGTTGAAGCTGTTCCCAGATCGCCCTCGAAAATCCAACTAAACCTCAACGGTCTTCCGGATAAAGAATCAACCTCCCACTCCTTCCACTCCCGCTGTTAAGCCCGTCGCCCGTTGCTGTGGACGATACAATCAAGGGAAATTTACGAAAAATATATCTATATACACACAATTATATTTTGCGGGCATGGTGCTTAAGATTCCCGCTACTCCCTCTCCAATCTTGTTCTTGTCCTCCTCGTCATCAGTATCGACATCGTCATCCTCGTCGTCCTCGTCGCTGTTGCTGGCCTCAGCCTCATCCCACCACCCAAAGTGGATCGGGAGATCTAAAAAGACGGTAGTGCGGCGGTATCATCGCGCCGTTTGGCCCTCGTACGGCATCACTACCCCTGCTCCCGATAGCCATCCTCGGTTCCCCATATCCAGGTCTCCATTTTACTTCCAGACGGGCTACGCACTGTGCGCCAAACGCACTTCCCGACCTTTCCCCCCACCGTTCCTGTCTCCACCGTCCTCATCCTTCTCCGATCCGTTAACTACCCACTACTACAGCCAGGATAAGAGATTATCTGTTCAGGGAGAGCTGATTCGGGGCTTGAATAACGGCGACGATGCGGTCTTGGTTGCGGAGAACTTCCTGGGGGTGAACGATGGCGTAGGGGCCTGGGCGACAAAGCCACGAGGCCATGCTGCGTAAGTCTCCCATCTTTTTCTTCCTACGCGCGCCTCATATATATCGCTCGATATTTTTTATCCACACTGTTCTCGCTTTCTCCCCAATTACTAACACTCATGTGATCAGACTCTGGTCTAGACTTCTCTTGCATTTTTGGGCCTTGGAGATCGAGCGGATAGCGGACGAGAACGAAAAGCTGGAGCCTGTCGAGTACCTGCAACGCGCTTACGAAGAAACGATCCGAGCTACATCATCCCCAAGTGAGTGGTTTGGAACAACAACCTCGGTGACAGCGATCCTACACAAGACACGCGATGGCGGGGGGATAGAGAAACCCTTACTCTATGTGACCAATCTTGGCGACTGCAAGGTTCTAGTCATCCGGCCGAGCCAGGAGAAGGTCATATTTCGAACGGAAGAGCAGTATCACTGGTTTGACTGCCCCGTGCAACTGGGCACGAACAGTGAAGATACACCGCGGGAGAACGCTGTCCTGTCGCTGGTCGACATGGAGGAAAGCGATATCGTTCTTGCGATCTCGGATGGCGTACTAGACAATCTTTGGGAACACGAGATCCTGTCTATCACTATCGAGAGCCTCAAGAAATGGGATCAGGGGCGGTACGATGGGAAAGAACTCGAATGGGCGCCATCGGCTGTGTTGGCTGAAGAACAGATGGTTTTTGTGGCCCGGGAGTTGCTCAAAGCTGCGCTGGCGATAGCTCAGGACCCGTTTGCGGAGAGTCCCTACATGGAGAAGGCAGTTGAGGAGGGCCTGGCTATGCAAGGTGGTATGTAGCACTTATGATTCTGCATATCTGAGCGACAGTATACTAATAATCGAAACAGGGAAGATGGACGATATCAGCGTTGTTGTTGGCGCCTGCAAGAGAAGAGAGCCTCGAGCAGAACCGGTAACAGATTAGTTCACTACCTAACCGCCGATCTATTTCAACCTCATAATACTTTACCTCGATGACGAACAGAGCCCTTATATTACATGAACGCGACACGAACTGACAATGCATTGCATATGGGATTGATACACGGGCAACGGAGTCTACAATGGCGTCTACTACTGGCAGACGGGATTTGCATCTGCATGGTTTATGGAATTTCATGGCGGCTTTAAGTAATATAGCACCAGCATAAGGTAGTTTTGAATATTGTATTTAATTTATTGACACTAAGACAGGCATTTGCATAGAACCCATTCATCAAATTACCATCCGGTAGTCTCTTACTAGTACGTAGTAATCATGGATTCTTTCAGGTCTGACAAATGGATGCCTTAGGTGCCCACAGACTAAATCCTAAGCTCTTCTCCGCCCGGCAAAAAAAGAACAGGGAAAAAAAATTCCTATCAGAAGGCAAAGGATCAACTGAACCAGTCAACAGCGCCAGCCAAACCACCGCCATAATGAGGGCCAAACGCTCCAAGAAGTATCGCAAACTTATGCACCAGTATGAGTTGACGTTCGGTTTCCGCGAGCCCTACCAGGTGCTTGGTACGCCGGCCATGCATTCTCCCCGACGTCATGCTGTCCATGCAGCAATGTTAATCAAGAATCTATTGCTAACTTATCAATTGGACAGTCGACTCAAATCTCCTGCGAGCAGTGCATTTATTCAAAATGGACCTGATCCCTGCCCTGGAACGAACTCTCCAGGGTAAAGTCAAGCCACGTACGTTATCGCATGTCTCCCCCGCTTCCTTTTCTTTCACAAGAAGAAGAAAATGAAAGGAAAAAGCTATGGACGACTCGTCAAACAAGCTAAGCTAACAGATATACTGCAGTCTTGACAAAATGCTCTCTCGCGGCAATCATGGCCTCGCAACCAATCCACCCCCGAACCAACAATCCTATTCGTCCCGAACACCTCCCACCGCCGACCACCTTACCCCTACGACACTGCTCCCACAACGAAGACTCCACTGCAATCGATGAGACCAGCTGTCTCCTCTCGCTGCTCTCGCCGTCAACAGACGTAAAGCGAAACAAGGAACACTACATCCTCGCGACAGCCGACCCCGCAACCCCGAAGGAGTCTACCTCTGCACAGGAGACGGGGAAGAAGCGCAAGCGCGGCGTGGACCCCGCGTTCGAGGCGCTGAAGCGTGCGCAGCTTTTGAGGCGCGGAGCGCGGTCGATCCCCGGTGTGCCTATTGTGTATGTGAAGCGCTCGGTGATGATTCTGGAGCCGATGAGTACGCCCTCAGAGGGGATTCGGGAGGGAGTGGAAAATGATAAGTTCCGGGTTGGGTTGATGAATCGGGATTCAGGGGCTGGCGAGAGCCGTGGTGGAGATGCGGAGAAGAACAAGAAGAAGACGGGGCCCAAGAAGGCTAAGGAGCCGAATCCATTGAGTGTGAAGAAGCCGAAAAAGAGGGCCGATGAGCGCGTTGGGTCGAAGGTGGAGAGGAGGCCGAGGGATGATGGTGAGCGTGCTGGGGCGAGTCGAGGTGGAGATTTGCATGATGATGGAGATGCGGCACCAAAGGCAAAGAGGAGACGACGCCATCATAATAAGGGTGGGAAACAGGCTGATTCCGGGGATTCGCCAACGGGAGAAGGAGAACCTGCAGCTGTAGCTGAAGCTCCGATTGATGCGGGAAATGACTGAACGGTTCCCAAGTTTACTCGTCTCAAAAATTCTTTTTTCCCCTTTACCCCTGGGTACGGCGTTCGGATTGGATAAAACAGGCCATTATACAGCAGGTTCCATATTACATTTTCCTTTTCAAAAATATACATACTCACATCAGACCTGAGTATACCTACTATACACAACCATCAAACATGAAATATGAAAATTCCAAGACCTCAAATCAAACGCCCAAGCACCGCCCAAATCCGCAATGCACATAAGTAGCGTACACACACACACACTCCCCCTCTCTACCACCCCTCCCTTTCTTCCAAAGCGACTTATCATACCACAGCAATCAATCACTGCTTCTCTGCATCCCCCGCAACACCCGTCTGAACAGCCTTCTCATCAGCCCAAATCTTCTCGATCCGCTTTCGCTTCTCTCGCGCATCGTCGCGGTTGCGCTTCGCTCGCAAATACCGCTCTCCGGCTAAACAGCGGTTCACTTCGCGCTTGACATCATTGCAATTGCCCATGACTTTGTAGAGGAATCCTCGGGCGTGGCATTCGTCTAAGGCGTTCATGATTTCCTCGCAGTCTAGTATATTTTTATTAGATACCTGACAGAAAAATATAAAGCAAAAAGAAAGAGAAAAAGGAGGAAAAGGGGGGTCCCTTCGTCGAATGGATAAGGGCATCGTCGACATGTGGAAGGGGAGATAGTGGGGACGTACTGGCATTTTGCGGGGTGTGGAGGTGTGAATGCATTGTTCCTCTTTTTTTCTCTGGTTCCTGATGTCTGATTCCGAATTACTTTCTGTTTCCCCCCTCTTGTAATTGGTATTATCCCCTTAAACGAAGTAGGTTTCCTGGCGAGTCCGCAAGGCAAGAGACATCAGGTGAGCGAAATCTCCGACGTGATAAACCCGAGCGGTAGAGAAATCGGTGAGGGATTCTGCCGGGGACAAAAGATGTGGGAAAAAAAAAAAATCTAGTACGAAGCTGGGGAGGTATTTTAATTATATTTCACGTCTAGGGACCTTTTTTTTAGGAAAGATTACCTTTTACTATTGTGGTTCCTCGATTCTGATACGGGATTAATCCTGTTTCGGGTCTTTCTCTTACGGTCGTATTTTTTTTTATTTTGGATTGTTTTTGAGAAACTTGGATTTTGTGTGGCTTACGATGTCTATGATTACCACCTCAGCGTGGGTGCGCCGCGGCGTGGCAGCGCAATTTCCCACGAAATATGAGATTGATGAGGAGGAGATGAATCGCATATCTAAGCTTGCGCGGATGCAGCTTGAAGATGCCCGGGAGGAATTGAGTGCAGCTCAAGAGAGAGAGTATGGCGGCGATGGCATCAAACAGGATGAGGATGCGATGGAGGAAGATGATGTTGAAAAAAAGTCTGACAAAAAGGATGACTCTGAGAATAAGACGTGAGTTCATATTTCCCTTTTCTACTGTTTCTCTGAAGGGGGTAAAAAAAGGCTAATTTGTTGTGGTATAGTAATGACGATGATGATGACCTGAAAGAATACGATCTCGATCATTACGATAGCGACGAGGTAGATGAGGATGGCGAAAAGATCACCATGTTCGGTAATGTGAAGTCGCTGGCGTACCATCAGCCCAACGAGGAGGATCCGTATCTGGTCGTCCCGGAGGATGAAGATGATGAGGATCGTGAGGAGCTACAGATTCTTGCTACGGATAACTTGCTGCTGGCGGGTAAGGTTGAGGACGAAGTGGCTCATCTTGAGGTCTATGTCTACGAGGACGAGGCAGACAACCTGTACGTCCACCACGATATCATGTTGCCAGCTATTCCTCTGTGTCTGGAGTGGTTGGACTTCCCTGTTGGGAAGAACACCGAGGACCAAACAACGGGCAACTTTGTCGCCGTCGGAACAATGGAGCCCGATATTGAGATCTGGGATCTGGACGTTGTCGACAGCATGTACCCCAATGCTATCCTCGGCCAAGGAGGTGCGGACGCCGAAGCCGGTCCCAAGAAATCGAAGAAGAAGCAAAAGAAGTCCAAGGCAAACGACGAATTCCACATTGATTCCATCCTCGCACTCGCCGCCAACCGACAACATCGCAATCTCCTGGCATCAGGCTCGGCCGACCGCACCGTCAAGCTCTGGGACCTCAACACAGCCAAGTGCGCCAAGTCGTACGCCCACCACACGGACAAGGTTTGCTCGCTGGACTGGCACCCGAAGGAGTCAACTATCCTCCTCAGCGGTAGCTACGACCGAACAATCGTGGCCGCAGACATGAGGGCGCCCGATGCCAAGGCACGGTGGGGCGTAGATTCCGACGTCGAGAACGTGCGCTGGGATATCCACGATCCCAACTATTTCTACGTTACGACGGACGGTGGTATGGTCTACCGATACGACGTCCGCAACGTGCCCGCCACGCCGAAGGAGTCGAAGCCAGTCTGGTCCTTGCAGGCACACGATTCGTCAGTGTCGGCCTTTGACATCAACTCAGGCATTCCCGGGTTCTTGGTAACGGGATCGACCGACAAGCAGGTTAAGCTCTGGAACATCGAAAATGACAAACCAAGCATGGTTGTTTCCCGCAAGCTCGAAGTGGGCAAGGTCTTCTCGACAACTTTCGCACCGGACGCCGAGGTAAGCTTCCGGTTGGCGGTGGCTGGAAGCAAGGGCGTGGTCCAGATCTGGGACACATCTACTAATGCGGCAGTGCGTCGTGCCTTTGTTTCACGAATGCCTTCTCTGGAGGGTGAAGTTAAGGAGCGAATGGTGGGCATGCAGCCTGATCAAGATGAGTCGGACGAGGATGATGGTGCGCCGGAGCTTGGTGCCGCAGAGGGGGCAGATGGCTGGGAGTCGATGGAAGAGGACTGAATATAGGAATAAAATAGGACAAAAAGCGTACCTACTACTACATAGTACAGAGGGATACGACTCCATGGGGGATTGCATTAGAACATTGGTTGGTTTCTATATCTTCGCACTATCTAGGTACCTGCCTTTTCAGTCGAGGCTAAAGTGCAATGAAAAAGTTGAGATACCCATTTTACTTCAGACATGGGTATTCGTCCGACATGTTCAATCCTTTTTTTCTTTTCTTTTTCTTCAGAGTCTACTAGTACCTAACTGCAAGTTGTCGTGGGTTCTTCTATACAGTGGAGGATATGATGAGTCCCGTGACTGTGATGGTGATCGGGTGACTCGTCTACTTCCAGCCAATCAGCTCGGACGTATCTCGGACAGGGACACGTGAATTCGCAGCCTTTTCGCTAAGGCCGAAGTTTGCCGTCGTCGGTGACGGCCGTAGAAACTGCTCCGTGAATTGCCCAGTTTTCCTCCTGAGGACAGATGATTCTAACCGAGAGGGACGTATTATTATTATTATTTCGTTATTTTATTGGTATTACAGTTAGGTGGTCTGAGTACACTAGAGTACTAGCAGTAGTACAGCGCAGGTAGCAGTGCTGTTCCGACAGTGGCTGTGGAAGAAAATAAGAAATAATTTAAGACTTGTGTGTTGAACATATCATGAGCGGTGTCTTTTCCCTAAGAGTTCTGTGTCTTCTACATCCCTTCTCGGCTGCATGAGTTTGCATCTGAAATGCGCTGTTCCTACATATCGGCCCTGTTCCCTTCAGCACCCAAAGTCAAAGTCAGGGAATCAATTGTTTAAGGCTGGCCCACTGCAGAAGTGGAGAGCGACCCGCCAGGGCAGCACAACTTACAAGTCTTAACAATGATGGGCTAAGGGCTTTCTGACACCACATATTTTCTTGGGCGGGATTATTGATCTTTGCTATTCGTCCAACACATACAATACCTGAGTACTACTAGTACCTTTACTAGGTAGGTACTGGTAGGTACGTAGTACTATAGTAGTACTAGTAGTTTAGTAGTAGTACGGTACTTTGTAAGCCTGTACACGCCGAAAATATCATCCATCCTCCCTCGCATGACAGTCGGTTTGGATAGAGAATCACCCTCTTCCAAGGAGATGGATACAACACCACTATCTTTCTGAGACGAGTCAACGGCAAAGCGCTGTTTCATCCCCACCACTTGAAGCAGTTGGGCGTTTCTAGAGACAGCCCGCTTTACCGTTCCTGGCGCCAAAACGAACCGGCGCCAAAGTAAGCATGGAGGCGGGCCTGTGACTGGACGAGATTGATTAATTCTTATTATCGTGCCGACACTGAATTTTCAAAGATGATGATGGGATGAGGGGTGGTCCTCCAATCATGCCTCATGGCCCACGTTGGCGCTCAGTGTCATTCTTGACCTCTGGGTGTGCTGTATGTACTGTGCACTCCGTCAGTGTGACAAGCCATCCAATGTATCAGCTGGCTTTGGACGGTCGGGACAGCGTAATTCATATAACACTACTTACAGTACCTGCTCGTAGACCTGTAGTACTAGTAGTTGGGCTATTCCATGGGTTTGCACAGAAGCATCCTGTGGTTCATCGGGAAATAAATCATAAAAATTCGCTCAGATCCAGGCCTGGGGGACAGAAAGAAGAGTTCCTATTGATTATCAGACTTTTCGCCTCAAACCCTTAGCATTATCCATTCTCTGGAACCGCCGTTTGGGAGGGCGAGAAACGAGAAATTTCGTCCAAAGACAGGCGCTTCGGTGGGTTCACTGACTGGTCGGCTGCTGTCCAGACTCTCTCTCTCTCTTACTGTTAATCCATCTTATTATTCACTTCGACTGTCACTGTTCTCTCATCTCCTCCCTTCTTCTGTTCTCTCTCCCAGGTTCCTCTTCCTGGATTCCTTCTTCTCTCCTTTCCATATTTTCCAGTCCTTGATCGGATTCCTGGATTCCTTCCTTTCTATCTGTCCTTCTTGAACCTTTTATTTTATTCGACTCTTCTCCTCCTTCTTATTCTTCTTCTTCTTTTTCCGAGGCGTGTCCTGGTTGTCCGCCCGGATCTTCACTGTACTTCTTGGGCTGCAGCAGCAACTCGAACCCCCCCCCTTGAGTCAAACAGCCCGCAATCTTCGGAGCCGGCTTTTTACCAACCATCCATCCCATATTTTTTCTTCTCTGCTGTGCAAGAAAATAAAATAAGGGACTTTCTCTGCGCTCATTTTACACCTGATCTCGAAGGAAATTTTGTATACCGAAATCGCCAAATCTGATAACGGACATTCCGGCGATCTATCTTCCATTCTTTCACCATTACTCCACTGCCGCGATCGTCTACCACGCATTCTTTGTCTATACTCCGCTGAGAGACCACTCATTCAATCCATCGCAAACGCCCATCTGGAGTCGCTAAAAATAGGAAAGCAGTCAGCAAGTAACCAAGAAGACTTGTCGCTTGGAACGGCAATTTCAATACAAGCAAACATATATCTGCGCAGTTAGCTGTCGCCCGTATATTGATCTCTTTAGCGCAGTCGACTTGATTATTTGGGTTCTTTCTGCGAGTCGTTCGGTTATCGTTCGCCATGTCATCTATAACTCGAGCTTTTACGAAGCGCAATAAGCGCCCAGAGGTCTCTGCCCCGATGCCCTATCGTGAGGGCCAGGTCAAGTTCTCCACCGGCACAATCAAGCGGGGCAAGATCTCAGCGCCGGTAGAGCTGCTGTCCACAACAAACATGCTCGCCTATAACGCTCCGGATATTCACTCGGCGTCTTCATCATCTACCTCTTCATTGCAATCGCCTGACGACTTTGATGTTTCTTTCGCCCAGCGCAGCTTCCCTTCGCCTGTGACCACTCCTGAACACTCCCCGATCGAACCAAACCCTCTGTCGGCATACTTCCCCAAGCGATCTGCGACTGTGACTAGCCATCCCCGCTCATCTACATCCACGGCCTCTTCCACAGATGCGCCGATGGTACCGAAACGCGCTCTTTCCCATACAAAACGGACACACCAAGAACTGGCCCGCCAACGTTCCGTGTCGCGGATGTCCCCTCCACCATTAAACTCCATCCGCAGCACTCCTACCGCTCGGCCAGCACTCGATAACTATAACGCAGAGCCCCACCCATTTGGAAAAGAGTTGGCGCAAGTAAATGAGGTGGTTGAGGAATTTGGCGGGGTGCCTTTGTTTGATGAAGAAGAGCGGATTCTGCAGAGTAAGGGACTGAACAAGTTTACTGCTGACGACTATCTCGTGGAGATTGAGGACCTCTATGGCAGTATCTTCAACGATCAACTGGGACCACTAGCTTCAACGTCCTGGCTATAATTTGCTTTTTCCCCCATCAACTAAAAGCCTGTTTGATGACCTACTCCTGATCTACCTGGGGGACATTGGGACCTGGGCGTTCCTGTCTTTCTCGGGTAGATGTCTATTACGACCAACTGATTTTCACTCCTTTAATGATCTGTCATCCACTCACTACGCTTTTTTGTTTTCCGTTATTAGCTATATACCACCTCACAGGAGGGACTGTTTCCCAAACCACGTCTACCCCCTTGTCATTCTGTTTTCATGTGATTGCTGTTTTTATGGGATCTGTTATGGCTATCTTATACCATCTGCCACAGAGGGAGACATGCCTGTCCTACTGGGCCCTCATCTTATTTCTTAGTCCTAGTGTTACGAATGAAAGCCAGCCCAGAAAATTAAAATAAAAAAAAGCAAATGCCTTCCCATCTATATGCAGTTCGTTATTATTTCAGACAACAGGAGTAGAACTATATAACCTAAATAGGCAACACCTGGCTAGGGTCACGCGTTGGTCACGGGCTGGTCACGGGCAGCACGGCCTCAGGCCCACTCCAGGCCCCACAAAAAATTTTCATGTTTGAATCCGTCTTTTTTTCCTTTCTCCGCTTCGAGATCAAAGGCTTTTTCTATTTTTTCTCGTCTTTTTTCTTTATCTTCTTTTTATGCCATCATTTAGGCTGCCATCTCTCTACAGGCACGCTCAGCTTCTGCCCAGTCCGTGGGTGTGTTGGATGGACAGATGAAGCTCTTCCGGTGCTTTTGACCTCCCAGCGCGCCCAAACTCTGTAGCCTCAAAAGCGTCAAGGGGGGTTGAGTTGACACGATCGGTGTCGTGTGCTTGCATCCTCGCCTATTGCCTCTTGTGTCTGCCTTTCGGGTACTTGTCCTGGAAGTGCAGCATATGACGGACTTTGGGCCCATTGTATCTGTCTTCTCAGAAGCCTAGATTCCAAACAACTCGGTTAATTCTGTCATGGTCTCCCTCGCAGGCGTCTCGCGCGGCCCAGTGACGGGACCCAACACCCCCTCTAAAATGCTAGCGACAGCCTCGCCAGTACCGATTCTAAAAACTCCTAAAACATCTAAATCGATCGCCGGGGTAAAACACAAGATGGAGGAGCTAGATCTCTCCCTGTCTCCCGCGTCGTCGCCGACTTCCGATGCGGAAGACCAGCCCAGTCCTCGCAAGAAGGCTCGGGTCCAGTTTGATGAAGATGTGGAGATGAGGGAAATCCCATGCAACGACAACACAAAACCAAAAGGGGGTCAGGGGACGGCGGACAAGAGTGCAGCGTTGGTCCGGGAAGAGGTGCGAAGGGCAATCCAACGGCATGTCTCAGGCGGTGATAGCGAAGCCTACGATCGCATCAAGGAGATCTTTGCCATCGACCCCCGACGCCGGGATGAGAATGGCATGCTGGCAGTGAATGTACCTACACACAATACCTTGAAAAACCACCTCATGGGGCTTCTGGCGAATGTAGCATCCCTGGACCGGAGCTGCAACGGGCTCGTCCATGCTGTTCTCAACAGCGTGTGGCTGGGGCGGGATAAGTCGTACGTCAAGCTGTATATTCGATTTTTGGGTAATCTTGCAGCTGCCCAGGGAAGCTATCTGGGATCCGTGCTAAAGATGCTGGCCAACTATCTGGGAGAGTTACCCAAGAGCACGGGCAAAGTCCCCGGGTATCCGACTGTGCATCCCTCGGAGATTTACACTCGCGCTCATATGGCGCTTCGTTATTTGATGCATTTAATTCCATCTGGGAGCGGGTCTCTCTCACCGATTCTGTCCTCTCAGTTCCCCTTTGATTCCGACTCCGCAAAGGCCAATATCGCCTACACCCAGAACCTTGTCCGAGTTATTGACTACACACCCGAACTCCGATCGGACATTCTCTCTCTTATCACTGAGAAACTTGTGAAGATCGATGTGCAGATCCAGGTAGACATGGAAGACCTCGAGGATGAAGCGGGCGAAAGCGTTCTGCATGCTATCTCTCCTGAAACTGTGATGTACGGAGATGATGATGATAATGATGGGGATGACGATGATAACGCTTCTATCATGAGTGATGAGTCTGCCATGGACCCCGAGTCGCAACGAGTGAAAACCATTACAGACAATATTCTGAAATTAGACGGGATGATTGACATCCTATTTGAATACTACGCAAAGCCATTTGCAACGGGCACGATCGACGAGAAGGAGAACATCTTCAACATTCTGGTCAGCCACTTCCAAACCATAATCCTTCCAACCTACCGCTCCCGCCACTCTCAGTTCCTCCTCTTTCACTTCTCCCAGATGGTTCCCGACCTAGTGGATAGATTCGCTACTATCTGTCTGGAGCTTATCTACGACAAGGCGCAATCCGCCATTACCCGCCAGTCGGCTTGTGCCTATCTTGCCAGTTTCGTCGCCCGGGGCGCTCACATTGCAAGCGAGGTCGTCCGGGACGTGTTTGCCCTCCTTTCGTCACATCTAGAAGAACTCCAAGCGACTTACGAAACCAACTGCCGCGGGCCTGACCTCCGCCGCTTTGGCCCCTTCTACTCCACCGCGCAAGCCCTCCTGTACATATTCTGCTTCCGCTGGCGCGACCTCACCACCGCCGCCCACGAGGGCGACACCCCGGAACAAATCGACGACCTCGAACCGGAGGACATTGTTTTCCCCCCGGAGGTCAAAGACGTCCTCCACAAAGCCATCCACTCCAAACTCAACCCGCTCAAGGTCTGCTCCCCAGCGATCGTCTCGGAATTCGCCCGCATGTCCCAACACTTCAACTTCATCTACGTCTTCAGCATCCTAGAGACGAACAAGCGTCTCCGCATGTCCGCTTACCGCAATCTCTCCGCACTAGTGGACCCCCGCTTCAGCCAGGTGGAGCGCGAGACCCGCGTCGGCGACGACCTCGGCTACCAGCTCGATGCCTACTTCCCATTTGACCCTTACCAGCTGCCGCGAAGCCGGCGGTGGCTAGAGGGCGATTATGTGCATTGGCGGGGCATCCCTGGACTTGATGATCAGGAGGAGGATGATAGCGAACTTGATGATGGGGGGTCTGATGGGGGTTTGAGTGACGGTACAGAAACTGATGATGAAATCTAATCAATGCTATTTGATGTCAAGCCAAAAAAAAAAATTGGAAACATATGAAATATATGAAATATATAAAATATATATATATACCCATTTACCAACTTGTGCCTGTATTTATTTCCGTACTGCTGTATCAAGCAACTATTGAGGTGAATAGGCAGGTACTACTAGTGCTACTTTACTACCTAGGAGTACCTAGGTAGAAGCCTTCCTCGGCTGTAGAGACTATGGCTGGGGAATCGAGAGCACATGAACAGAGGTCATAATGATAATGATGATAATAGTAATGGTAGTAATAGTAGTAGTAAACATGGTTATAAATTCCATCTTGCAAAACCCGTCTAATCCTATCGTGACCCTGAACGCCCCCATACATGCCCTGATATCGCTCTAACAATAATAATAAAAATAATGAGTAGTCACACAAACAGGAAAAAGAAAAGTAACCCCGGGAAGAGTAGAAAAGAAAAGAGTTCTATTGTTTAAAGAGAACCTTCATATCGGCACACGCCTGTCGATATAAGATATTGACCTCGGTCGGGTCTCGGAAAGGATTGGCGGATTTGTCCCAAGCATGCCGGACCTTTTCAACCAGCATGGTGCGTACGTGCTTGTTGATGCCCTGCAGACGGGCGACGAACTGCTGGGCCTCGGTCAACAGCATATCCCACTCACAGACGTAGAAGAAGATATCATGCGGAAGCCCAGCCTGGAGGGTCTCATCGGTCGCATAGACAGGCGAGGCAAAGGGCGACCGGCGCTCCTCGTAATCAGGAAGATACGACTCATCGAAGAGGGTGGTGAAGAAGGCCGGAAGCGCCTTATCGGGTCTGATGCTGGCCGCGCGACGCAGCTCGCGGGGCTCAGCGAAATCGAGGACGGGGTACCAGCAGAAAAGGCCGACGATGTTGATGTCGCTGGCGGAGGCCCCGACGAGCTGCAGCGTCGACTCAGCGCGGTTCAACCAGCGCTGTTGCGATTCCTGGGCCAGCAGGTCGCGGAGTCGCAGGGGCACGGTGATGGCGAGATTGCCGCCGGCCGAAAAGCCGCTGAGGGCGATGCGGGAGACGTCCAGCGCCAGCTCTGTAGCGTGAGCGGCGAGATACTGGAGAGTCAGGACGCCGTCGTCGACAGCGGCGGGAAATGGGTGTTCGGGGGCTCGACGGTATCCCACACTAACAACTACGGCGCCTACTTCAGACAAGATGCATTGGGCCCATCGACTATCATCCGATGCACATCCTAGAGCGAACCCGCCACCATGGAAATTGACGACAACGGGGAGTCGACGGCCTTCTTTACGACTTCGCGAATAACCGGGCGGACAGTAGAAGAGCAGAATAACTCTGGACGAACCAGACGGAAAGGATCGGGCAAACGTGGCCTTCGGAGGGCGCGGAACAGGAATTCTATGTAGAAACATCCCCAGAGTCATCAATACACGCCAGAAGATGGCTTGGGTCAACAGCCACCAGCGAGAGGGAGCCATAACGACGGCCGAATCATATACTGGTTGGACGGGGGGGATGTGTTCTAGAAGTGGTGAACAGGAAGAAGAAGCAAGCAAAAAAGCAAGGAGAGAAATAGGATAAGCCAGTCGGACGCCAAGTCGGAGAGGTGGAGAGAGAGAGAGAGAGAGAGAGAGAGACAGGGTATTAGGAGGCCGATAACGACGAAGGAATTGAACGGTTAAAAAGAGAAAAGAGAGAAATAGAGCATTGAGAAAAGAGAATTGAGAATTATCGTACGGTCTGCGCACAGAAGTCGAGTTCGCCGCTGGAAGTCGGGGTCGCTGGATCGCCGCATTTATAATCGATCTCCAATGATGCATAATGAGTATATAAGAATGGCTAATCTTCTACACTATAACTACTGGTAACTGAACTACCACAATAAGGGAACAGTAATTCACCGTTGTAAAGCTTGTTCTTCTGCATAACTATCACAATTCTCTTCTTCTCTTCTCTTCTTCTCTTCTTCTCTTCCTTCTCCAGACTCTCATAAGGCTGTTGCTTACAGGACGCTGACTCACGGCCCTTTCAGAGTTACTAACGGACTAAACCATCGCTGTCCCTCGACTGCTAAATTAAAGGATCGCAGTCGGTTAGTCGCTTTCCCCTCTCTTTATCTATTCTTCTTCCCCTCCCCCTCCACGCTGCTTTTCTTCATCCTCCATCCTCCTCCCCCTTAATGCTCCTCTGGCTCTCTTCTTACTCTCCTCAGTAAGGCCTCCGCTACCGCCACCATGTCCATCAAACGGGCATTGTCTAAAATAAAGCCAAAGCTCGAGGATGCCCAAAGCCACTCCCCCACTAGGAGTAACTCCAATTCCTCCCCCTCTTCTCCACGCCGCAGCATCATCGGTAACTTTCTGCGCGATCGCGACCGTGATTATGTCTCCTCTTCTGATGATTTTTCCGATGATTCTTCCTCTGTCGGTGGGGCATTGAGCAAAAACCAGCAGAAGCGCCTGGCCCGCCAGCAGCGGAAGACTGAGCGCTCCCGTCTCAGTGAGGACCACCACTCCTCTGAGTCGGAGCTTCATCGCAAGGAGCAGGTTGAGAAGGCTGCTCGCGAGGAGACTCCTGAGATGAGGGCTCGCTATGGTGACCTGCCTCTCATGCAGTCGACGTCTCGCACGCGCGAACAACGCACCAACTTTGACGACATCTCGGCGGCTACCGTTGGCCAGCAAGTGTTTTTCACGGCCCGACTGCATATTGTGCGCCGCATGAGCGCTAAACTTGTCTTTTTGATCTTCCGACAACAGCTGTCGACCTTCCAGGGAGTTCTCCATGAAATCCCCGGCGTGAAATCTGTCGCCATGGTGCAATGGGCCGAGCATCTGCGGTTGGGCTCTATTGTCCGGGTCCGTGGTACCGTCCGCGCCCCCGATGTTCCCGTCCTGGGATGCACAGTCCATGACGTCGAGGTTGCCATCGATGAGATTCATCTCGTGGTCCGACGTGAGGACCCTGTGCCCTTCAGCGTCTATGAGGCTGAACTGCGTACTCCCGAAGAGGATCTGGTAGAGGGTCGCCAAAGCCGTATCCCCGATCGTACTCGCCTGAACAACCGATTAGTTGACCTGCGTACCCCGACATCCCAATCCATTTTCCGCATTCAATCGGCCATTGGTAACCTGTTCCGCACCGCCCTGGACGAGCGGGGTTTCATAGAAATCCATACACCCAAGTTGCAAGGGACTGCTACCGAGTCCGGTGCCAGTGTCTTCCAGGTCAACTACTTTGGTCGCGACGCCTTCTTGGCCCAGTCCCCCCAGCTCGCCAAACAGATGGCCATTGCCGCAGATTTCGGCCGTGTGTATGAGATTGGAGCCGTCTTCCGCGCGGAAAACTCAAACACCCATCGCCATTTGACTGAATACACTGGTCTGGATATAGAGATGGCCATCGAGGAACACTACCACGAGATGCTTGAAGTGCTAGATGCTACAATCAAGAACATTCTGCAGGGCGTCTACACTCGCTTCCGCCGCGAAGTCGAAGTGATCAAACACCAGTTCCCGTCAGAAGATCTTGTTTGGCTCGATGAGACACCCATCATCCGCTTTTCTGACGGTATCAAAATGCTGAATGACTCTGGATGGAGAGATGAAGAGGGCAACCCGCTGCCCGAAGACCAGGACATGGGTACCCGGGACGAGATTCGGCTGGGCGAACTCGTCAAGGAAAAGTACGCCACCGACTACTACATCCTTGACAAGTTCCCTGTGGATGCACGCCCGTTCTATGCAATGCCCGATCCGGAAGATAGCCGCCTCACCAATTCTTTCGATATCTTCGTCCGAGGCCAGGAGATCGTCTCCGGTGGCCAACGTATCCACGACCCACATATGTTGGAGGAGAACATGCGTCGGGCGGGAATCAATCCAGATTCTATGGAGGAGTATCTGGAGGGCTTCCGTTGGGGCGCACCGCCACACGGAGGCGCCGGTATTGGTTTGGAACGTTTGCTCATGCTCATTCTCAAGCTGGGGAATATTCGTCTCGCCTCGCTCTTCCACCGTGACCCCAAGAGCTTCCCAGCGAAGCCAGCCGCAATCCAGCTGCGACACCCGGAATCGTCGACCCTTGAGCCGGCCTGGGTGCGCGACAAGAAAGGCCCTGTCGCGTCGAGCGTTGACGAGCTCCCGCCCCTTGAACATCTTATCGCCAATTATGGTGACGCCACCTCTACATCCTTTGGTGATGAGCGCTTTAAGATCTGGCGGGACATGGCTACTGGTGCTGGTGTCGCGTATGTTATCAGCACTAGCAATTACGTGATCATTCCGGGTAACCCTCTGTGTGACGCCCGACAGTATGGTCGGATTATCTCCCAGTTCCTGCAGTGGCTCCGCCGCGAGACCAAATATAAGCCCATTTGGCTCCTGTGTTCCCCCGAAGTCGATGATATTCTGGGCGAGAAACTCGGCTGGCGCAGTCTGTCTTGTATCGCAGAAGAACGGGTGGATCCATCTCGAAACCAGGCGGCCATGGACGGCGAACTTGCGCGGAAGCTCCGGCGCGCGGAAAACGAGGGTGTCAAGCTCGTGGCGCTGAACCAGGGCGAAATGGTGTCTGACACCATCCGCGAGGCGATCGATAAGCGAATTGAAGATTGGAAGGCGAACCGCAAAGGCACCCAGGTGCATCTTTCAGAGATTCATCCATGGCGCGACTCCGAGCACCGCTGGTATTTCTATGCAGTCGATAAAGAAGGCACAATCTGCGCATTTGTAGCGTTGGCCACCATATCGCCTACCTATGGCCTGCAAGTCAAACATACCTTCGATTTCCCGGGATCGCCTAATGGTGTGATCGAGTCTCTCATCACCCACGCTATCCAGACTGCAGCCCGATCCGGCGTCAAGTCTCTCACCTTTGGTGCGGGAGCAACTTCGTCCTTGACACCAGGCCATAACATGTATGGCACCAAAGTGAAGATGTTGCAACATACATATGACACGCTGGCGAAGCAATTCCACCTCGTGCGCAAGAGCGAGTTCCGGGCGAAGCTCGGGGCACAGGACGAACCCCTGTACATCTCGTATCCACCTCATGGCCTCGGGTCGAGGGGCATCCGGGCTGTTCTTCACTTCTTTGAAGACTAGGAAAAGAAAACGGCTTCCTACAATGTTTTGTTTCATTTCCCCCCCCCCCCTTTTATTCTTCTTCTTCTTCTTCTTCTTCTTTACGGCCTTTGCGTATGAATTATGTTTGGTTACTTAATAGACACTGGCTGGGTTGGGTTGGGCTATTGGCTGATCTCCCCAAGGTTCTCTTATGACTACCTCGATCTATGTTTTGTCTAATTTATTCCCCTTGGTTTTCACCTGTTGATACTCGAAGTAACATGGTGTGATGTTTTGAAATGTATGTACCCGCACTCAGTTATGGCTTTTCGGAAACGTTAGATTCTTGAAATAATACGTATACGTTCCACCCCTTTTTCCTTTTTTTCTTTTTCCCTTTCCAGTGTCATGATGGAACTCTTCATATACAATACATGACTAGTCCGACCTGCATGAGAAATATGAGATACCAGGTTCGAGAGAACGACCCCAGAAATCCATCATTGCTCCTTTTTCCTATCCGGGCCACCATCATGAGCACCCACCGTCTCAACAACTACTTTCCCAAACTCCCCAGCCACCCACCTCGCTACCACAATCGCCACACAGCCAACCACACCCACCCAGCACGCCGTCGGCACCAGACTCCTCGGGAACACGTTACCCAGGAACGGATCGAGGATGATATCCACCATGACGGGCGGCACGGTCTCCATCAATGACGGGTCCAGCGAGAAATAGTCTGCTGTCGCGGTGACGCGGAGGAAGAGTACCGAGTCCTTTGTCGGGGCAGGGTCGGCTGCAGAGGACCCATGGCGATTGAAGACTGGTTGGGCGGTTGTGAGACGCGAGGAGGAGTAGATGCTTAGTGCGGAGAGGAGCGAGGTGTCTTCTACGATGTCTAGGAGGGAGTATGTGGTTAATGTGAATGCGGTTGGTTGCTTAAAGTTGCAAGTAGGTTGGTTAGTTTTTTTGGTGTGTAGTGTAGTATGAGAGGAGAAACGACGTACCGTTGCTAACCAGCAGATGCGTACCTCGTACCGTTGGCCTGGGGTGAGGTTCTCGAGGAAATACCATGAGTCTGTGCCGGGGGAGTCTGGGGTGGGAAAGGAGGCGTTGAGTCTCGTGCGGAGCATGCCATCTAGAGGGGAGAGACGCTCGAGGCCGAGGTCGTCGAGGGTGGGGTCGATGGTAGGGATTGTGAGGGGGGAGGGGGCGATGAAGATGGTTTTTTCGACATTGGCAGCTGCGAGGGTAAAGAGAAAGGGGATAAGGTAGTAGACGAGTAAAAGCATCGTGGTGGAGGTTATTATCATGCCACTAGTCCCCCAGAGGTTTGAGATGGACTTGCTCCACGGCAAAATTCCGGCGATTGAGGAGCAGTGACAAGAGTGACGGGGCCTCCTGGTTGATGAGGCGCTCAGGAAGGGAGCGACTGGTTCATTCTGACGCTGGCAGCAGGCAACCAGAGGGCATTAGCTGGGGATGATGGCGTCTACTCTGGAACCAGGGAAGATACGACTTGGGGTATCGTGGATAGGTGCCGAATAGCTTCATGCGTCATTAGTCGGCCGCACGTGACAGTGTGCTGAGTCAGCGCGCTCACCGCCAGGCCAGACGCGGGCCCACCCACCGGGAAAGCAGCCAATCAGCAGCGGGCCAGCCCAACGCGACCCAACGAATCGGCCACGAAGAGCTTCAATTTGTTCCAGTTGTTGGGTAAACTTGGGTTGACAACAAAACGCTCACGACGGGACAGCGCATGGTTTAAACAATAATAAATAAATAGGCAATGAATAATAAATAATCCCCATAAGAATAAGACAGGAAAACTCCAGCAACAGCGGCAAATCGAATTGACCGATCATCCCCTGTAGTGCCAATAGTGTGAGTTCTCCCACCGGTTCTCTGCTCTTTCTCTCTCCCTCCGAGGATCCTTTTCTTCCCTCTTTTATTTACCTCCCGTCTTGCTCACCACTGACCAACTCCTCCTACCCCTGAAACAGCCATTCAGACCTCCAGATCGTCCGCTGGGTCTTCTTGAGTTTTTTTTTTACCCTCTTCTTTTTCATCCTCCAATTCCTAATACTCATTTGATATTTTCCCCCCTGAACTTCTTCACTTCAATCCGACAATATGAGAGAGGTTATTAGTTTGAACGGTGTGTTTTTCGTATTCCGTGCCCCTCGCTTGTTTTCCCTGCTGGATGCCGTGTTACTAACGTCTCCCCGTCACCTTTAGTCGGCCAGGCTGGTTGTCAGATCGCCAATTCCTGCTGGGAGGTAAATTACATTCCTCGAAATACTTGATTCCCCTCCCGTTATATTCTGTGGGAGACACAAACGATGGAAAATTTTCATGAGGAGGAGACGAGACGTCGAGGATTAGCGAGCTGACCGTGTTGTTTTTGTTAGCTTTACTGCCTCGAACACGGTATCCAGGTACGTGACAATTGATTTTGGGATGGAGATCTTTTTTTTTTTTTTGAAAAGAAAAATGGCAGCTCTGTGGACGTGTTTTACTGACACTTCATAGCCTGATGGATACTTGACCGAGGAACGCAAGAAGGATGACCCCGACCATGGCTTCAGCACTTTCTTCTCCGAGACTGGTATGTCCACACAAATACCTCGACCTCGTCCCCATTCATTTATTCCTCTAACAGCTGGTGGGTGCTTTTAGGCCAGGGCAAGTATGTTCCTCGCACTATTTACTGCGATCTTGAACCCAACGTTGTCGACGAAGTCCGCACCGGTACCTACCGCAGCCTTTTCCACCCAGAGAACTTGATCACTGGCAAGGAGGATGCCTCAAACAACTATGCTCGTGGCCACTACACTGTTGGCAAGGAGATGATCGACACTGTCCTTGAGAAGGTCCGTCGCATGGCCGACGCCTGCTCTGGTCTCCAGGGCTTCCTTGTTTTCCACTCCTTCGGTGGTGGTACTGGTTCTGGCTTCGGTGCTCTCCTGATGGAGCGTCTCTCTGTCGACTACGGCAAGAAGTCCAAGCTTGAGTTCTGTGTTTACCCTGCCCCCCAAAACGCTACCTCCGTTGTCGAGCCCTACAACTCCATCCTGACCACCCACACCACCCTCGAGCACTCCGACTGCAGTTTCATGGTCGACAACGAGGCCATCTATGACATCTGCCGCCGTAACCTCGGCATTGAACGACCTAGCTATGAGAACCTGAACCGCCTAATCGCTCAGGTGGTCTCGTCCATCACTGCTTCCCTGCGTTTCGATGGCTCCCTGAACGTTGATCTCAACGAATTCCAGACTAACCTGGTTCCCTACCCCCGTATTCACTTCCCCCTGGTGGCTTACGCCCCCGTCATCTCAGCCGAGAAGGCTTCCCACGAGGCCAACTCTGTCAATGAGATCACCATGTCCTGCTTCGAGCCCAACAACCAGATGGTCAAGTGCGACCCCCGCAATGGCAAGTACATGGCTACCTGCTTGTTGTACCGTGGTGATGTTGTTCCCAAGGAGTCCCACGCTGCCGTTGCCACCCTCAAGACCAAGCGTACCATCCAGTTTGTCGACTGGTGCCCGACTGGCTTCAAGATTGGTATCTGCTACCAGCCTCCTCAGCAAGTGCCCAACGGTGACTTGGCCAACCTTAAGCGTGCCGTGTAAGTCTTTTTTTTCCCCTCCTTTTACCCCCCTTGAGATTGCCTGAACATGATAAAGTCTATGGAAGAAAGCAAAAAAAAAAGGAGAGAAAAACTAATCGTGTACTAGCTGCATGTTGTCCAACACCACCGCCATCTCCGAGGCCTGGTCCGCTCTTGACCACAAGTTCGACCTCATGTACTCCAAGCGTGCCTTCGTTCACTGGTATGTTGGTGAGGGTATGGAGGAAGGTGAATTCTCTGAGGCTCGTGAGGACCTGGCTGCCCTTGAGCGTGACTACGAGGAAGTCGCCAGCGACTCGTTGGAGGATGAGGAGATTGAGGCTGAATACTAAGACCGAGCTGCTGGGTGGTTCTAGAAGGTTGAAGTTGTTGAAGTTGAAATTGTAGTAGTGGTTCTGTTGTGAACCAGGCGTTTAGCCCAGACTGCCTCGGTAGACTGTGGCTGCATGCAAATAGGAGAGAAGATTGGTTTAGTACAGGCTACTTATGGGTTCTCTGTCTGATATATTTTTAATATCCCCGAAAGCAGCGAAGAATTTACCGCTCGTTCACTACTTAATATTTTGCAGGGTGTTGTATTTTGGAGTGTAGGAAGTAGTGCTCGTAGAAGCCTCCATGATTTGGGACGCAACAAGATAGTTTCAGGATATTCAAGAAGGATAAGAATGCAAGGATAATAATTATTTAATAATATTATTATAATTATAATTATAATAATAATAATACAGTAAGAAAAATGCCGACAATATCAATAGAAAGAATGCTGCCATGTCCATACCTCGATAGTTAGTAGTTAATAGTTGCAGTTCGCTGTTCAGCCGCCGCCCGCCCGCTGTTTTGTCTCAACTCGACTTCTCCTCAGCGCTTGTGCTTCTCCAATACTTCGACAAGCAACCACGACAACCGCGCTCTCTGGAGGCAGTTCTAACACTACTCGCAGGCTTCCTCTCCACCCTATTCGACCCTTTTCCCCCCCCTGCTTTTCTATTTTCTCTTTCCTCCTCATTTCGTCACTCGTTGGGCTTTTTGTTCCTCCTTCTTCCGCCCCTCCGCCGTCTCCCTCCCTCTTCACCCATCATCCCCTTTCCCTCCCGCCCCCATCCATGCCCGTGGCATCTTCTCAACTCCTCCTCCGCTGACGGCCTCTTGCTTCCTTCCAACACACCACAGCCATATTCTCGGTAATAGGGTGGACGTAAGGAGGGGAGACCTGCTCCTCCTGGGCTTTCATCATGGCTGACAATGGTAAGCTCTCTTTTATTCCAAGTTTCGCACCCCTCCATCCTCCTCTTCTTATTTGCCTGCGACAGCTCGGCAAGCTCTCAGGAGTTGGTGGTGACGATGTTGCAACGGAAGTGACGGATGCTGACGCTCCCCTCTCTCATCTGCGCAGCACGCCAACCGAACCTCAATTTGACTGCTGAGGAGAAACGAGTTTTCTATCAGTTATTTCAAGTCGCTGATACGACCAATCTCGGTGTCATCACCGGCGAAATCGCCGTTCCCTTCTTTGAAAAGACCAAGCTCGCCCCGGAAACGCTCGGATTGGTATGTCGATGTCTCAGCGTCTCTTGAAGGCGACCACTCACCCCAGAAGATGTCGATCTGGCTAATTGTGTTATTTCCCTCGACAACCCATAGATATGGCAGATTGCCGACAGAGAAAACAGGGGTCTTTTGACCCCCTCGGGCTTTGGCGTCGTCATGCGCCTGATCGGACATGCTCAGGCTGGTCGCGCACCCACAGAGGAGTTGGCCTTGCAACGTATGTCATACCACGGCATCGTGGCTCCTTGGTTTCTTCTCGTCTTGCGACATAACAGAGAGTTGGAGTGATATTGACCTCATATAGCTGGGCCCCTCCCTAGATTTGATGGAATCCCAATTGATACCTCCGGTCCTTCTCCCCGTGAAACTGGCGCTGTTAGCCCCCCACCAGCTGCTGCAACGCCAATTCGAGTTCCTCCGTTGAATCCTGAGGATGTTAGCAAGTTTCTCGCGCTCTTCGAGAAGTCCGATGTAGCTAGGAGCGGGAACCTCTCAGGCACGCCAACCCTTCATGCTCATCTTTTACCCTTGACGCCTCCTTTCCTCAAGCTGACGGGAAATTTACAGGCGAAATTGCGAAACAAATATTTGAACGTGCTAAACTTCCAAATGAGATTCTCGGTCGGATATGGAACCTGGCTGACACCAAGCAACGAGGATCCCTTGATGCGACGGAATTCATTATTGCCATGCACCTGCTAACGTCCTATAAATCCGGCGCCTTGAGAGGAATCCCCCAGACTCTTCCTTCAGGCCTGTATGACGCTGCTGCTCGAAGGGGCTCCTCTCGCGCTTCGCTGGGAGGACCTAGATCAGGGCTTGATGTTCCGCCTGTTCCCGCAATTCCTAAGCAGTTCACAGGACCTCAGCGGACGCAAAGTCCCATCAGCAGGCCGCAATTCGGATCTCCCTTGTCTGCGCAATCGACTGGAAGTGACTGGCTCGTCTCACCTCAAGAAAAGCTTCAATTTGATAATTACTTCAACACTGTCGATATTGGAAGGACAGGAGTTATCAGTGGTGATCAGGCTGTGTCATTTTTCACCAAAGCACAACTACCGGAAGAAACCCTTGCCCAGATCTGGGATCTCGCCGATATTGATGCAGACGGTCAATTAACTAAGGACGAATTCGCAGTTGCGATGTATCTGATACGCCAACAGTTCACAGCAAAAGGCCCATTACCACAAACACTTCCCCCCGCATTGGTTCCCCCGAGCATGCGTCGACCGGGCTCTGCACAGGCAATTCCAGCTCCTGCCCCTGCCCCAGCTCCAGCACCAGCACCCGCACCGCTACCTGCTCCTCGCTCTGCTGCCGACGACCTCTTTGGCCTCGATGCATTCTCGGCAGCGCCGGTAGCGCCAGCTCCCTCTCAGATCCCCCAATCAACAGGAGGCTCAAATGCGCCTTTCCAGATACCCGGCTCTCCATCGTCTCGAGCCTCCCCGCCGGGCAGTGCTACTCTTTTCAAGCCATTTGTGCCATCATCGACGTTCGGTCAAAGCTTGCAACCCCAAGGAACTGGAACATCCATGCTTTCGACAGCTAGGTCTCCTCCCCAGCCTTCTGATGACCTCCTTGGAGACAACGACCCGGAAGAGTCTAAGAAACTAACACAAGAAACCGCCGAACTGGCTAATCTTTCAAACCAAATTGGCTCCTTAGCGAATGAGATGCAGAATGTTCAGACAAAGCGAACAACTGCTGAACAGGAGCTCACTCAGACGTCTGAACAGAAACGTGACTTTGAATCTCGCCTTGCACAGGCTAGAGCGATGTACGAACAGGAAGTCAAGAATTTCAAGGCACTAGAGGAGCGGCTGAGAGTGTCGAAAGCTGAGACGAGTAAGCTGCAGCAGGAGTATGCTTTGGTTGACGGGGGCCGACAGGATCTTCAAACCCAATACAGCCAGATCTCCGCCGCCCTTGCAGCTGATCAACAGGAAAATGCGAACCTAAAGGAGAAGATCCGTGAGGCCAATGCTGTGGTTGCTCAGCTCAAACCGGCCCTTGAGAAAGCTCGCTCCGATGCACGCCAACAAAAGGGTCTCGTCGCGATTAACAAAAAGCAACTTGCAACCATAGAAGGAGAACGCGACAAGATTCAAGAAGAGATTGATGGCCTCTCAAAGCAGCAACATGAGGATTTGGAGGATGTCGGGTCACCTGTTAGCAATGCTCCAGCTGTGGCGAGTCCTGCTGCTTCAACAACAAGCCAAAACACCAATCCTTTCTTTAAACGCACGATGAGTGGATCGGCTGAGGGAAACAACCCTCTGTCTCCTCAAATCTCAAATGACCAACAGCGTGCCTTTGACAGCCTGTTTGGTCCATCGTTCACTGCCCCAGTAACAGCTGTGACTCCTCCACCGCCAACTTCATTCCGCGCAGATTCTCGCGCCGATTCTCGCGCCGATTCGGCCAAGTCTCCCAGTACTTCGGCAATCCCAACACCCTCAGTGTCCCCGCCACCTTCATCTGCTGGAATCTTTGCTATGGAGCCACCAGCTCCTGCTATATCTAGACAGTTGACCCCAAACGCTCTGCCTTTGGCTGAAACACAGTCAGCCACAACCTCTACAAAAGTTTCGCCGCCAGGCAGTCGATTCGGTGGTCAAGATGCCTCAAGTGTCGAGCTCCCTTTGCAAGCTGAAGGTAGTGAGGTTGGGCCTTCTTCGGGGTCGCCTTTCGATGAGACTGAAGAATCAAGCCAACGATTCCCAGCAATCCCTGGCGCTTTCGAACCCCCTTCAAGGACCCCTACATCTCCAGAAAGTGATGATAAGCCAGCAGCTGCAAAGGACCCCAGTTTCGACGAACTCTTTGGAGGACCAGCACACCAACGGTCCAAATCCCAAAAGGAAAATGATTTCGAAGAAGCGTTTGCCGCTATGAAGCAGGGATCCGGCCCCAACAAGACTAACGGCGCGCCTGAATCAGAGTTTCCGCCTATCCATGAGATTGACGACGATGAAGACGATGACAGCACTGATAGCGAAGCACATCTTGGCTTTGATGACGATTTTAGCCCTGTTTTCCCTCCCCAAACTCAGGTAGCATCTAAGTCTCCAGATGTAATTGAACCGGCACAACTTGCAGCTTTCCCAGCTCCTGGAACAGCAACTAGTCCCAAACCGTCCCCTCCTCCATTGGAGTCCCAGCCGAGTCCCCCAAAGTATGACGAGAACGTTGAGAAGCAGATATCGGGCGGTATACCCCCCGAATTCAATGGCTTAGTTCCCAACCGGGCAGACCCAACGATGCCTCCGGATGCCCCCCACTCTGTAGAATCTACGACAGGGGCGCCAATTGTTGGTGGGGAAGCTCAATATGACACGTCCAAGGCAATCCCCGCTGCCCCAGCTTCGAGTGGGAGCAAGGCGCCCGATTTTGAGGCTGCTTTCGCAGGTCTGAACTTGGCACCCGCCAAGGAGGCAGATGATGACGAGGATGATTTCGAACCTTCTGATACCCGGAACAACAACCTTGACTTTGATTTCTCGTTTGACTCTTCATCGCCTCAGCAGCAAAAGGCGGCATCTGCAAACACCAATAGTGGAAACGCTGGACCTGACTTCTTCAACTTTGACCAGAACGTTAGTGCTTCAACGCCCGCGGCTCCTGCGAACACGAGCGCAAAACCCCAAGACCACGACTGGGAAGCCCTTTTCGCTCCTCTTGACAACGCCAAACCCCCAGGAGAAGGCACAAACGGGGCAGCCCCAACCGCTGCGCCGGAAACCAAGCAGCCCGGATGGGCCCTTCAAACCGGCACAGGAGATGACCCAAATCTTCAACGACTAACAGGCATGGGCTTCCCGCGAGATGTTTCTCTAGCAGCCCTGGAAAAGTTTGACTATAATATCGACAAGGTACGTAAAAAAAAACCCTCCGATTTCTTTTGTAGACTTCAAATGAATTTCTTTACTACCTCGCACATACTAACCAGTCCCGCGTAACAGGCAGCCGATTACCTCTCGTCCAAGTCGTAATATGTCCATGCAGTCCATTCATTATCCTTAAAGCATATCTTGACCATTGTTACTCGTGCACATACTTTATTTATCCGTTTATTATTTTACCCCCCGTCCTTCATTTCTTTAGCCTCGCATTCGCTTGACTTTTCTTTTTCCCTATTATCGATTTCTTGTCATGTCCTCATTCAGTCTCATCTGTGTATTTTGTTTTGATATGCATATCCATCCTACTGCTGCCATGTATATTCCCCCCGCCTCTGACCTCCGCTGATCGATGCCCCGATTGAGTTATCTACTTAACCCACCCACCTATCTGTATGGCGACCAGATGTAATCTAGGACCAAGCTATGAGACCGCGAGACAGCCGGTGTAACCGGCGAATAGTTATAATCAAACTAATTCTTGTATTACACACCTCCAAAATATGAGTCCATCGGGCTTAGGTAGGGACTAGGCTTATTATCAGAAAACGTGATATAATCCATTAATCCCACTTCTTTTCCTAACTGAGTTATTCGTTCTACACCTAGAGAGGCCCAACATCCGCCTTCCAGCCCTTCTGAATGTTCAACCCTCAGAGAAGTCACGAGAAAGAGACGCAGCTAACAATATACAATACCTGAGAGCTAGCTGTCCCCTGCCTCGCAGATGCAATACTTTTGTCAAATAATAATTATTATCAGACTCGACGGCTACTTTGTCCATTCTCAGTGTTCAACGAGCTTTTCTCATGTTGCGATGAGACCCGTTGCAGTGCAACCACTTTTTTTCCCCCAATTAGTTAGTTTCAGGTACTGAACAAGAAGTCCAATGATTCATAAACTTACAAAAGTCTTCTAAGGAACGCCGGGTTCCCTCACGTCTCCTTGGGCTTCGGCCATGCATGATATCATCAAAGCCCTTGGAGCGTTGCAACAGGTAATAAAGTCCTCCCATTATGCAGAATACACCGAAAGAAAATACCCAGACACGAACAACGGCGACAATGGACGTCTGACCACCCACAAACCAGCCGAAGATGCAAAAGAAGGTTGCCACTAGATCCACGACCAGGATTGCTCCTGTCAACTGCCATGACGGAAGAGACGACCAGAACGGGCCATTCGCTCGGGTAATAAAGATAAGCCAATTTTCCGTCAGTGATATCTCAAGGAAGAGAACTTCATCACGCTTCCCAAAGTGCTGTACAATCCCTCCGTGTTCGCCAGCGGTTAACATGGTGGTGAGCGTGATCCAGCTACCCATTGCAAGGACAATTCCAAGCACGACAGCCAACCCCCAAAGCTTGGGAAGGTTCCATTTCACCGGTGTCTTTGAATATGGGGCATTATCATAAGCTATAGCCAAAGTTGCAATGTCTGCAAAAATGGCTATGAATACCACAAGCTGAAGGTTTAGGCTCTCGTTCATCGTCGCGATCCACATGCCGAGGAATATCTCCAGATGCAACGATAGAGCAATCCTATATACGACATATGCGTACATTCGATGAAAGATTTGACGGGAGGTTTTGAGAGCGTCAATGATAGCGGACAAGCCAGGAGCAAGGAAAACAATATCAGCAGCAGATCGAGCCGCATCAGAGGAGCCTTCCACAGCGATCCCAGTGTCGGCTTTCTTAAGTGACGGGGCATCGTTGACGCCATCTCCTGTCATTGCAACCAAATAACCACGCTGCTGCAATATCTCCACGACATTATATTTATGCTGAGGAAATACCTCCGCAAACCCATCAGCTGCCTCAACAAAGTCATAGACCTCAGACCCAGGCATAGTTCCCCCACCCCCAAGACCAAGTCGTTCCGCATTGTACACATTCGTACCCAATCCGAGTTGGCGTGAAGTCTCCCGAGCAATCCCAACAGAATCTCCGGTAAGCATTTTGATAGATAAACCTAACGTTTTTGCTTCGTTTATGGTTTTTGCGGTGTCATATCGCGGAGGATCAGAACATGGCACTATCCCAAGTATTTCCCATTTACCATTGCCACATTTCCGAGCTACACCAAGTGAGCGGAAACCGCGAACGGCAAACTCACTCATCTTATTCTTGTATTCTAGCTCGAGGCTTTCAGGGATCTGCTGGTGTTCACGGACAGTTTTTAAAACCCAAACAGGAGCACCCTTTACACAGATGATCTCTTGACCCTGTGGAGAGAGCACCACAGCAGTAACTTTCTTGGAAACCGGGTCGAAAGGTCGAAATTCACGGACTTTGTACTCGGTAAGAGCTTCTTTGGCAACTGGATAGTTTGGCAGAGCTTTGAAGAAGGCCTTATCAATTGCATCCATGCCCTTGAGCTTTCTCGAAGCAGCCAGGCAGGCTGTAAGCATAAGATCATTTGCATCAACGCCGGCAACTGTATAAGGCTCTAAGAGGGACAGTTTATTCTTTGTCAATGTACCAGTCTTGTCAGAACATAGTATCTCTACCCCTGCAAGAGACTCGATGGCGGACAATTTCCGTACGATTGCTTGTTTCCTCGCAAGGTATGCTGCACCCACAGCCATGGTGGTAGTCACAACCGCAGGAAGGCCAACTGGTACTCCAATCATAGTAATGGCCAAGGTGAACTCGAGAATGGTAATTGTATCATTTGAGCGATAAAAAGACGAAACCCACACGACGATCAGTGTTAACACCACCAATACCAGAAGAACAGCACCAATACGATTGAGGACTTCCGTAAAATGCCCAGTTTTCGAAGATGCGGCGCTAACCAATGCTGCTGTTTTACCCACATACGTATTCCCTCCTGTAGCGGTGACAATCAGATAGGCATCACCACGCTTTACCACAGACGACGCGAAGCAGACTTCATCCTTGCGCTTATCCACAGCAAGAGATTCACCTGTGATCGAAGATTGGTCGACTTGAAGGGTGGTGTTGGTTAAAATCTGGCCATCAGCAGAAACAACTGTTCCCTGCCAAGAGTCAGTCATTTACTTCCCCAGTGGATGAAAATAATGGGTAATACCTCATCAATCTTGAGTATATCTCCAGGCACAACCTCTGTGGTGTCTATTTCAACCAAATGCCCATTCCGCAACACGACAGCTTTAAGAGCTAGCGTCTTCTTAAGTTCATTAACAATTGATCCCGCTTGAAACTCTTGGATGAATCCCACAGATGCGTTGAGTAAAAGTAGGGCACAAATAACTCCGAAATCGACCCAGTCTCTGAGCCCTGCGGCTAAAATCGCAGCTCCCTAAACTCATTAGCTTAGTCAAATGGAAGAATAGGGGAGTTAAAGTGTCCCGGGCACACCAACCTCCATAACAAACTGAACGGGTCCAACGAAGAAGGATATGAATTTAAGGAAAAGGTTCTCCTTTGCTTCTTCCAGTTGGTTAGGACCATATCTTTTCCGAAAAGCCGAAGCCTGTTCATCAGTGAGACCCATTTGAATGTTGGTGACAAGTGGTGGCCCTGATTCAGCATTGTAATGTCTGAGGGATTCGACGCTCTTCCGGTGATTGCAAAGACCGCTGCATTCGTCCACGGACTCAAGTTCGTCGATAAGGCTATCAATGTTCTCCACCTGGTCATCATCTTCATCTTCTTTCATTGAGGATATATTTTCGTCTTGTATGCTGGGCATAATGTGAACCATCTTGTCGGAGGTACCCGCCTGGTTATTCTCCATAGGATTCGACCCAGACTCTCTCAGAGGGCTCATAGGGGGGAAGCCCATGTAATTCGTCCGTGGATCAAAAGCCAGGGTAAGGATGCAGACGTAGGTAATATGCTTGAGGCCAAAGCAGCAATAAAGGGTTAAGATGATGGTAAGAGCTCAGAATCAAGAAATTAAAGAGACGTCTTGCCGTGGGGCACCCAGCGAAAGCATGACCGAGGAGACTGAAGCCATTGGGGAAGGCTCTCCCTTTGAGGGGCCCAGAAGGAAGGAGCGACTGAAGGAAACGCCATCGAGGCTTCCTTATTGAATATAGACTTTGAATGACGAGATCAAAGATGTCCTTTCGTGCGTCATTCCTGTAATACCATCTGCTTAGAGATTCGTCCCAATGAGAGAGTACAAAGCTTGGATATCCCTGTATAAGAGGTATATGAACGATTTGTATATATTTGGGAGTGTCAAGGCTCAGGATTGATCTCCTACTGATTTGCTGGATACGCAGAGAGTTAAAGTGAATGGAATTAATATCACAGAAATGAGACTGTGGATCCCGAGTTCTATTGGTATTAGGCAGCTTCGGACAGAAACAATAAAGACGAGGCGACGAGGTTCACAAAACACATCGAAGCAAAGCAACAGCAGTATACAGACACGTGACCGCTCAGAGCAGCGTGCGGTATTACATAATGCAGCATCGACGTCACGGGAAAGTCACGCAGATTTTCAAGGACGGAAACTCTGAAGACAACTTGGAATCTGAGAAGATCAGAGGAAAAGGCGTCTTTCCCAGAAAATGGAGCGACAGGAACCTATTTTGTGGCTCTGATACAGCTAGTCTCCCCAGGACCGGCATGCTGTGCAAACCGCAGGATAGACATCGAACTCTTATCCTTCCAGTGGTATGGTTTTCTGATCAAGTAGACCGTACAGCTCCATCTTCCAGTTGATCTAAACGATTTTCATTTTTCTATCTCTCTTGGATCGGGAATCATGAATAAAGATATTCCAGGTTTTTACTTTGGTAAGTGCATCTTCTTTCGATTTTGGATTGTTTCTGATGATCCATTATAGATCCCGAAAAGAAAAAGTACTTCAGGATTCAGGCAAACCACAAAGCTACGCCAGGGTCTCAATATTCTAATGATGCCGTCAAGCGAAAACGCGCTGATCAGGAGGTTGCTTCTATCCTAGAATCTTGAGCCTATTAACTCTCCTCTAACGTCCATGCAGAAACGTCAAAGGAAAGCTCGTCTAGTCCAGAGAGTCGAAAAGGAGAAGGTCAAAAGAGCAGCATGTCTACAGAACCCTCTAATTCACGCCCAAAGGGAAATAGGGGCGCTTCATGCCTCGAGGCCCGTCGAGCATGAACAACGGGGATTGGCGTACGCCAGCCAATTCCGCCGAAACCAGCTACATCAGTTTGAGCCCTGGCCTGCAGAGTATACAATAAAGCATGTCCTGCGTAACCCGCGGTCTGGAATTTTAATTGCTAGTAAGTTCTCGAGTATTTCATGGCAGACTTTGTCTCTTTCCTCTGAACGAAGCTGACTAGTTCTCAAGGTGGACATCGTGGGGGCGAGTCGTCGGTGTCGTAAGTGAAGCCTTGCATAGTGTGAGGTCACGACACTGACAACCGGTCTCTGTTACCAGGGTCTGCTTCCCTGACTGTGATCAGGAAAAATGGACGTACAACCGGACTATGGAGCGTCTTCTTTTCAAAGAACAATACAGGGTAATTTGCATCCAAGCATAGCGTGTAGCCTACTCGAGAGACTAATCCCATCTTCATTTAGCTCTCATCACTCTCCTTGAGTCATACTGGATATCTCTTGTAAGGATATATACAGCCGGTCCATCAGACTACTCAACATGGCTAATGAGACCAGAGCGACGATGGACAGCGGCCCAAACGGCGATTCCTTCCTTGCACCACGGATGCTTCCTGATCCCGATGAAGGCGGAAACTATCGATGGCCCCCATTTTGTATGCAGAAGTTCCTTCGCCTAGAAAATGCCAGCCTAGCTCCTCTGAACATTGCTAACCTTTTTCCTGCGCCAGTTTCACATCCTATCCGCATCCATACAACCTCATCTCTATGGTGTTCCTCGCCGTCACCAACAGGTGACCTGCCCCGTTTCGCTATCGGAACCTCTGAAGGCCTCTATACTTTGGAAGGTTTTGGGAGCTACTGGGCACTATCCAAGAAGCCATTCCCCAACAGCAAAGCCACGGACAATCCAGGCAAACGCCGCCGCATAGGCTCATCACACTCTCTCATCACCGCTGTGGAATGGCTCTCGCCAGACGTGATCGCATCCGGATTGAAAGACTCCACAATTTTTCTTCATGATGTTCGTAGTGGAGGAAGCGCTGCCCGACTCCAGCATCCTCACGCGGTCACAAAGCTGCGAAAACTCGATCCTTACCGCATCGTTGTAGCAGGTGTCAATTCGGTAAGCAACCGACCGACCTACTCCATTCTCATCGAATAGCCCCAATCGCCCAGAAAAGGAATGATGACTGACAGATATAGCTCCAAATGTATGATATCCGCTATCCAGCCAACGGCTTACAGCGCAGCCCAAACCCAAACAACAAGCATCATACCTCTACCAGACCATACCTCCACTTTGCTGATTACTCGCCGGAAGTAATCCCCGATTTCGATATTAGTCCTGAACTTGGACTCCTGGCTAGTGGTTAGTTTCTCCTTACTTGTATTGAACTTCCCTTTCCTCTAATCTGCCGTGTGTAGCCTCGGACGACCGTAAAATCCAACTTTTCTCCCTCAGAACTGGAGAACAGGTGTATTCTCCAGTATCGGAATATCAGTATGAACATTCTATTACCTCCATCTGTTTCGAGTCCGGAGGCCAATTTGCCCATGGGCCCCAGACTCCTAGTTTACTGGTTTGCTCAGAGGCAATGGTAGATGAATGGAATTGGTGAACCGCAGCACGCCCAAATATTATTAATGAATGATTATGATATCGCGCCTTAATGCATCCAAACGCCTGCCATGCTACCATTATATAACTCTGAAGAAGATAAATGAAAACAAGTCATTAGAAAAAAAAAAGAAAAAGAGGAAAAAGATAACACCGCATTGTAATGCTTAAAACCACCATCTAATCCAGCCCACCGGCTAGCCACTCTCCAACCTCGACACCAATGCCCTTGGCCATCTCACCGATCCAGTCACCAGAGACATTCACGCACCATTTTTCTCCTGCGTCGGCCGTGGTATTCCCACTATTAACCCCCCCGGACCCCAACCCCATACGACTCCCACTAGCGCGTCCTGCGGCAGGGACAACCAAGCGGAGCCGACGTAGAGTCGCAAGTTCTGCGTAGATTGCATCGGAGATCGCCGTGAGGCGGATAGGATTCGCCGGAGGGTTTGGGTCAATCGCATGGTAGATAGCGATGAGTCGTTCAAGGGGGAAGGGACGAGCTGTAAGAATAGTCGATGGACCGGTGATACCGGGGCCGCCACCCGCGGCGGAAGTCGTTGCGGAAGTAGTTGCGAACGCGGACTCGAGAGTTGATTTGGTGATGCGAGTCTTTTGTCTTTTGGCCTTCTTGTTTGGTGTGGAGAGGCCATTGCTGTCCTCTGCTTGGGCCTGAGAGAGGACCTTTAGACGGCGTCTGTGATGGGCACGTTTATTTCGCGCGGATAATGAGGAAGAAGAGAACTTTGAGAAAAAGATTGTGTCGAGTCTTTGTGGTGTGTGAGAGGCCAAGTAAGCTGACGTTAGGATTAGAGTAGGGAAGTATGGTAGAGAAGGAAGGGGTGAAGGCGCAGAAACGGCTGCGAGCGATGAAGGCTTCGAGATTGAACCGTTGGTGGTAATTTTAGGGAGAGTCTCTTCCGTAACTATGTGATGAACAAGGGCTGATTCGCCCTGTTGTCTGAAGAGGGCTCTGTTCTTGACCAGAAGTCGGGAGAAATCCCATTCCTGGCCGCCCCCAGGGGCTGGTTCACCGTTAGTGATTGGAGAGACAAACTGAGGCCAGAGCTTCTCGCATATGGATTTGAAAACGGGAATGGAGCTGGCGGTTGGCCCGACTAGGGAGTCATATACTGCCGAGACAAAATGAGAGTAAAACTGGGAAGACGCTTCGATCAAAAGGCCGGGTACTGCCGGGGGCCCTGCATTCAAAATAATAGTGATCGCCTCTTTGCGAGTATATGGAGGAAAACTGATATGCGGCACGCCTGCAGCCTGAAGGAAGAGTGGGCGAGGGGTGGAGCTAAGAATCAAAATGACACAGAGAGATGGCACCTGCGAATAGAATGTTAACGCGCTTTTTCCTGGCAGCTTGAACGACACCCAACTTACCACTTCTCCTAACCTTGCCAGCGCAGATAACAGCGTAGGAGGTGCCTCGCGCTGCTTATCGATTCCATCCAAAACCAAGACGAACTTCTCAGTCTCCTTGCCAGACTTCGAAGCAAGACATTCGCCGAGAAGGACAGCAAGGGTGCTGACATGCTCGCATCTCCCCTTTCCAAAAAGCTCCCACTCATCTCTTAGTCCCAGAGCGTCTAGTGTAGCCCATAATACCTTTGTTAATAGGTGACGACCTGTAATGCATTCCGGACTTCGAACTATAGCGTGGGGTACCTCGAGAGTTGCGAGAACATTGCTAACGATCGTCGATTTACATGTCGCAGATATTCCTTGGACGACAATGGTGGACGGACTAGATACCTGGGGCTATTGATTAGATAGAACTTGTTAGCATATGCCCTGAGCTTCGTGACTCCATAAACGAGCTTGGGGAAACTTACCGCGAGAAGGCTAGCAAGCTGTCTTATTTGAACTTCGCGGCAAGGCCATTGCGGGCTTAGAGACTGCGAGACTTGAATTGGCAGCATAGGAGATCATTCGCACGAGTCTCAAAAACAAAAAGCCAAATTAGGGAACTTGAGAGAGAAAAATTTGAGGATGGACCGGTCGAAGAATTCGGCATCGCGAAAGACACGCGCGGAACCCTTTCGACAACCCGGTCACGTGCTGATATGTCTCAGCCAGGACTGAGTTCGAAATCTTGTTCAATACGGTTGAGACATCACGAATGGAATTTTAACAGAAATGAATTTCTACTGCTATGGCTGAATAATACAAAAAAGTAGAAAAAGAAAAAAAGAAAACACAAAAAGCAAAACTATGAAAACATCTTGGTTGCCTGTAGTATGGATACATCTATTCTACCGTGTCCATGCAGGCGATCATCATCCAATTGTGCATGGAAATGGAAAAAGCTGTTGCAGAGAACGGTGTATTCGACCAATCCTGAGGGATCAGCGAGGCCGATTCCCATAACAAACAAAAGCAGCATGTTCCAATCAGCGGAAACAGAGATAGAATGAAATAAAAGCACAGCTTCCGGAATATCGGGGAGGGTGCATAAAATAGACACCAGGCTTCCTCATCAGTCCATTGGCTAAGACGGCCGCAAGGAGAGGAAATGGAAAAGTAAATAAAAAAAAAAACAAGGTCCAAACGTTGTCGTCGTGAGACGTAAAAGTAGGCATCCAAGCGTTGGAAAAGAAGAATAAATACAAGACAGAGTAGGTTGACGCCTCCAGTGAGGGATGCATCATATCTGTCAAGAAATAACCCAGAAAGATGCAATGCAAATTGCATTAAAGATATAGATCTTGCTATGGTATCAATGTTGGATTCCCCAATATGTTGACAGAGTGTCAGGGTGGCCGTAAGTCATGAAGATCGTAGCATCGTCTTAATATGAGTACATTTCAATAAACAAGAACTGGGCATCTTGGGTACGGCGGAAAAGAATCAGAAGTAGGCGTACAGCTGGTTCTGAGCACCAAGATTGCCGTTAGGCTGCTGAACAGCAGTGCTAAAAATACCGGAGGAATTCTCGCTAGCTCCAGACGGGGTATTCGAGGTGGAGCCGGTGCCAGAGGCGGGAACAAAGTTCTGGTTTCCAAACTGGGCGCCTCCATTAGGAACGGGGAAAGGATTGTGTTGATACAAGAACGATTTCTGCGGTGTCTGCAAAGGACCCGGGAGTTGTGCAGAGTTGATCTCGTTGGGGGTGACCTGCCCACTTGTCGCAGCACTGCCTCGTCCTGAGCTTTCCGAGGCCATCATCTTACCAGCAATGCGGCGGCCATGAGGTGTCTGACGAATAGAGGGTAGGATAGGACGAACTGACTCGACAATCACGTTTCGAGTGTCAGCATCAGCAAAATCCATGGCAGTTTGTACCACATAGTTCGCAAACGAGTCCCGAAGCATCTTTTCCAATTCAACCCCTGAAAGCATCTCATCAATCATCTGACGGCGAATCTGCATATCAGCTGTACGAAGACACTTCTCGATGACATTTGAACTGAATTTCTGCTTGGACAGCGCCGGAATATTGCCTCGGAAGGCTTGACAAAGGGGCTCGGTGAAATGAGGCTCCGCGAGATCCAAGATGTACTGAATAACGTAATTGCCGAAAGGGTCTTGCACTAGTGAGAAAGCATTTGAAGTGATTTGAGCAATCAGGCGTGCCCTCTGCTCTCCTGATGCATGGTCAATGCAGCGTTGCAGCACACAGCAACCGTGACGATGAGTGCCAACAACCACACAGTTGGCACCAACAGCATCGTAAATGAATTGAGCATCTTCAGCAGAGAGACGATTCAAGCACTTTTGGATGACATGATTGCCGTTCAAATCTTGAACCAATTCTACGACATGGTCCTTCAAAGCATGAATGACGGTCTGAGTTTGCTCTGAGGTAGAGATAAATTCAATCATTTTCTGGAGAGCCCTTGTGCCATGCTGATTAAGCGCAATCTTGACAAGCTGATGTGCAGCATTATTGATGAGAGCTGTACGTTGATCATCGTTGGAATATTCAAGTAGCTTTTGGCATAAGTAGTTACCAAATGGGTCTAATAAGAAGATATTAGCATACCTTACGACCACTTGCTGGGGATTTAGGTAGAGAAGGGATAACAAACCAGTCATAAGTTCAACAACATGCACATGAGTCTCTTCAAAGATCATCTGCACATGTTCTGCATTACGCTCTTCCAATTTTCTCTGGAGATAGCGACAGCCATGCTGGTCTTTGCAAAGACCATAGAGCTCGCCTCGGTAGTGCTCCAAGGGAAAATTAGTAAATCGGGACAGTTGGGCTGAGTCATTATCCCCATTCCTGCGGGACCCGACAGGTTTGGCTGGGCTGTCTGCAAGTCGATAGTTGCCATAGGCTGGGTAATTATTGAACGAGGACGAAGGGTTGTATGTCTGAACTTGGCCGTTTACCTGCAGTGGAGCTCCCATGTATGCCTGGATTCCATAGCCATAAAAGGGAGGTTGAAAAGCAGCCAATGAAGTTGGCGAAACCGTGGTGTTATTTGCTCCCACATTGGCGAGCTGGGGTCCAAATGGAGTAGCACTCGCCTGTAATGTCGTAGGCTGGGCTCTTGAGCTTTGCAATTTTGCCTCATCGTGTTCAGGCGAGTCCCTTTGCTGGTGAGCAGTGACATTGTTTACTGGAATGCGGCCTAGATTGGCATTATGCTGTTGAAACTGTTCAGCATGTGTCTTGGGCGGAGTGATAGCGGGGTTGAATCCCTCCACTTTGACAGTAGGCAGGTCACTAGTAGAGTAGGATGACTGGAGTGGGGCAGGACGGGTCGATGCTGTAGAAGTCAGGGATTCATGGGCTCCCTCGGTGCTGTAGAGGATGTTTGCCTCCAGGGAGTGTCTGGCAGCATGTCTAGCAACATTTTGAGTGCCAGCGTGGCCATCTTCACCTGAGCCTCCAATCTGTCCAAGACGAAACATGTTCAGGGCGTTCTGGGGCATGCTTTGGTGTGAGGAACGGTGGCGATTATGTGAGTTCCAAGGCTCTGGATTAGGGGTCTTGGAGTTGGCTAGGTCTAATGCGTCTGAGTTGGCAGAGAGCTGCGAGTCCCGTTAGAACTGAAAGTGTTAAGGGAACTCATGGGCATATTTATTGACAGACTTACCAGCCCAGAGTCCTCTCTACGAGAGAGAGTTGGGAATTTATCGTCCGGTTCAGTTAACTTGAGGTAGCTTTTGATGTCAGGAGTTGGGATCCTATCTTCGTCTTTGAGAGTTGTTCTGTCGTCTTCGTTGTGTAGTAAATACTTGGCGGTGTTGAAAGACTCAAGGTTAGATGGGCTGTTGAAGGTTGAAATATTCGGACGAATCTGGGAGCCAAAGCCAGTGGCCGGCATTGAATAGCGGTGAATGCTAAGTCAGAAGGTTAGTAACACAATTCATGACAATAACATGGGAAATTCAATAGATGTCTTCAAGTGAATGGTGGACAAGAAAGAGATATAAACCAGCCTGACAATAGCCAGCCACTCTATTGTAGGGATTAGTGGAGACTTACGAAGGTCCAGGACGAAAGGGTGAAGTAGGCTCGTTGCCAAAGTCTTCTTTCTCGGAGTTCCTACGAGATCCGGGGACGGAGTGAACCGCAAAGCGATTTGTGGGGGTTTGGGCTGAATCGTGATTCACCTGGCTAGGTGGGGTAGTGACCGAGGGAGCGAACACATTGAAGAATCCAGGAGATGAGGTGACGCTTGAGGTAGAAAATCGGGTAGGACGAGAGAAACCGCCGGGAAACCCATTCTCCCGGTACTCAGGTGGGGTGGTTGGCTCACTGACTGGGCCAGAGATACCAGCTTTGGCAAGGTCTTTAGCAAGTTGGTCCATCTCCTGTTGCTCTCTCTCATGTTGCAAGTCCAGAAGTTTCATATCTTCTTCAAACCTTCTCTTCTGTTCCCTCATGTACTCTATGTGTTGGCGCTTCTTTTCAAACTATAGGACAATTAGTGGTATTCAATTATCATGATCAATGGTATAGATGAGGGGACACAATGCTGAGTGAGGGGAAAATAAGACTAGAGTGAGGTAATATCCAGTGCCAGAAGGGTAACACTGAGGGACCATGCCTCACACTTGTCAGGGTGAATAGGGAGACAAGGAAGAAATTAAGGAGGGGGAAAATATAAAACTTGGGAGGGGGGTAAAAAGAGATCATGCCACTTTGCCAATTTAAGACAAGAGTAAACATAGTATTTAACAAACAAGGATAAATACGGCGGTAATTATGATTTGGCATCAAAAAGAGCCTCACTTTTAGGGCTATAGGTAGCTTACCGATGAGAGTAGATCTAAGGCATCTGGCATCTGAGGGGTACTCCCAACATTATTCAAGTAGCTCCAGGATGATATCTTGCTTGCATCTGTGGTAAATCGACGCTGGAGATTGGCACGAACATCGCCTGAAGGTCGCGAAAATGCAGAAACGAAAGTTGAATGGCCTGGAGAAAGCGAATTATAGCCGGGAAAAGGGGTCTCGGAGGGGGGTGAGCGGGGAGAAGGGAACCGAAGCTCATCGAGGCGTTCACTAAGTCCGTTCTTGAAAGCCATGGTGGGCAGGCAAATTCTGGGGACGGGGAGGAGTAGTATCACAGGACTAATACCATTCAGGGGCCAAGTCGAGTTATATGTCAGCTATGTCATCATACGGGTTCGAGACTGTGGAGGCATTTAAGAGGAAGGAGAGAAATCAATTTTTGGAGATGCCTGCAAAGCAGGTCGGAGGGTTGAGATTAAAGTACAGGAGCCAGGAAGACAGGACGAGAGTGAGTGTTGGCGGTGTGGTTGTGTGTCTTTTCTCTCTGATAACCACACATGTAAGGAGTCAAGAGGGGCTGAGGGGTGATTTTGGCTGGCGGAGGGGATCTCGGAAAAGAGCAGCGACTCACACACAATGAACGCCTCGAGAGTTTTGAGTTTCAGGAACAAAAAGAGACTTTGGCGATAGCTGGTTGCTTCAGTAGGTAAGTAAGGAATGTTGGAGGCGAAATCAGGTGTGGTTCGCACACACTTTGCAGTGATCTCTTAAAAATGCGGAGACGTCGATGTTTCAATCACAGGCGCTGGGGGACTGGTCCCGACGCGCCTAAGCCTCTCTCTCCCTCTCTTTCTCTCTCTCGCGAACGGAGAGCAGCGAGAAGTGCTAGATATAAAACGAGTGAACAGATATAAGGGAAGGATACTGGATGAGGCAGCGACTAAAAGGAAAAAATAAGTGTTATACAGAGAGTCGGGGCCTGAAAAAAGGAGAGGGGAGAGAGAGAGAGAGAGACAGAGCGAGACAAAAGGAGGGCGAGAGGGGAAGAGAAACGAAGAGTGGGCGGCGGCTGGGAAAATCAAGCGGGGAGTGAGTGACTCGACTCGTTTAGGCAGTGGGCTTTAGGAGCTTTTTTTGCTGATGAAATACAAGTAAATAATTTACCTTTCTTATGATTATTATACCTAATAGTCGCCATTGCTGGGACCGAGTTTGGGCTTCTTTTTTGCCATTCTTGTCTTTCTTATTTGTAGCTATTAAACCCTTATTATTTTTATTATTATTTTAGTTTGATTTTCTACGTTTTTCTTGCGACTGATGATGAGCTTCTGCAACTTCACACCTCCTCAGTAAAGAGTCAGAATACAAACTCAGAGTACAGGCCCTCCCCTTATCGTCATCTAGACACTAGACTATCTGTTCATGCATCATCCCTTGTTGTTCAACAGCTACTCGTAGTAGGCCAAGGTAGCTCGCCCATGTCCCGACACCTCCCCTGTCGATTTCCCTTTTTTTGGATTTCCTCGACCGCTGTCAAGTAAAAGTAATAATGTCAAGAGTTAAGATTACAGCGGGATAGCGCACAATACAGGAAGACGGTAAAAAGCCCATTTCCACGGAAATTAATTTTCGTCTTCATGATCACGGTAAATCAGTGTACTATTGCTGCGATATTTCGCATGAATCCCTCAGCCCGATGAGCTGTCTGCTCCGATGCCAGCCCTTCCAGCTGATCATTTGTTTTTGGACGGGTCAAGAATGAATCTCTGTTTGATTGCTGGTGATTGGATCAAACACTATGATTTTCGATACTAATGCATTACTCTGTTGGGAGTAGTAGAGTGGTAGTACGTAGCAGCTCTTTTCCTTTGGGTATCGAAGCATCTCTAGAGTAGTGGTAGTAGGAGTACCTGAATGATTTTTCCCGGGGCTCCGACTTACTGCCAGATGCGGAGTAATTAATCTACCGCGCCTTTTCTTCTCTGTGGAAAGCCCGGTACTAAAAACAAAGATTTTGAATCACGGCCTTCCTCCTCTGTATGTATATACATTCATGCTACTCCCCCTCTCTCACTAACCATGGCAATAATATTTCTGACATAATACTATTTTGCCTACAGAGAAGCTGTGCAAGGAGGCAAAGGACGAGAGGCGTTCTTTGCTGGGTGTGTTGGTCGAGAGCGTGGCCTCTGCAAGTGTTTCTGCATCGAGTGGAGACACCCAATTGATTAAAAAGATGTGACGGCGGATCAACCCCTAGCCACTGCACGTCCCTGAGTAGCCAGAACCATCAGGTAGTTACTGGTTTCGAACTTACTAGCAGTATCTAGAGTCTGTTGTCCTCTTTCATCGCGGTTTTACTTCGCGTTTCGATCATTGAATACAGAGTACAATCTCATCAATAGAGAAAAAATACATCGCGCCTGAAGTCCTAACTCATGGCCTGGCTATGATTATGGGAACTATTATTCTCGTATCTGTGGAGCACGGAGATCTCTTGATAGAGTCCTACAGGTCTACAACTCCGTAGGAACTTTAGGGTTGGATTTGGGGCCCTACTAGTTGTACGCCGTACGCTTAGCAGCGCCTGTGGTAATGCTTACCACCGCTACCACTAGGGATCGGAGGCCAACCAAACAATATCTCGACAAGCGTACCACGAAATCATTGTTTATGGATTGCCACGCGCGATCCAGAATGAAAAGTTCGCGACAGACGGCCCCGGTGTGTGGTAATCCGCTGATTGGAATAGTGGTACCTCAGCACGGAGAACTTCCCATTCCACAGTAGTGTTACGGTCTTCCTAGGGAGGTAGTACTAGGTAGTAGTAGTTAGTAGGTGGATTTTTTTCCTTCGAGAAGGAAAAATCGAAGAAAAAATAATTCCCACTTTGTCTTATTTCCGGTAGGTAATCGGCTCCGCAGGAAGTACCATGGGCCACTGCCGGATTCTTTGGCAATTCGAGATGGGGATGATGAGGATGATACTTTTTGGCGAGGATTAGGATTTTTGAATGCAGTCAGCCTGATACCACGGGTCAATGCCACAGTAATAATAGTCTCAACGTACAGAGTATTCTGTGCAGGACGATCTTGACCGATTGAGTTGGGGAGGGGGCTTGTGTCAGCGCTTCAAGCCTAGCAAATCAGAGAGGATTCAGATAACCCTAGAAGGCATTACTAGTACCAAACTACTAGTTAGTTAGTAGTATCATGGATGATTGTGATGATGGCGATGATTGTCCCATCCCACAAACTGATGCAATGGCTTGCCACTCTGAAATAATAAGTTGAATTGGCTTGTCTGGGCGAATTGGAGAGGAGTTTAAGAGTTTGCGCGGTGTTGATTGGCGCGGCCAGGGAGAAGCGGTGTACAAAAACCCGAGCCGTCCAGCCCAGGGAACGCGAAACCACCACCTCTGGAGGCGACGCTGATCCATTGTTGCCCTTGAGACCCTCCCTCACACAGGAGCTTTTGGCTCGTTTGTCGTGCCGTCGTCGATTTGCTAGTTCGTGCTCCATGTGTGTTGTTCTAAATAGCAACTAATTTGTCCAAGTATCGTTGGCGTAGAGCATCAAAATCATCTACAATCTGAATTTCCACAGATTACCTAGGTAGTAACTATTTCTGTGTTTTGGGAGGGGGCTCACGGACCACATCGATCTGTGCATCCAGATAATCAACCAAGAAATGGTGGAGCCAGTCAGATGATGAGAGTTCTTCATGCAGAAGAGGGAATACCACTATGTATGGACGGTACTATAGTCTAGCACGGAGATACTACTCCTAGGTGCTAGAAGCGCCTGACTGCATTTTTTGACCTAATACTGGATGTCCCGAGCTTCTGATAATAAGAATTGGAACTGAGTGTGACAGCCGTCGCTAGTTAGACTACTTTACCGTAAGAGTCACTTATCAGAACCAGAATCTCCGGAGGAAGTTGCTTGACTGGCTATAAGGTTCAGGGAACCAGGGGCCGGTGTAAAGCCAATCAATGGGAGCCACCTTTTGACTTCTAAAGTTGAAGTTCTACTATGCTGCTAGTAAGCTTTGCCCCATGAATGATTCTCCCCTAACTTCTTCATCAACAATGTTCCCTTTTAATCTATTGGAATTCTAAGTTATTCGGAAGGTTAGAAGTACCTATAGTACCTAATTATTGCTTTCTTTTGCTAGACACTCCTCTATGTAGTATTATTGTTCTTGTTCCTGTTATCTTGAGTCACCGCATCTGACTACATGTAGTAACATAGAGTAGTAGAAGGCCCAAAAACATCTATAATAAACTGGATGTTCTGCGCGCTTTCTACGGCTTGTATGACCTGTTTCATAACCAGTACCTAGTTGTAACTAGTAGTGATTATTATAGCCACCCCTTGTCAAAAAAACTCCGGGAAACTCAAAAAATAAGAGCTATGGCCATGCACAGGGTAGGCGGAGATAACCACTGCATCTCGGGTGTCCTCCCTGAGCCTGTGATTTGACACGGTGATTGTTGTGGGCTTCTCTACTACATGTCTTGTAGCCAACCTGCAGCTCCTCTTATCCTACCGTCCATAGTCACTTACCTACCTAGCTGCCTCGGACGCACGATGGGACAGGCTCCATAATTGGCTATACGCAGTTCGAGCACGCCGTATGCAGGAAATACCGATTAAAAAGCCAATATGACATTATTGACTGGTCCAAAAACCAGAGACTTTCCCCGACAGTGGCCGCCTCGATCGATATCTAATCCCCATGCTCAACGAGGTTCCCGCAAGCCTCGGGCCAATTAGGGCTTGATCTATGGCCGGTTTAATTTATCTCGTCCAGGAAAGCATATTCGCATGCCTGTGAGGCTGGCACATGTGCAGAATGAATGCTTTCATTTTGTATTGAGATCCTGACTGATACCATATTCATTGCATAGTCTCTATAAACCTCAATACGACAGTCTCTGTAGTAATGCCCCCAGCATCCACGTGATTCAATCATTGGATACCTTAGTCTGATGGCATGCACAATCCTCCAATTTTTCTACTACTTCCTACTACCTCTTGTGTAGGGAGTTGAAAGCATCAGTCTGACTCAAAATACAGTCTCCGGTTATTAGTTATCTGAGCTGTTGTCGTTGACCACTTCATCAATTCCTACCTTGTTTGTCGAATGAGATCCTTCAATCAAATGCGAGGGACTTATTGAAGGCCAGGTGGCAAGCAGTTTAAAATTGCGGTCAAAGAAGAACCCACCGCCGTACATAGATGGCGCCTTTACGGAGTCCAAATGCAGTGATCTCCAACATCTCCCGAGTCCCAACCCACAAAGGGCATGGACTGACGGCGTTTTAGCTGCGCTTTCCCCCTCATTACCACTACCATTAGACTATCATGTGCACAACCTGCGTCTGAGAAATTAACAGCTATTCTCAAAGAGGTGAAAAATGACCACCTCATTTGGAACTAAAAGAACGGCTATCTTTCTCTCGAAAAATAATGGATCAGAGCGGATTGTTGCCCAACCCCACAAGTGAAGCAAATGAAAGAAGGATCTCTAAGGTCCTTACCATGGAGCTCCTATTTCTGATCATCTTTACATCGAACGAGAAATTCGTAATACTCCGAGACTGGGATTCACACCCAAGGTGCCTCCTAAATCCTCGTAGATTGCCTCCCTCAAAACCGGATTGAGGCTACTCAAGGTGCATTATCTACTTATATCCACTGATACCCGAAGATACCGAAGATCGCTAATCCATCTGCCATTTGACTGGGAAGCTTGTGACAGCTCAACACAGCCCCTGTAACTAGGGTTCATGCTTGATGTGTTCATCAAAATTCACAGTCTGAGCTTTGGGTACTGCTTGTTATCCAGGTATTAACAAAAGTAGTGTCCAACAGAGTCCAGTCCAAGGAGGTCACGTATCCCTCGACGGTGCTTTGAATGTACTAAAAGCTACTCCGCAAAGGCTGCAGGTGACTTGTTCACTCCTCTACGCAAGGTAAATTAAATACATAATCTCGGGCTGCAGTCGTGTCGTTGGCAATCTTTCCGCGTGAATGGACAGAGACATCGCCTTGGATATTCTTTTTCACTTTCAATTTCTTTTTTTCTCTTCATTGAAGTTGTCTTCGGTCAGGTCAGGCATCATGTCAGTGTCTAACATACTTCGTGATTTAGGCATTAGTGCGAATCTGAAATGTAAATGTTGCTAGTACGGGCTTTGCATGTTTATTCTGCAGCTATCCAAAATAGTGATACAACTTACATTATACAGTACAGGCGGCATTACTGATATCACTCTATATCGTCAATTGCTATTGAAATGGAGGGTTGAACATTTAGATGGTTCTATCCTCCTTCGCGAAGAGGCTTACGGAAGCACTCGACACAGGAATACATTAAGAACTACCTACTCCTGGCGCAAAGTTTCATACACAGCTTCTTCCCTTTCCTGAAGATACCTGAAGATACAATTTCCTATTCTAGCTCCTATAGCTCGTCTAATCTGACGTCATTCACTGGGACTCATGGTATCCTGCCTATGTATATTATCTGCATTACCCCAGAAAGTATATGTATCCTCGGGATAGAACTTGGTTAAGCTTGAATAGGCCGCCGTTCATATTTTGAAGCGCGTAGCCTATCACACCTTGGTATTTTCCTGACTCAATCTCAGATAGTCTGAGCAGTCAGTCCTGGGCCTCTCGTTTTCGCTGCACATAGTATACTTGAACTCGAGGAACTAGTGCTGGTCCTTCAGATTCAGGCTGCCTTTTTATAGATATAGTTTAAGAAAGAGCCTGTTTGCTTTGAATCGGTAGTCTGATGCCTGACAAGTTCGATCATGCAAACTTTATGCGTTTGATATCAGATAAAAGGCAAAAATCAATGTTTACTTAGATGTGGCTCTTGGTGCCTGAGGTAGTATTGTAGTATTTTTAGTAGCCACCACATGGAAGTTCGCCGAGTGGCGGAGTATAATTATCAAAGTTGCCCGTCAGTTGTGCTTTAGAAGAGAGCTCTTGACGTTGTACTTTAAGACTTCCCGGAATAAGAACGATAACAATGATCAACATTATTTCTCATATTATATGAACTGCGACCCTCTTAGTTTTCAATGATTCCTGCTGATATTTGCCCCTTGCCGCCCGAAACGCTCCTGGAAAAACATCGGATATACTAGGTACTAGTTAGTAGTACCTCTACAGTGACTCACCCAGTTGTCAGTTTCTGGCGCATAGGCCTATGAAGGATTGACACCCCTAATGACCTTTTGCTAGACTGAGATTGTATCTGATAGTAGGGATGGCCTGTGATATTGCAAGGTTGTACTGAGTATCTCGACGTTGTGGCTGTTTGTCTGGATCGATCGAAAAATGGATTTTTAATCCAGGGTGGGGAGGGAGGATTTGTGTGGAGCGGACCATATCAGCTCGATGGAGCATTATAAAAATTTCGCCTCGACTCTAGTGAGTCTAGTCTCTCCCACTCAGATACGCCCTGGGGGTTTGTTGAAATTTCTTTAATTTCAATCTGATTCTCAGTGGGGAAACTGGATTTCAACTCTGGGACTTCAGGGACTTCTGGGTTACCCTCGAGATCTTCAGCAACATGGGGTTCCTATACAAACCACCGAGATATGTCACCACCAGTATAATATGCTCTTTCGGAGGGCTTCTGTTCGGGTAAGACATGGGCAGTTCTTTATTTGCGAGTTTAAGATTTTAGTATTAACTTGACTCTCCGAGTGTAGTATGGATACAGGTATCATTGGCCCAGTCACGGTTATGAAGAGCTTTGTAGAGGAATTTGGGAATCAGTCTGCCACAGTTCACGGTCTGCTTGTATCGTCCATTCTGATACCGGCGGCTCTTTCTTCATTTTTCGCGGGTTATGTGGCAGATAAACTGGGTCGTCCCAAAGGAATCAGTATCGGAGCTTTCATATTCGGTGTCGGGGCAGCTCTTGAAGCCGCAGCTGTCCATGTCTCAATGTTTGTTATAGGAAGATGCATCGAGGGCATTGGAGAGGGACTGTATTTGGGTACTTTGGTCGTGTACGTTGGACATTTCATTCCTCTATGGAAGCCTTATATCTAACCTAACTCCAGGTATATCTGCGAAATCTCACCTCCAAGTGTCCGAGGAGCGTTGACCACTGGCCCTCAATTACTGATCACCCTGGGTTTAGTTGTCGGCTTCTTTACATGCTATGGAACTTCTCGAATTGGGTCCTCGTTGTCGTGGCGAACTCCATTCATGATTCTGGCGTGTCTGTCAGTCATCTTTTCTGTAGTGGCATGGATGTGTCTCATCCCTTCTCCGAGGTGGCTTTCCATCCACGGCCGTCGATCCGAGGCGAGTGCCGTTTGGGACTTACTAGGTGTGAGCCATGCGGAGCGAGAAAAAGCTGAAATCGAGCAGGACCGGGAATCTATTGTCCAAGGCCCTGTCTCTCAGGGTGTTGCTGTTACAAATGTACCAAGTCTAGTAGAGACCACGCCATCCGTCGTTCAGGCTCGGGACCGGCCGCTGAAGCACAAGCTCCTAGATCTTTTCTCAAAGGACGTCCGAACACGAACAGCTCTCGCAGTGTTTCTAATGGCTATGCAACAGCTCAGTGGAATAGACGGCGTTCTATATGTAAGTTTCCGGTATCGAAACCCCCCTTACAGCAGAGACGATTCTGACCTGTCCTTCTTACAGTACGCTCCGTTGCTCTTTGAGCAGGCAGGGCTTGCGTCCGCCGACGCCAGCTTCTTCGCATCTGGCGTTTCAGCTCTCGCAATCTTCGCCGTTACCATTCCTGCGCTCATGTGGGCAGACAAATGGGGCCGTCGGCATAGCATCATATACGGTGGAATCGGAATAAGTCTTACGATGTTCCTGATGGGTGCACTATACGCAGGGAATGCAGTACACAGCTCCACTGGCGCAGGTCGCTGGGTTGTCATTGTCTGCATCTACGTATTTGCCGTAATTTTCTCTCTGAGCTGGGCGGTTTGCATCAAGATTTATTCAGCTGAAATCCAGCCACAGAGAACTCGTGCATCAGCAACAAGCTTTGCACACGGCAGCAACTGGGTAGCGAACTTCCTTGTGGCCCTTACGACGCCGATATTGCTGTCGAAGACCAAATTTGGAGCGTATTTCCTGTTCGGTGGGTGCGCTTTGATTACGGTGGTGGTTTGTGCCTTCTTCATGCCTGAAACGAAGGGTCGGTCGTTGGATGAGATTGAGGAGGCTTTCAAGTCCAGAACGCCGAGCTCGTGGTCCTTGATGAAGGGCTTCCGACCAGTTATGGAGAGGAAGAAAACACCTGATAGTATACCAATGTCCGTAATTAGTTGATTAATTGAATATAGAAGACATAGACATAGAATAGACTGGAGGGTTGAATCTCACTGTTAGGGGTTCATAGCCAGAAGGAAACAAAGCTGCGCATGGAGCACTCAGAGCGTCTAGAAAAGAACAACATTAACATTGAAATACTTCGAGTGTAAAAATTTGTTCAACAGCAGTAACAATCTTCCCCAACCTTCTTGAATAAAATACTCATGCATGCTGAGTCCTGAAGGAAGGACTAAGCCAACATTTTACATGCTCCGTCCACTACTTCAAGCCTGATGCTGTGATGCCCATTTCGCACTAGTCCCTTTATGGCCAAACAGCTCAATTTGTCAGCCTTCTTAACACTAACCACATTTGGACAGCTCTGTATTACATAATCACCCCTCTTCTCCAAACGGAAATTCAATCGGGATTTTGGATCTTTTTCCCCTCGCCATAGAGAAGAAAATTGTGCCCGCACTGATCACTCTACCATGATATCTCCCTGACTTCTTATTGTTGGATTTCCACTAAAGAATACCCCGTTATTCTGGCCAATAATTCGTTTCTGTAGTAATGCCTCCGCGTAGGCGTGTACAGGCTATTACGGCCACTGCGCGATCTGCGCAAACTTCGGAGGTAAGACGAAATTCTCCCTCTACAGCAACCTTCGAGGCTAAAGTCTTGTCACTATGATAGCAGGGTGCCGAATCCTCCAAACAGACAACAACAGACACATCAAGACGAAAACGCCCTTCCCAGTCCAAGCAAGGACCGAATACCCAACAGCCACCTCCAAAAGATGAGCCCGAGCAGGTGGCTGAAGAAGCGGAGGAAGAGCATGTCGACGTCGAGGAGCCGACATACCCATACCGCCACCGCGACCCTTTTGATGCGCTTCTAGAGCCCTTCTATTACAACAAATCTCTGACCGATCCCATCGATACCGCTAAGGATAAATGGAATTTGCTGCCGGCGTTTCTCAAGGTGAAAGGTTTGGTGAAGCAGCATATTGACTCATACAACTACCTGGTGGAGGTGCAATTGAAGAAGATCGTCGAGTCGAGCTCCACGATTCATAGCGATATCGACCACAATTTCTACATCAAGTTTACGGACATTTACTTGGGCTTTCCGCGACGGGCAGATGAAGCCCAGGATGTGCGTACTGAATTCTCCGAGTCAACTGTGACTCCGCAGGAGTGCCGACTGCGTGATACAACCTATGCAGCGCCAATCCAAGTCGACTTTGAGTATCTCCGTGGTCACCAAAGAGTGAGAAGGAAGGGTGTTGCTATTGGTAGAATGCCAGTCATGCTTCGTAGCTCGAAGTGTGTGCTGGCCAACAAGAGTCCGGCAGAGATGTCAGTGCTCAATGAGTGTCCTTTGGATCCTGGTGGATATTTCATCGTGAACGGAACAGAGAAGGTGATTCTTGTTCAGGAACAGCTGAGCAAGAACAGAATTATTGTTGAAACGGACCCGAAAAAGGAGATTGTCCAGGCCTCGGTAACTAGGTGAGATACGCTTCTAGGGGATTAGAGACTTGGAGTGTAGATGTTTTTTTTCTCTAACGCATGATTTCTCTAGTTCTTCGAATGAGCGCAAGTCCAAGAGTTACATTATCCTGAAGAAGGATAAGCTTTACGTGAAACACAACGTACTTAGCGAAGATATTCCAATCGTCATTCTCTTGAAAGCAATGGGCATCCATACGGACAAGGAAATGATGCTTCTTGTTGCCGGTGTGGACAAGGTTTACCAAGAGGATTTTGCCATTAACTTCGAGGAGGCTATCAAGGTCGGCGTTCATACACAGCAGCAAGCTCTTGATTGGATCGGATCTCGAATCAAAATCAACCGCAAGCAAAGTTCTTATCGTCGAACTCATGTTCAGGAAGCTGTCGAGGCTATTGCATCAGTTATCATCTCACATATCGAAGTTAAGGACATGAACTTCAGGCCGAAAGCCATCTATGTTGCAAATATGGCACGCCGTGTACTCATGGCAAAGAACGATGCCTCATTGGTCGATGACCGCGATTACCTTGGAAACAAGCGATTGGAGTTGGCTGGTCAGCTGCTGGCTCTCCTGTTTGAAGATCTGTTCAAGAAGTTCTGCTTCGATATCAAGATGAACATTGATAAGGTCCTGAATAAGCGCAACCGAGCAGAGGCTTTTGATGCTTGGAGCGTAATCAACATGCACAGCAACCATATCACACAAGGAATGAATCGGGCAATCTCGACGGGTAACTGGAGCTTGAAGCGTTTCCGTATGGAACGTGCTGGTGTGACGCATGTGCTTAGTCGTCTAAGCTATATTGCAGCCCTCGGAATGATGACGCGTATTAGCAGTCAGTTCGAGAAGACCCGAAAAGTCAGCGGTCCCAGAGCCCTCCAACCGTCTCAATTCGGGATGCTTTGCCCGGCTGATACCCCAGAAGGAGAAGCTTGCGGTCTCGTGAAGAACCTTGCCCTCATGACGCATATTACAACCAACGACGAAGAAGGCCCGATAAGGAACCTGGTCTTTATGCTGGGAGCCGAAGATATTCAGACAGTTGGTGGAAAAGAACTGTATGCGCCAGGAAGTTACACAATCTCGATTAACGGTACACCGATGGCGCTTACTCGTCGCCCTAAGTATTTCTTAAACGCATTCCGCAGACTACGTCGAATGGGCAGAATCTCTGAATTCGTCAGTATTTATATCAATCACCATCAACGTGCTGTGCACATCGCCACCGACGATGGACGCATCTGCCGACCGCTCATTGTCGTTGAGAATGGAAAATCCCGGGTCAAATTGCACCACCTCCGCAAACTACGCGATGGCACCATGCAGTTTGACGATTTCCTCGCCCAGGGGCTGGTTGAATACCTAGATGTCAACGAGGAGAATGACTCCCTCATTGGTATCTACGAAAAGGACATTAGCGAGATGACGACCCATCTTGAGATTGAACCCTTCACAGTTCTGGGGGCCGTTGCCGGCTTAATTCCTTATCCACACCACAACCAGTCTCCACGTAACACCTATCAGTGCGCTATGGGTAAACAAGCGATTGGAGCTATCGCATCTAATCAGTTCCTCCGTATCGATTCCATTCTGTACCTGATGGTTTACCCACAGAAGCCTATGGTGAAGTCGAGGACTATTGAACTAACCAAATATGACCAGCTCCCAGCTGGTCAAAACGCAACTGTCGCAGTCATGAGTTACTCTGGCTACGATATTGAGGACGCGCTGGTTCTAAACAAGGGCTCTGTTGATCGTGGCTTCGGACGCTGCCAAGTGTTCCGCAAGTATGTGACCAATTTAAAGAGTTACTCCAACGGAACAAAGGACCGCCTGGAACCTCCTCAGTACGAAAATGGCGCCCCGATTAGAAAACACGCCCTCCTAGAAAGCGACGGCTTAGCTGCTGTAGGAGAACAGGTCAATGCTGGCGAGGCTTACATTAACAAGTCCACTCCTAATCAATCAATGTCTTCGGGAATAACGGGTTCGGATGCCGGCCAGCCAGTTTCTTATACCGCAACCCCGATGACCTATAAGCTGCCTGATCCAGCTTACATCGACAAGGTTATGGTTTCCGTCACGGAAAACGAAAACAAGATCATTAAAGTCCTCACACGTCAAACCCGACGGCCTGAAGTGGGTGACAAGTTCTCTTCACGCCACGGGCAAAAGGGTGTTGTTGGTATCATCGCCGACCAAGCCGACATGCCTTTTACTGACCAAGGAATTAACCCGGACATTATCATGAACCCTCACGGTTTCCCCTCCCGCATGACAGTCGGGAAGATGCTGGAGCTAGTTGCGGGTAAAGCTGGAGTGCTCTCTGGACAACATGGATACGGAACATGTTTCGGCGGCAGTCCTGTGGAGGAAATGTCCCAGATTTTGATCGACAAGGGCTTCAGCTACGGCGGCAAGGACTACCTCACCTCGGGGATCACTGGCGAAGCCCTCCCCTTTTACGTGTTCACAGGCCCCATCTACTACCAGAAGCTGAAGCACATGGTCCAGGACAAGATGCACTCGCGTGCGCGCGGGCCACGTGCCATCCTAACCCGTCAGCCAACTGAGGGTCGTTCCCGAGACGGTGGTCTCCGTCTTGGAGAGATGGAACGAGACTGTTTGATTGCTTACGGTACCAGCCAGCTCCTCCTGGAGCGACTGATGATTTCATCCGATAGGCACGAGATCGATGTCTGCGAACAGTGCGGTTTCATGGGCTACCTGAACTGGTGTCAACGCTGCAAATCATCCCGGCACGTTGTCAAGATGGTCATCCCATACGCGGCCAAGCTCCTCATCCAGGAGTTGATGAGCATGAACGTCACGGCTAGACTGAAGCTAGAGGATGAGTTCCCCGAATCCAAGGGGCGATGACCGAAGGAGCTGTGGACGAACAGGTACGGAAAGGATAAAAAAAGTGATTGCAATATCGGCGTTCAAGAGTTTCAACTTCACCTGTACATATTATCTGCATGCATAGCGAGTAACTCAACGGTAGATAGTGAACCCATTATATTATTCTATTTGGAAAGTCAACAAGACAGTAGTGGTTAAGCAAACAATAGTCTATCCTGTCATCTTCTTTCTCCGCACTTTGCTTACGCCACCTCGGACTGGTATAAATGCAATCCAGACACGACGAAGACACCCAAAGTCGGGACCTCTCCCTCCCTCCCAGGTCTATACGTTCAGAGTAAAGAACAGAAGAAAAGAAAGATACATAATGGCCGAATTCCAAATCAGCCTGGACAACCTCACCCCGCTAAAGGACAAAGTCGTCCTAATCACAGGTACGTCCTCGACGCCAACCTTTGACCCCGCCTCCCCAAAAGAACAAACAAATAAGAAAAAGAAAAAGAAAGAAAACCATCTAACAAACAACCCAGGAGCCAGCTCCGGCATCGGCAAAGCAACAACAAAGCTATGCCTCACCCTCGGTGCAAAAGTCATAGCCGGCGACATCAACCCCCTCCCAAATGACCTTCACGAAGAACTACCATCATCACCATCAGGAGCACCAGCACGTCTATTCTTCATGAAAACAGACGTAACGGACTGGCCAAGTATCAGGACCCTCTTCGTCACAGGAAAGAAACACTTCGGACAAATCGACCACGTCTTCGCGAACGCGGGGATCGCACCACAGAGTAACTTCCTCGAGGAGACCTTTGACGATGACCCCGCGGCGGAGGGGGGAGAACGACTCCTCTCCCCACCGAATCTGGGTACCCTACAAGTCAATTTACTTGGGATGATTAATACGGTTCGATTGGGGGCTTATTATTTGCGAGGGGGGCGTGGGAGCTCCCCTTCTCCTCCCCCTCCTCCTCCTCCTGATGCTAATGGTGGTGGTGGTGATGGTGGTGGTGGTGAAGCTTTGACTTCGCCGAGTATCGTGCTCACGGCGTCCGCAACCTCATTCCAGAATTTCGGAGCGGCGGATTATGCGATTTCCAAGCATGGTGCGTTGGGTATTTTGCGGGGGCTTGTGGGGGATTTGAAGCGGGTTGGGGTGAGGTTGAATGCTGTTGCGCCGTCGTGGACGGAGTCCGGGATGGTTCCTAGGGATTTGTTGACGATGGCGGGGGCGATTGTGCAGGAGCCCGAGGTGGTTGCGAGGAGTGCTGTATTGTTGTTTAATGATGGGGATAGGAATGGGGAGGTGATATATAGTTGGCATGGGAGGTATTGTGAGATTAATAGGGCTGAGGGGGGGTTGCTTGACTCGGCGCTTAAGATGCTGCCGAACGAGGTGTCGGAGGAGGTGGTCATGGAGAGGATAAAGGAGGTTTTGGTTGCTAATGGGGCGGTTTGGGTTTGAGTTTGTTGTTCTGTTGTAGCCCTGTCAGGGCTTTCTGAGATATTGCTTTCGTTCGGATGGAAAACCTGGATGGAAGATTGTACAGGCACGTACAATCTTTTCAGGAAAAGAGTCTACAACGACGCATAAACAAGTATTGGCAACAATTGTCATATGAAGACTAGTATTGGACCCAAGTATTGCTAGCAGAATTAAGAGCGGCTTAAATGAGTATATGGGGTCAAGAAGGCCTTATTGTAAGACAAGGAAGAAGCTAATTACTTGTAGAATGGCAGGATATTGATAATATAAAAAGAATCGAAAAGAAGCATTCAGGTTGAATCTGTTGATTTGAGATACACTTTCACTGTACTCCAGTAGCGCTCAGGATCGGCTTTCATATGACATACGTGCTCCGACCCATGGTACTTTTCACGGCGGACTACCCAGCCCTTCGATTCTGCATCGGATGCATGCGTCTCCACATCCGCCCAATTGACAAGCTCGTCCGCATCTGAATAGATATAGCACCGCCTTGGAGTCTCTTCCTTAGTGGATCCACGCACAAGGCGGCGGTCATTGATGACCTGGCGAGCGACACTGATAACATCGCGAGTACCAAATACCTTACTCGCCACTTTGCCAATCACGAACATTGATGCCATGTAAGTATATAGAAGGATCTTGCCAAAAAGACGTAGGATCCATCTCTTAGGGAGCACGTAAGAAAAGGCTTTGATTGCGCCAGAGAGTGTAGCTGTCCCGGGTGCACTGTCAATGACTGTGGAAGAGACACGGAGTGGGTGGCCAGTGGCCTTTTGGTAGGCCTCAAGAAGGTGTGTGGCAGCGAATACACCCCCGTTGGAGAACATGTGGACAAAGACAGGGCTGTCCGGAGGCAGCGCCTTGAGTGCCTCCACGGCTGGGGCAAGACGAGCATACTGAGCTCGCTTTGTGGAACGGAGTATGAACTCGGTGGAAGATGTTCGGATGAAGATAATCTTAGCACGAGGTGCTAGACGTCGATATTCTGCGACGTATTTGACCAAGGAACGTGGAAAAGCATTCATCCAAAAGGCGATGACAATAGTACGAGGGTAATCCCCTGTGTCATCAGCGGACGGGTCTGGTTCCTGGACATAGATGCACGGGGAAAGTGGCGTAAATGGCGCTAGATAGTTCTCTTTTTCCATTTTGGACGTCGCCATTAGCCTTATAAGATACAAACAAATCCTAGATGGTCACAGCTGCTACCATTTGTTCAGGAGAGAGTGTGTTTGTAAGGAGAAGCGTCGATCCAAGATCCGGGGCTGGAATTCGAAGGCTGGGAATAAGTGTCGATGCAATTACGCGTATATCGAATTGTAACCCTAATAATATAGGGCAAAGAACGTAATGGAAACAAGAGAGACTAAAGAACGACAGTGGTAAGATGATAAAGAGAGACTGAGCGGCAGTTGAAGGTGAAGCTGACACTCCAAAGTTCTGGCGATAAATAAATCCTTCTCGGCTGCTTCCCCACGTGTTTTGCTGCAATCGCCGTCGTGCATCTGCAGAGGACTCTTCACGACTCAACACTACATCTGTAGGGATTCTAGGATGTCTGTCTACAAAAGCCAACAATCTACCCCGTTGACCCCTCTTATATATATATATATTTTGCTGCCTTTGGACCTCTCGCAGAAAATTGCCTTGAGATTCTTGCATGAATGAATGTCGATGGCGTCGATCTTGAGGTAACGCGCCAATCTGCGAGGATCCTATGGGGAACGATTACCGGGTATCGTTTTCCCAGCAGCCAAAGTGCTGTGTTCCGTAAGAGACGGACTGGTAACCCAATTCAGAAACACAGGTTCCATAGTCATGACAACCATTTCCCTTCTGCATTAATTATTCAGAAGCGAATGCAGAATAGACTGTGATACGGAGTGTCTTATGACTTCCAGGCTCCAACGTTGTCTGCCTTTTACTTAGGACAGGCAACGGTGTTGTGCTCTTCGTTCTTCTCATATCTCACGTCAGAAAGGACTTTTTTTTGGCCATCAAGGTCTAGGCGATTCGATGCCACCATCGTCGAAGGACTGTTACGGCTGTAGAGCTGTCGTGCACGGCTGTCCGCAGATCCCCACTGGTTCAGGTCTGACTTGATATGATGGATGCTATTCATCTTTCCATGAAGAAAATTATTTGCGGACGGGTCGATTATAATTCAGACAGCCACGTAGAACTTGCTATCATGCGTAGAGAGTACCTGTGCCAAGTTCGACGGGGTGTAAGCAGACATACGCAGTATAGACAGTGGTGACAATAGTACTACTTAACTAGTTACGACCACAAATGGATCTTAGATCGACCGGCATTCTTTTGACTTTGGAAGCACAGCCTCAAGTGTCAAACACATGGAAACTAGCGGCGTAAAAGCCACGGGGACCGAATGACAGGCAGTACTGCGAGTCGCACTGTAGTTGTTAGAAGTAGATTGGGCAGCAAAAAGCTAAGCAGACGAGGCTTTGAGCGAACCTTGGTTGAATCCAAACCTACCTAAAGGAGTCTGCAGATTGCAGGATCCTGGATACTTGTAAGCAGAACGCGTCTCTGCATTTGATATCTGGAAGTCGTTTCCGGCGTTGTAGAATAAAATAAACGTAGCTGTTGATGGCGACAGATTTCGCCCTTTTTCTTCTCTCTCTTTTCCTTTTGGTGGGGCGTAAATTGGGAGAAAATCACCAGCCAAGAATAAAGCGTTAAATGCGGGGTTTGCAAACAACCAACCCGTCTCTGATCGTACCTTTGTCTGCCCATATGATACCAACTGACGACGACTAACTACTAACTACTAACTAACCTTTGGCTGTAACCAAGGTTCCCTCTCGCCTCGTCGTTAGAACATCCACCCCCCATCCCCATCGTGAAATCTCCCTTTACCCGATTTGACGCCCACTAATACGCTGGTTGATGCTTGGGTGGGAACGTGGTTGGAGCTACTACCTACAATGTCCGAGCTTGACCAGTCTCTCGATGCAAGTGCCTTTCAGAAAGGTAAGTCAATTGGGTCGGTATCTCTGGGATAGCGTGGACGTCGGCCATCTATTTGCCTAACAGAGGACAGCTCTTCAGGCTCTCGATGAGGAACTAGGAAAATTCGATTTTATCGTCGCTTTTGCTCCCATAAAGCTGATCACTGCTGGCGGTTTCCTGGCCGTCAACTATCTCAAGAATAGGGAAACCACAAAGGACATGAACTACCTCCTTGACCCGGAATGGGCGATGGATGAAGATATAAAAAAACCATTAGAACAGGCGATATTGCGTGTGTCACAAAGGCTACAGTACAGCGAGAACTGGGCAAACGAGGACATGGCGTTTTTTGTACCCAAGGAGACGAGAATACATCTTTTCAAAAAGGCTCAGAAGCAGAACATCATCCTTTTTCGGGGGGACAATCTGATCATCCTTGCTGCGCCAATCAAATGGGCGCTAAAGCGCAAGATCCGGTGGATGTTTGCAACTAACCGGGATGAAAAGGTCGAGTTGGACAAGTCCGATGTTCTTGCGATGCTGAAGTGTATTCGAGATCGAAAAGGCCGCCCGATTAATCGAGAGCATATTCGTACACAAAGTGCAAACCCCTTCGACATCGTGCCTGATGCGTCAAGTATGGAACATATCGCAGCAGCATACCGGGAGAAATACAAGGAAGAAATATTTGCTTGAGTCTCAGAATATGTGTTTTACTGGGAAGCGGAAGAAAAAAAGAAGATTCCAGGCCTATGCTTGTACCCGGGCAGCTACTTCTCGTGCCTGACTGCGATTTTACATGCCTTGGTTTAGCCAGCGTCGTTTGCTCATCATCATTAACGTTAGCGGAATGAGCCCCTTCAGGATAACGACTAGAGAGTGCGAGTGATGGGGGTATAGGGATGAAAATACAGAACTTGGGAGATTCGACGTTCTGATCACAGGGAAAGGATGGCCTTCGTCTCGCACTCTGAAACCAGAACTCGACTACATGATTTCTGATAGCCAGAGCTCGTTCCATCTCCTTCACTGCTGATATCATCGTTATGATAACCGTCCTCAGGCGATTGAGATTTGCTTTCGTCGCTAGTGGAGTTGACCTCATGACAACATAGATTGTGAACAAGACATGGCACGCCTGTTTATATTCCGTGCGTGTGCCGAGAGGGTGAGAATAGCGTTCAAAAATTTCATACTTAAGCGATGCATATGTTATCTGGAGCAGAGCTTCTACTGGGATGCGTGGCCCGCTTGAGTTGGCCTATACACCTCCACAGGAGATCATATGGAAATGACTGATTCGCTGCTGTTCTTTTTTGCCCCTGGATGTTTGAGATTAATCTTCAATATGGCTCGTGACATAAAAAGATAGAAGCTGCTGACTTGAAAACAATGATGCTGATATAACCCATCACCCTTGAGTTCTGAAGAACCGCCAAAGACCCTAAGATGAAACTGTTTCTAAATTTGCTAATGAGCCGAAACGAGCTGACCTTTGGTAAAAGATGTGTATTCTGCATGCCTCTCGACAACGAGAACGATCATCAAATGTTTGGAGGTTGTTATGTTGCATAGGATCTAGTAAGATCTCCCCGGCTGCATCCATCTATATATATGGTCGATGAGTATACCCCAAGAGCGCGAGGACCATTAATCCAACGGAAAAGATGCACCAGGACGAGAAATGCAAGATGCATATAGATGCAATCCACATCATTTTTCTCACCCATGATTAAATCATTCATCAAACACCTTAACTATTGCTCTTCTCTGCTTGAAAACGCGGTTGATCAGCCTTATCGGTCACGTGACAGTTGCTTAGTGATGGAAATCTCCGCCCGTTCCTTGACGAACTATTATCCTCTCGTCTTTGTAGTATGCACTACGAAGTTTAGATAGGCTGTGACCAGTCTCAAGGCCGTGGTGACCACTGTGACATGGCGTTCTCACCGCGAATAGCCCTGAGGGCCACCGCGAGCATCAGAACATTCTCGACTTCCCAGAGAGTTCTCCATCCCGATCTCTCGTTCCAGGTCTTCGGCCCGGAAAGCGAGGGAGTTACCCGGGATCCCATTGTCTTTCTACATGGCCTTTTTGGTTCGAAACAGAACAACAGGACCATAAGTCGGTAAGCGAACCTGTCGAACTCCGTCTTCTGACGGTTGATTCTGGGAGCTGACACTGGCACAGGGTTTTGGCACGTGATTTGAAGCGCCAGGTCTTCACAGTGGTGAGTTCCTGGATTGCAATCGAAGAATTACCTGCTTATTTCTCTTTTCATGGTGATTGATTGATTGAGTCAGGATCTTCGGAATCACGGCCACTCTTTCCATGATCCCAAACATAACTACGCTGCTATGGCGGAAGATGTGGTTGGGTTCATCGATCAGCACAAGCTGAATAAGTGTGTCCTCATCGGACATTCGATGTATGTTGGCCCCCGTCATATAAGAAACGTGGAAAAAGAGAAGGAAAAGGGAACCCCTCCCATAATCTAACAATACGGTTTGTTAAAGGGGCGCGAAAACCGCTATGACTGTTGCCCTCAGCTCTCCCGATCTGGTCTCAGCCTTAGTCTCAGTCGATAATGCCCCAGTTGACGCACCCCTGCGGACTGACTTTGCGAAATATATTCGGGGCATGCAACGCATCGAGGCTGAAAAAGTGACCAAGCATTCAGACGCCGATAAAATTCTCCAGGACTATGAACAAGTACGCGCGACCCTTACACTGTCTGCCATAGAATCATGGGCTAGTTGTCTACGATGACCTTACCCTGTCCAATAAAAAAGCTGACCGCCTGTTCTGTTTTATTGTAGTCACTTCCCGTCCGTCAATTTCTCCTGACGAACCTCATCAGGTCTCCAGATGGTCACTCCATGAAATTCCGAGTCCCTCTTTCTATCCTTGGCCGGGCTCTTAGGGATATGGGTGATTTCCCATATGCAGAGCCGGGCTCCGTTCAATATGACGGTCCGACGCTCATGGTCAGGGGCACAAAAAGCCCATATGTACCAGACGCTGCTATTCCCACGATCAAGAAGTTCTTCCCAAATTCGCAAATAGCGGATGTAGAGGCTGGGCACTGGTTGATTTCGGAAAATCCAGAATCGTTTAGACATGGTAAGTTCATCCTGTTGCTTGTTTCTTAAGATAAGGGCACCTGGGGGTTTGTACCGTGCCATTGGAACGGTGACCAGGCTAACGCGGATTGAATTTGCAGCTGTTGTTAAATTTTTGCAAGAGACCCCATAGAAAATTTAATAGAATTTTTCGTTTACACATAAGCTAAATGTATGGAAAGGGGACGAGCTTTAAATGGACAGCCTCGCAGAGCATGCCAGAGTCCAAGGTGGGTGAAGAAGAAAGTAAGAGAAAGAGGGAAGGTCTAGGTATGTACAACAAGACTACCTTGTAGAGTTAAACAAACAATAGCATGGCGACTTCCCTTGCCTGATATTCACAATACCCAATATTGTCCCCAAAGACCTCGAGGCCATCAAGAGGAGCTCAAAGATCAAAGGAAATAGAAGAAAGAGAAAATGAAGAGGAATCACTCATACATAAGTATTTATGACTTTTGTCTAGTCGATTTGGAAGGGAATCTCGCTACCCACTGTTCTCTTCTTCTTCTTCTTCTTCTTTTTCCTCGATTCGGAAATCGAAGAAGTAGCGGAGTCAACCGTTTGGGGAGACTTGGTTCCAGGCCATACCGATATATCGTCATCAGATGTGGAACGCCGCTTTCTCCTCTTCTTCCCCTTTCCCAGCTCCAGAACCTCGTCCCCAGGCCCACCCCCTGGAAGTGGTAGATATCTCTCACCAGCAGCAGGCTCTGCAGGAGGCCCCACAGGCCGCATGGTCTTTTTGAGGTCATCGAATTGTTTGAGTAGATGTTGATGGCTGTCCTTGGCAGAATTTTCAAGCGTCTCGATACGCAGCTCTAGAGACTGTATATCGGTGCCATCATCGTTGCCGGTTCTCACTTCAGTAAGGTTGGCACTCAGTTGCTTGACAGTGTCATTTAGCGACTTAAACTCCTCGGTAGATTTCTCAAGTGCCTTGATTCGGAGCTCCAAAGACTGAATCACCTTCTCATCGCCATTGTGTGATTTCAATTGGGTCAACTCCGTGCTCAGTTGCTTGATAGTGTCATTTGATGAATTGAACTCCGCGGTAGATTTTTCAAGTGTCTTAATGCGGAGCTCCAATTGAGTTGACTTGTCATCAACACTGTCGGACCTCAGCTGAGCAAACTCTGTGCCCAGTTGCTTGACGGCGTCATCTAATGACTTCAACCGATCATTGAAGGAGTTGCGCTCGCGACCAAGGTCTGCCAAAAACGCTCCATCTGGCACCTTATTTGATTCCTGATCTTTATCCGCATTCTGAGATTTATCTATCAGACTTTCCAAACGTGATTGAACCTTGCTGAAAGCTTCCTGGCTCAGCCACTGAGATTGGGCGCGGTAATATCCCCATAATTCCGCCAACGTCCGTGATGTTTGTGTCCACACATGCTTGAGCTGATCCATTTCGTCTTGGAATAATGAGACACCTCTAATCTGGTCTTGTAGCTGCCCCAATTTAGCCTTGACTTGATCATCAAGGGTAGGGTACATTTCTTGCATTACTCCGACCATCTGACGGACGATGGGTTCGGTTGTAAGATTGTTGTACCTTGTCTCAAGAGAATACAGAGCAACTTTGATAGTTTCGAATCCTTGCTGCATCTGCTGAATTAGGGACGTCATTGCTTCAATTCTCGACTCAAAGGTGGGCGCTGAATTTGCCAACGACAACTTTTCCATGTCTTGAGACATGCGTTGGTGATCTTGACTGATTGCCTTCAATATCGCTTTAAGGTCTTCTATCTCTGCATACAGCATGTCATCGCTCGTGCTTCGAATATCCACCAGCTTGTTTACCTTGTTTTCTAAGGCTTGAACAGCTGACGCTAGCTTTGGCTCTGGACCAATGAGTTGTGATTTCGATAGGCGATCCAACCTCTGCTGTTGGTCATCGAGCGTTTTCTGGAATTGGCTAGGCAAGACAGAAGGATTCTGATGGGCGTTCCACAATGATTTGACCTTCTGTTCCCATCCAGCTATCTTCTCCTTCAACTCATCCACCAGGGCCGTATATGGGGATAGCAATTCCTCACGTGCTTCGGATAAATTATTCTTTACTCCATTCTCTAGCTGGTCTATCCGGCGCATGACTTCTTTTATATCCTTTGTTTGGATGCTCAGTGCGTTGGTATACCAGGCGAAACTTTGCTGCTGGGATTTAACTGTAGTCTGGAGCGCTCCAACTTCATCCTCCGATGGCCGGTTGCGTAGTGTATCTTGAATCGTTTTCACTTCATTTTCTAATGCCTGATTGCGGCCAACAAGCCCTTGAACATCCTTGCGCAAATTAGAAAAGTTGTTCTTTGCCAAGCCGATATCACGTTGTATCTGCTTGGTATTCTCTTCTGACTGAGGCGCTTGAGATGAGGCGTTCGCGAGCCATCTGGCCTTCAACTGGCTCTCCAGTCGTTGATAGTGTGACTCGTGTTCCTTGATCTTCTGATCTATCCGATCCAAGTCTACATCTTCGTCATCTCTCGCCTGCTGGAAGAACTCAACTGTTGACGGGAAACCTGTGTGACCTTTTGCCTTGCGCAGCAGATCATCTATAGTCCCTCGCTTTTTCTGGACTCTTTCTTTTTCAGACTTGGTAGTCGCGGCGAAGACCGCTGCTTGGACAAGATCGGAAATTCCACGGATAAACTGGTCACCACTTGCATCGTTCTTGTTCTCGGACACGGAATAACTTCGCGGTATGTCTGTGTGACTTGATCTGTTAGGTAAGGAGGGTTTTTGTGCGCGACTCAAGAGGCGGGGATCGCGTGAAACCGAAGATTCAGCATCCATATCAATACCAGGGAAGAAACACTGCTTCTTCTATTTGCAAACAATGTTATCTCAAGGTATCTGTAGAGGAGGGCCGGAGTGCGCGCCTACTCTTTGTGCTTCCAGTAGAGGATCTCATTATTTGAGGGAAAGAAAGAAATGATGGCCAGCAAGTAAACATTCGAACGTGACTGGTCAGTCTCTGTCTCTAGGGTGAAGGATCTGCCATCAAGGCCAGTGATACCAGTAGCCTGAGTGAATGCAGACAAAGGAACGTCAACAAAGAAATCGGCTCATCTGTTGCTCTAGCCAACGCTGTAGAGCGTGGAGGTTCTGCCGGGCGGTGAGCGCATCAGCTTGTGCAGCTCTTCGTCCAGCCCGCAATCAAGGCTTGCGACCAGAACCAGATCTTGCTGGTGCGCTTCACGTCCTGATTGTTTTGTCTTGAGAGCAGCCTACCCCTCATTTCTAATTTCATGATGGCTGCGGTAAGCCTAAAGCATCGAATTCTTTGCTTCCAGTTTGATTACTGATATTCAGGACAGCCAATTACTACCGTTGCGGAGACGAAGGAGCTCCGGGGTCTAAACCTCATCGCTGCCCATTCGCACATTAGGGGGCTTGGAGTTGATGGTGATTCTTTGCAGCCCAGGCCCTCCTCCCAGGGCCTTGTGGGCCAGGAGAAGGCGCGAAAGGCTGCCGCGGTGATTCTGCAGATGGTCAAGGAAGGCAAGATCGCTGGGCGTGCGGTCTTAATTGCAGGTCCACCTAGCACAGGCAAAACCGCCATCGCCATGGGTATGGCACAGTCACTTGGCCCCGATGTTCCATTTACAATGCTTGCATCCTCAGAGATCTTTTCGATGGAGATGTCGAAAACCGAAGCCTTGACTCAGGCTTTTCGAAAATCGATTGGAGTTCGGATCAAGGAGGAAAGTGAGATCATCGAGGGTGAGGTTGTGGAAATTCAGATTGACAGGAGTGTCACGGGTGTAAGTGCTCATTGTCCTTGTGGGATAAGAATCATTGGGGTTCTAAAAGATCTAATCCTTCCAGGGTAATAAACAAGGAAAACTCACAATCAAAACGACCGACATGGAGACTATCTACGACATGGGCACCAAGATGATCGATTCGATGACGAAGGAAAGGGTCATGGCTGGAGATATCATATCCATCGACAAATCGTCTGGCAAAATCACAAAGTTGGGCCGTTCTTACGCGCGATCTCGCGATTACGATGCGATGGGCGCGGATGTCAAATTCGTCCAATGCCCCGAGGGGGAGCTTCAGGTCCGAAAGGAGATAGTCCACACTGTGAGCCTTCACGAGATTGATGTGATCAACTCTCGGTCACAAGGGTTTTTGGCTCTCTTTTCCGGCGATACCGGCGAGATTCGGAGCGAGGTCAGGGATCAGATTAACACCAAAGTTGCTGAGTGGAAAGAAGAGGGCAAGGCTGAGATAATCCCGGGAGTACTCTTCATCGATGAAGTCCACATGCTGGATATTGAATGTTTCTCCTATATCAACCGTGCTCTGGAGGCAGAACTTGCCCCTATTGTCATCATGGCCAGCAATCGCGGCCATGCACGTATTAGGGGAACGACGTACAACTCTCCCCATGGATTGCCCCTCGATTTCCTTGATCGGGTGGTTATTGTCAGCACACAACTTTATTCCGCAGACGAAATCCGACAGATCCTGGCAATTCGGGCCCAGGAGGAAGAGATTGACCTTTCGCCAGATGCTCTGGCGCTTCTCACAAAGATCGGCCAGGAATCAAACCTGAGGTACGCTAGTAACATTATCACTACATCGAATCTCCTTAGTCAAAAACGAAAGGCCAAGGAGGTAAGTGTCGATGATGTTCAACGGAGTTACCAATTGTTCTACGACCCTGCTCGAAGCGTCAAGTTCGTCAATGCTTATGAGCAACGCTTTATTGGTGACCAAGGGAACGTGAACTTCTCCGCTACCAATGGAGATGCCATGGAAATCTCATAGACGCGACACAGTTTAGATATTATCGGTGTTGGACGGACGGAGTATTACAAAACATACTGCACCGCCGTCTTGGTGCAGGAAAAAGGGGCGGGCTCATTCGGAAATCTATTTTTCCTCCTATTTTGCGATGTTTTTCTCGCTGTCCACATCAAGTGATTGATGTATGATAATCCCGGCGCTTGTTTGCAGCTCAGCTGTATGGGTACTATTTGATAATTGGGTTTACGCTATATTTCATCAAAAAGAAATGCTAGGTCTAAATGATAATGAAGATATTAATCCTTCTCATCTCATGATATCTCGATTACTTTACATATCAGGCTTCATCTCAGGATCGCTATTATACAAAACTAATCTGGCTACTCCAGTCCCCTGTGTCTGACACTCTTCGGAACTCGACTCCTTCCCCAAAATATCCGGCATTTTTCCATGATTCCATTGTTGCGCCATCGTAGGGCCCGTGGACAGCACCTCCATCACGAGCATCGGACCAGCGGTATTCCCACATCGCCGGTTTGTCGTCCTGTATAGGAGTGTCCGTGTTCTGCGGAGGCTCGACCCATTCTTCACCAGTCTCGCGCCGATATTGCCTCGTGAGGATCTCGCGCTCAGTATCGTATATTTCTGCTTGTCCTCTCTCCATGAGAATATCGGCTGCACTAGTAAGGGCGTCGATTGTTTGCTTTCGGGCTGCTTCCTTGGGATCGTCCTCTGCCATTTCAATGTCTTGTGTCTCGCCCTTCGACCTGCCCTTGGTTCGTTTTGCCTGCCATTTGGGCTTTTTTGGAGCACCCTTTCCCATCCTCGCCAGCGCATCTAGTGCTGTCTCGCCGCGCTGCAAGTGCATGATAAGGCTCTTAAGGGCATCCGATGTCAAGACGCTATCATGCAAGCGGTCCTTTTCTTTCCTTGCAACTTCTCTTTTGTCAGCTGCCTCCTTTGCGCGTCGAATGTCCTTTTTAGACACCCCTTCTAGCCAACTGTCGTAGACAGCGTCTGGATCTGCAGCCTTGCGGACGAAATTTCCTTGATCGTCAAACCGACCCTCCTCTTGTTCATTTCGCATGTTGAAAGCATCTAGTAATGGTGCGTGTCTTTTCTTTGCTCCCGCACCCAGCTCCTCGTCCATACCGGTATCAACTTTAGCACGGTCTTCATCTGCAACATCACTCTCACTTTCTTCGTCATCAATTTCAGTTGTACCAGTTGTCCTCAAATCCGCATGAAGTGTGTGTCCACCCTTAGACGTAGCATCTTGTCCTTCTATCTCATTATCCTGGAGAAATCGTACAGCTTTTTTGTTTTTGCGGAGCGCTTCATCGCCATCTACGTCCTCGACTCCAAAATCTTCCTGCAGCTCTGCAAACATGTCATCATCATCCTCTGCGTCCTTTTTCGCCTGGTTTTGCTTCGCCTTCGCCGAGGCGCGCGCATCAAACCCTTCATTTTCGCTGTCCGAATCGTAGCCATCCAGATTGACGGCTTTGCGGCGAACTTGCTGCCCTCTTCGGCCTATTTCATCTGCATCCAGCACTGCATCATCATCAAGCGCATCGGGGGCAAGGGTAGATGGATTGCGAAGGTCAAATCGCGGTTTCTTCGGGGCGGCGTTCTCGTCATCTTCTTCGTGGTGGGTTCGCGCGAAGTCTTCGCCTGCCCTCTTGGGGCGTGGAAGGGACGCAGACATGTGTGGTGACTAAACTCCCTAAGAGTATTTCTTTTGCAACAAGAGTGGGGATGTTCAGTAATCCCTTTGCAGTGTAGATTCAAGCTTTATGGGCAAACAAAACCCTCACAGCTGAGCTCCTTGTTGTGCTTGTTGTGCTGGTCTGTCTGGGGTCGGGTCGGAAAATCGTTGTGGAGCCCTTTTGCGTCACTGCGGGCAATCACAATAATCAGCAGAAACTCCAAGCTCTCTCTTGCAACTAACCTTCTCTCCGCATCTGGAGCTACAGTGAGATTGATTTTACATCCATATCGATTCTTCTTATATCTTACACGATAAAGTGAGCTTGTTCTTTGTCTCTTTCTCTCAGCTCATAGGGAGTCTGACTGTCTTGCAGCTCCATAATGGTATGCGCATACCTGAATACCACCCACCTCTCCTTGTACACGGTCGAGTCTCTTCTAACTAAGCCTAGTTCCGCAGTGGGTATTGGGATGGAGATCCCATGGACGGGGTCTTGGGCTCTTCCATGCTCCGACATGAAGCTCCTACACGCCGCTTCGATGAATATTACCGTTGTTACCCTGTTGCTATGATGCCTGGACCCGAGAGGGAGAACGTTAATCACGGCGGCAAAGTTATCATGCCACCCAGTGCTTTGGACAAATTAACTCGACTACATATCACCTATCCCATGCTTTTCGAACTTCATAATGGTGCCAAAGGCAGGATGTCTCATGCTGGTGTACTGGAATTCATCGCTGAAGAGGGGAAGATCTACCTGCCTTACTGGGTGAGACACAAACGTTGGAATTCCCAAGTGGCTTCAGTGTCTGGACTAACACAAGTGTTTTCTTTAATAGCTGATGCAAACTCTTCTACTTGAACCCGGCGATCTCGTGCAAGTCAAATCGACAGACCTCCCTCCTGGCCGTTTCATCAAGCTCCAAGCACAGTCCACATCTTTTCTTGACATCAGTGATCCCAAGGCGGTGTTGGAAAATGCCTTTCGAAATTTCTCTTGTTTGACAAAGGGTGATGTCTTTACATTTGCCTATAATGATCAGGTTTATGAGATGGCTGTATTGGAAACGAAACCTTCCAATGAGACAAACGCCATATCTGTTCTTGAGACCGATCTTGAAGTGGATTTCGCCCCTCCGGTTGGATACGAAGAGCCGCAGCGCCCAAGTGGTACCAGCACTCCAGGGAGCGTTGTTGTTGGTGGTGGCAGTGGAAAACTACCGTCTGGGGGGCTACTTCATCCACACGGCACGATGGCACAAGCGATCAATTATGCAGCTATTGCACCAGAATCTACCGACGTCGCCGCCGGCGCGAGAGCGGTGTCTTCAAACTTCCTTTCCGGTGGTCACCGGCTGAACGCCAAAAAGGGCAGCAAAACTCCTACCCCGATAGCCTCAACTCCAACCCCTGGGACGACGAATCCCCAGCACCCCCCTCCGGTCAGGAGGACGAATGGACCTCAAGCTTTACGCTTACCACCAAACCAGCTGTTCTTTGGGTATGCCATCAAGCCTGTACAGAAACGAGATGAGGATGGGAAGGTTGTTGGGGATGACAAACCCCGCTTCCAAGGTACAGGACAGTCACTGCGGGGGAAAAAGAAAGATTTAGACAGCTCTGCCACTGTCTCTTGAGGTTTTAAAATGATTAGATTTAATGAATACTATGCCAGATGCAAGCTTTGTTGTGCTCTTCCTACTCCCCTTTAACTCTCCGTACCGATTATTTTCATCTGACGTCCTTCGGCAGATTGGTTACGAAGTATATATTGAAAAGAAAAATAATGAGCTCGGGTCTAAATTAGATTATATATCAATCATGACTAAACACCCGGCCAAACTGGTTAGGAACTGCTCCGTCCATATATAGGTATGTATGTACATTCTTCGGTATCAGAAGCATTGAAGTGTTGGACCTGAGCATTCAATGATAAGGATATCTCAAGACTTTTTCCACCGCTAAATAGGACATGAATAGAGTGTATTGACATGCTTGCACGAGTTGAAAAGGCGCTAAGTGAGGAAGGAAATGTATCAGCCACGCAGGCATTTCTGTGACTAGTAATCGAGCCATCTCAGCAAGACATAGGAAGAAAAACAGTATATTCCACTTAATCGAGACCGCATCCTGTTAGACAAATATAAGGAATTATAGGAAAAGCTCTCGGGTCTCACCAATTTCCCACTTTTCCAAAATCCTAGCAACCAAGAAAGATTCATCGCGACGTACACGACAGAAGACCAGATCGCCCTCTGCTCCAAGGCCACCTTGACGAAATCTTGTTTTCTTCGACAATGCCCGTATGCCTCATTGTTGATAATGCTGGGACCGAGTCTCTCATATGCCCACCGGGTTTCTGTGTTCAATAGGGTTTCGTAGGCCAATCTAGCTGTGTTGTATGCGCTCAAGTCGGCCCCCTTTACTTTATCTGGATGGACGGTCTTGTTTGACTGTCGAAACCCCCTTTTAATGATCCGTCTGCTGAGGCCATAGATTGGTACATCGAGGACAGTATAGAATGTCTGTGCTGAGGATTGTTCCAGCTGTATGTAGAAGACTGCGAGGGTTGCTATAAAATACAGCAGAACTGCAGTCCGGTACGAGAAAACACTATATCTGCGCCTTGACTTCTGGCCCAATAAGAGATGTAGCACTTTTGAAATGACCTGTGAATCTCGTCAGCTATTAGGCAATCCATCAAGAAGCTTCCAGGGCGAAAGGGTACATTAGGTACAAACAGCCACCCACATAAGACCACGAGGAAGTCGAGCTCCAACTCGACGAGTACATGATTTAAACACTTAGCGATGAAACTGGCTGTGCATTGAAATTGGTTGAAAAACGGGGGCATCAGAGATTCCCAAGGGGATTTCATTCTTCCAGCATAAGATTTCTGTTGGGAAGACTCTTGGTTCTCAGGGAGTCCGCAGTATATATTAAAGTGGCAATAACAAGGATGCATTCCTGTAAGACTCCATAGTATCTTGACGTTTGTCGGGGTATGTTATAATCTTTGTCACTGTCTGAATATTCTCTACCTTCTAATTGCCTCTGCAGAATTATGTGACATAACATCAGCAAGTATCAATACTAGAATTGGCGAGTTTGAGAATACGCCGTTGTGTAAGTTGGAGTCGAAGCATCTATATCTACATGCACATCCTCACTTGGCGTAAATGCTTGGTACAATTAGATTAAAAATTATATATCGAGCTTATCATGGCATCAGAAGAAAAATACACTAAACCCATTCTCTCCTAATAGTCGGGACTGAAGAGTGTAGTTTGCCTCTGCCCCTCTCTTCAGCGGCCGCTCGCTTCCCACTAACGTTGTCATATCTGACTTCCATCATACTCAACAAACCACAACTTCTAGACCTTCTTGTGCTGACGGGTCTGAGGGATCTGGTGTGGATAACGCACATACAAATGTTCAGATGAGATGATATAGTCAACTGCGGTGAAAAGTGATCTGAATAGTAGATGGAGGACTATAAATATGGACTTCTCATCTCACTCCTGCTTTGAATTCCACAAGGACGTTTACTTTCTATTATCATACCATCACTTCTTCTATTTGAACAGCGCCATTGTGCAGTGGTCTCAATATGATCACTTTTACTTTTCAGTACTGGCTATTGCTCGCCCTGAGCGTTGCCTCTGTCCAGGGACTTCAAGGCGTTCAATCTTGGAAGGACTCATTATGCAACCCTACCACCTATATCGTTCTTGGTGGCAATGAAGTTGCAATCTATGATCCGTCCCTGCATGGGGAGGGAGTGCATCTCCGCCTTTTTGAACAATACCCATCTTCTTGTGGCCAGACGAGGAAATTGACCTTCAACTCATCCGAACTATCCCCGAGAACGGACATCCAAGCTCGCTCGACCACGGATCTTGTTGATCGAGGCATATTTTCTTGGGCCCTGTCCAAGATATTCTGGGCTGGAGTTGCTGGAGTTACTGGAGGACTCTTTGGCGCAATCAGTTGCGGTATCGAGCTCGCCAGAAGTGGATTTACCGCTGGAAATCTCGCCTGTGTTGCTACCTCTGTTTTTACTGTCGTTGGCGGGGGATTTGGTGTATGGGACGAGATAGCGAAGAGCCTTGGGAGCGCCACCCAAGCGGCGGCTGCCACTGAAGTTTTCGAGATGACTGGAAGTGCTTTTACCTCTAGTGCGGAAACCTTCTTCACGGCGCATACTAGCAAACGGAAGCGTGACAACTCGAGTGACCTTCTGGATAGTCTTTGGGAGAAACACCAAGCTAGAACAAGGCCCTCGGAACTCTTTCGTGCGCAAGATCATGAGCCTGTCTATTGGTATCACCTGTTGCTGGCGAATGAAACCAACCCGGTTTCTCTCTATCACCATGGGAAATTCACCAAAAACTTAAACGCAACAATCAACGTTTGGTCGACCTACAACAGTACAACCAGGACGGTCCGAATGCACCACGCCATGCCACTAACACCGGCCAATGGGTTTAACACGACGATACAGAAACGAAACTGCAATGCCGGATCCTCGACACATTACCTGACAGAGACAGAAGGCCAGCTCGACCTCTGTTACAGCAACGATGGTCCTGACAACGATGGAGCTCCCACCCAAGCTTACTTTGGGTACGACCTCTACGGTGAGAAATGGGCAGAGCAGGAATGGAGCGATGATATAGGAACCGCTTACGACAGTTCGAATGGGTTCGAAGACGCGCTGTTTGACATGAGTGAGGACATAAACTCGCATAACTGGTGGGAGACTTGTGTCTGCGCGCAAACACAGAGTTCGTGGGTTGCCACTGGGTCATTCCAATATTCGTGGGATGGGGTTTATAATGGCTACTCGCCTTGCTGGAACGCGAATTGTGATGGTGCCAACGTCGCATAGTACCTTGTTCATATCACACCTACTATATATGCGAATATCCCCAGTAGAGAGCAAACTAGACAGCTACTCCCAGGAACCTTCTCAAGTAGATCACCGTCTCTGGTCCCCGCTGGACCTGCACCACAGGCGCAAGGCCTTTCGGGTAGATATGGCGAGGTTACTAGGTTTATCTAGGAAAATGCAATGATAGATACCCTTGGTAGGTAATTTGCCCAATATAAGTAGCTTGTATGCATTAAATGCATGTATATGTAGTAGAGTAGGTACACCCACACGTCCCCACGAACTCGGCTGCTCCCCACACTTGCTCACTGACGACTCTGGAGCATAAGCGGGAGTGTAGACTGTAGTGCTAGAGGTGCTAATTGTTGATAATAGCGTAGACTGCCAATAATAAGAGATCTCCTTGTAGTGTGACTGTGCACTGTACATGTACAGTAGACAGTGTGTGGGTATGTTTTTTTCCCCGGGAGTAAGTCTCTTCCACTTCTATACAGAGTACATTCTTGCATCAGGAAAAGAAACAGTAAGTATGCTAATTAATTTTAATAAGTATGTTTCTTAAAGATGATACATAAAGGCAATTCCAACCCATACAAACGCTCTATATACGATTCCGAGACTGAGGGGAGAAGACTCGGGAAATATGGAACAAAGCGTCAACCCTCGCTTTCGATTTCCGGTCTCACTTTCGGCAGCCGATCTGAATCCTAGTGAACTAGTAGTATAATAATACCTAGGTAATTAAGATGGCTTGATTTTACTTTGGTAGTTCAATTCCGCACTTTTATTTATTTTCGTAGTTAAAGGGAACTATATATAGTGCCTGCTGGTTCCTCCTGAAGGTTCATTTGGCTTCCCTCTATTTCCGCTATACATGATGGGACACAATCTCTTCTACTACGTATCTCGTGTCTATCTCTAGTTTATATCTCTCAGGATTCTGAATTTCTTAAAAATATAAACTCATCGTCTTAACTCTATCAGATAAGGGCTCCTACTCCGTCGATGGTAGGGTCCATGCTGGGGATGGGGTCAAGCTCCAGAGTGCCATGACGCTCCATGAGGAAGTCCCGATGTGCCGTGGATAGACAAGAGGTCATGATTTCGGCATATTTCGAAGGTCTGTGCTATCTAGAAGGTCAATGCCATACTTGGAGGTCTGCTGAGAAGCCTCTGGCTCTGGAGTCGCCTCGATAGGTTGGGTTGCATGCATTTACAGTGAGCCAACCATTATCTGGAGACATCCCGAAGGCATCTGTTAAACAAGGGTTTGAGTTTTGTGATGAGGTTCCTTGATTTTTAACGCAAAAGTAGCAAAACACAACTGCGGTAGAATGGGAGAAAAGAAGGATGGACGAAATCTACGCAATATCTCGAAGGCCAAGAGTCAGAAATACCGACTCCACGACCACGACGATGTGGATGGGGAGGCCTACTGACTTATCATTGATCCAGATATTCTTACCGGGCGACGGAAGACTCCTGGGAACTTCCTCCGCAGCGTTGTAGACGAGTCAGATGGATAGATCTGATGGAAGGCAATGGCTGTGTCACAGCCTTCAGCCATGGTTGGTCGAAATCTTGTCAAAGAAAGATTTCGAGTATTCGGGTGCAAGCGGGTATGCACGATGGAATGGCACAGAACCCATCAAAGTGAGGGATTGAAAGGTTCAGAGCACGTAGATATCAAGATGACGGCTGGTACAATCGGGTGCACGTGCCAAGGCCTCCCCACAAAGTCCCATGCGCTTCTAAAGTACTGCAGTGTCCTCCGCATTACCCGTACGGCTTCAATCTGCAACTCTTCTCCACCCAGTATCTTCGATCTCATGCAGTCCTCACAAATTAGTCTGCTAGTGATCTTCGAAGCCAGTGGATGGCTCTGGGCTACTCCATTGTACGAGAAGTTGTCTTTTTTTCATTTTGATTATCTTGTCTGTCGCTAGAAAAAATGCCACAATCGGCGGCCTCCCCGCGAGGCAAACTCCTGATTTGCCGTGTATGTGAGAAGGGGTTTTCAAAAGCAGAACATTTAAGGGTCAGTTACTAACCCATTTAGTGGAGACACTTTATTAATCCCGGCGCTTAGAGACATGAACGTTGCCGTAAGGAAACCTTAGGAGTGTGCCTGGACAAGGAAGGGTTCAATAGTAATCATCCTAGCTGACTGTGATATTCCGCTGAAGATACTGGAGCTAAGCCCTTCATTTGCAAGGAGTGTCGGCGGCCATTTGCCCGCCAGGATGCTCTCACTCGACATGAGAGAATACACATTCGGGGGGCAGCCACGAAGGAAGCACAGGCACACCAATCGCTGCTGGTACCTCAGGTAACATCTCTAGATGCGTTCTCTTGGGACACACCTAGAATACCAGCCGATTCCGTGATATCAGCGTCTGCCACAAGCCAATCATGGGAAACATCCGATACGCAGCAGGCTGCAGGCCTGCAGCCTGTAGGCTCAGATCTCGATTTTAACCTGATATGGCCCGACTCCGAGAACTTGTTCCAGAGTATTATGTCCTCGGATACCGCAGATCAATGGCAGATGCCGCTTGGAGCTCTCCCGATTTCCCCAGTAGTCCAGGATATTGGAACACTGAATTCTGGCTCTCCAAACGCTTTTGACGATAGGGGCTCGTCCATAGGCACTATTCCATCCGGGGGGAGCCACCAGGCCGTACGGGATGTGACAGAAATGGTTACAAGTTCCGTGAGACAACCTTTACCTTTTCTTCTATGCCAGTGGATGATAAACCTAATGAAATACCTCCCTTCAGTCCTCAAGTGTGACGGCCGCAATCAAGGCAACGTCTGTCACATCTGTATTCTTAGATGAATGTTTACATATGTTCTTTGTGCGGTTCATACCCACTTTTCCGATTCTTCATCGAGCCACTTTTGTTTTCCGGGATTGCACCCACCCACTCCTGCTGAACGCTATGGCGTTAGGGTCTCTGTATCTGGGGCCCAAAGACTCAGTTGTGAAGGTATATCTGATTCTGCCCTAGCAAACGCACTATAACTCACACGATTCTTAGGGCGAGGCATTGTGGCGTCTAGCACACACCGCTGTCGCTACTTCGGTAAGCATTAACTATTTATCAAATACTAGCACTGGGCCTAAATAATAATCTGGTATTAAGTGGCAATCCTTGATCACACACTGCGGGCCCTATGATGCATGTAAGGGTGTCCAGCTTCTCATAACAGCCCTTTTAGGGCAGATTTATGGAGCACTTTCCAAGGTATGCCAATGTTGATTTAGTACTCAGCTTAGTATTCTTTTCTTTTCTCATTCCACGGACTCTGTATAGAATAGGGCTATCCGCACTACAAGCCAAGTTTCCCGCCCACTTGGATTCTTCTGGGCAAGACACTGTGGTATGCTGGATAGTGAACCCTTTTCAGCGGAAGATCTTCCCTTCCCAAGTGCAACCAGTGCAGAAAAGGACCACAAATGGCGAACCTGGGCCGCGAGAGAGATTCAACAACGTGCATTGCTGGCGTACCATATTCTTGACGGTCTTGTTGCTCAAATGTCGGGTGACGGAGCTTCTACTCGACATGTTGCTAATCCACTGACACTTCCGAGTAGCGAAGTGGTATTCGAAGCCAGCAGTGCTGAGGAGTGGCTGGCTCATATGCGCTCCCAGAAGAGTTATCAGCCGAGCTTCAGATTAATATTCCGATCTATTTCCCCCCCGATTGGTAGCTTCAGGGCTCTTGACTATCAGCTATCGGCCTTTGCCCTCCGTGTTATTCTCGAGGGTTTACAATCACTCGTTTCAGACTCGGATGAGGGTGACCTAGCCGCTGTTGGAGTTCCAAGTCGCTCAGATGTGAGAAGAGCTCTAGCCCAAGTCCATGAAACCATCTCCATGAGTATCCACCTTTCGGCCCCAGAAAGACTCGAGGTCCTCCTCCGCTGGCACACGATCTGCCTCGACACCATGATCAATTCCACCGTCCTCTGTCGCCACGTATGCTCACGCTACGGCGTGTCCCAATACCTCTCTGGCAGCACCCGATCCCTCGGAGGGGGATTCGACGTGCTAAAGTGGGTTACCTCCGAAGACGCCCGCCGCGCCCTGTTACACGCCATCGCCATCCAGGATATAATCGAACAACTGCCCCGAGGCCGCGCCCATGTAATCCACATGCCAAGCTCCCTATTCTCCGCAGCAACGGTCTACGTCGTCTTTGCGCTCGCCGGGGTATCGAACGTCCATCTCCCGCGCACGATCGTCTGGCAGGACGCCCTCTTATCCCATGCGGACCTAAACCTAGGCTGCGATATGGCTCGGCCCCCGGCCGGCTCGGAGACTACTCGCTTTGTTGCAGAGGGTCGCACGGATTCTCCGCCTGGTGTGGGCGCTGTGAGGAATCTGCTCTATGAGATGAATTCCATGCAGAAACTCTTCCGTTGCCTCACCTCCCAGTGGGGGGTTGCGCATGACATGGAGGAAGTCGTTAATCAGTGGATTACGCTGTGTCATTAGTAATGGCTCAGTATCTTCATTTCATATTCGGTTTTTCCCATTGAACTTTCGTCGCATTTGGTGGGAGCATTAGGGGGGTACATGATAGATGGGTAGGGAGAACAGGTTCTGCAAAATTGTATACATGAGGGGAACTTGGGGGTTTAGAATATACATACATAACTATGTCGAGCACGTACATGATATATAGTTTTTCTCAACTTTGCACTGTAATAGGGTTGTCTCGCATTTTTTTTCTCTTTTGATAGGACTGAGTATATTTTGAAACTCCCGAAATATCGATGACTATCTGGGATATTAAACAAACTTATCTTCAGGCAATCACTCTAAATGTGCATATGAAAAATCAATATATTTTTGTTGAGTCTTTGTAGCGGCCCAGAATTTCAAAGACGCTTAGATACTAGTCAAGAAACAGGCTCAACAAACTAAATCGGCTAAAGAAATCAAGATCTTATGTATACTGGAAATGAAACAAAAAAGGTAGCGTCTGCGAGACTCGCAAAGAATGCAGCTAAAATGATGTTGCCAACCCAAATGCAAGGGGTATCTAGTCTAGACAATCTAATGCGGAAGACAGAAAACGATTCGGAAAATCAAAGCAATGTAACGATGGAAAGGGGATTTGGATATACAAGTTGCTTAGGGACGTGTCGCTCAATGTGCTTGCGAGAATCGAACGAAGAGGTTAGGAATTCTTGGTCTCCTCAAGTCTCAGCAGAGCTCGTGAAACCGCAGAGCCAAGGTCTTTGAAAAGATCATGGAATATAGATTCAGATTTTGCAATGCTTGCGCCCTGCTTGAGTCCTATTCCATGAAAGTGTGGTAGAACATCCTCCCAGAATTTGTGAAATGTAGTCTCAAATAGATGTTGGATGGGATGTAAAGAGTCATTAGAGCTCTCCTTCAGTGCAGAATTACCAGGTCCCAAAGCAGTTTGATGTGTACAGAGACGTGTCGCAGGTCGATCGGATCCAGCCTCATCTTCATCACGAGGTCTCTTCTTGTCATGTGGGGTACCATGAAGTTCTTGACTGACTAGAGGCAATTGGGTTTGACTCTGAGATAAGGCCGGTCGATTGTGCGCTGGGGATGCTGGTTCTTGTTTAACTAACATATTATCTCGAGCCCCGTTTGCCGACTGCATAAGACCGTTAAATGATGCATCGGGTTTGGGATGTGGAGACGGATCGGCGCAGAGTGAGGACATGAACCGTGATAGAGGTTTGGGTTCCGAAGTACGCCCAGAGGATGAGACCTGGAGCCCTGGGTCTGGGAGACTCCTCACCCAATCGGCGACTCGTTGGAGTTTGCTCGATTGCGAAACCTCCATATTAGATTTCAACAAGGCCTTCCGTTTTTGCAACTTCTTTTCCAGTTCCTCCATGTCGTTACCATCCATCCACTTGTCTAGAGCCATGGCGACTCTTTCGTGAATAGCATTGATGAGCGGATTGAGTCCGAGTTCGAGGCAATCTCGATATTGCTTCCTCTCACTCAGGTAGTCATATATCCGACGCCGACATGAGGTGTGTGAATAAGGGCGACCGATTCTCATCTCTAGCTCGAACTCGATATCGAGCCAAAAGTTTTTGCTGTAGTCCCTAATATCCTTGTATTTTGCATGTTTGCTGCATATTTCGACCAGAGCCAACTGCTCCTCGATGTTCAACGGTCCTTTCTTGGGCTTTTTCGGAACGATCTCCGTCTGAGAGATTTCATTCTTGTGGAAGACGGTGATTCCCTGTTCCATGGCTCATCCTTTGTCCTCCCACCTCTGCCTTCTTGCCCAGTTCTGCGCACCAGACTCGTCCCTTGTAGCGGCGGAGGTCGATGGAAGGAGGTTGAGGGAAGAAGCGAGCTGACGGAGGCAAAAAATCCCCGCCGCCAAAAGGCGCGTCACGCCGCGTCAGGTGGACACACGTGATAAGCCTCACCTCATCTTTCTCTCTCTCTCGCCCTCTTTCAATTCTCTTGTAATCTCACCCAGGCGTTCACCACTAGAGCGTTCTATTTATGACAGGGATATTGGTGATTCTAATAATGGACACCGTTCACCGGAATTAAACTGAGTCGTCCTTTGGGGCGCTGCTTATTCAACAGCCAAATTTCCGGTAGTCACATCAGCCCGTGTTGGGATTTGACATCAACACGAGCACGAATCCCCCATGAGCTGGTAATGGCTTCCTTTGGGCTTGAATACGATGAATTCGATGAGTCCGGGACAGTCGGTTCGCTGTAATTGACCCGCCGGTCTTCCTCGCTTAAGGAGCAATTGAGAATCGCTAGTGACCCGGTTGAGCCTTGGCTTGCATACAACATGCATATTCAGCATTTCACATTCACCGAGGTTTCTTTGATGATGTTCTTATGATCGCTCTTTGCGAATCATTGATAAAGAAGTTCATCGGGTTATCCAGATATGCTTGCCGCAGGCTCCGGGAATTTTTGATGTGGCCTCCTTCTGTTGCTATTCCGCCCACCAATTTCAAATCACCCAGCCCTTTACACGAAAATAGTTATATGCCATCGAATCTGCGCTCCTAGGCTGAATTTGAAGATCCCGATCAACGCCAGCATTGGAACTGCGCTCTAAATACTGGAGCAAAATGCCATCCCATAAAAAGCCATCGTTGCTAAAGGCAATATCTGCTATAACGCTTGAGAAAGGAACTCGCAATCGATTCGTAGCTAATATATCACGGGACTGGTGCACACAAAAGTACGTTATGCTTGGATGGCGTCCGTGTCAACTTAGCTGCTCACCAGTACCATGACTGACAAATACAGCTCTGTTTTGGGTGGCTATTTGAACGCATTGATGTTGGCTGCCACACAAAAATTCCTAGATCTGGAATTCGGCCAAGGGCGATATCCCGATCCTATCCATGTATTCGTACAGTTTTTGCACATGGTCCCTCCGGGCCCAGTGTCTATATCCTGCCAACCGCTTCGTACCTCCTCCCGACAATGTGTCGTGCAGGTGGAGCTAGCACGGGTTAAGGCATCCCCGGACACATCTGATGTTTCTACGACCATCGGTATCGCCACATTTGCCGACTTGTCCAAGGAAAAGGGGTTGACACAGAATGACAACCCGACTATCACATCCCCACTCCCCCAGCGGGAAAAGGAATGCGTCATCATCGATGACCCCGTCATCGACGCTACCCCTGTAATACGAAAGCTGCATCTGATTGCCCCACTCTCTGCAGATGGTCTCTGGGGCCATAGATTAGGCGGTCACCAGCGCGAAGTCTGGCTATCCTTTCGGGATAGCACTAAGATCTCAGATCTTCTCCATTTGGCGCTCCTAGCGGATACGGTAAGCTACTTATGCCATAGTTTTCTGTAATTTGAACAATGAAAAACCAGATGCACAAGCATAAGTTGAGTCTGACACCCTTAACAGCCCCTCCAACCTCCTGCAACTCACCAAGCTGGCTTTTATTCACGGTACGCAATCTCCACACTATGTCTATCAGTGGAGTTCAAGAAGCGGCCCGACCCGATGACAGAATGGGTCCTGCTCCGGTCCAACTCCAACAGAGTCGCAGATGGCCGATACGATGTCAACATCCATATTTTTGATGAAAAGGGCGGTCTACTTGCTTTGAGCAATCATGTCCTATACATATCTGAATTGCGGCCTCCAAAGAAGCCGGCCAAGATGTAGCGGAGTATCCATTCTGCTATTCTTCTTAATCCAATAAACCTTTTTGTTCTAGGATGCTAGAATAGACACTCTCACACTATTCGACAGGATTTACTGAGGGTCCAGTCCAACCCCCTCAGTACAGAGCTCCGGCCTCTACATTTCACTGAAGCGGCAGTATTCAGGGAACCCAATTACCTGCATAGTTTACACTGGATCCCTTTGCTTAAAATTTTACATTTCTTATCTGCCTGTTCGCAATACTTTGTATGTGAAGCAAGAACGTAATCTCCTATATCATAGTTATAGCTTCCTTTGAAAATACTCTCATACTCCTCATGCCTGCTTAACTCTAAGCCTAAGACAAGCTAAGAACACCGGATCTGAAGGAAGACTCTACCATGAAGCACACAGTCTCTTTTCCAAGACTACTGCAATAGTCCATCGTTCTCGAAGCCATGTCACCAGGGCTCATACTAGCTGGTAGGGGATTGGGGTTATCTCCATTCTTAGGATCGCAGGCAGCTACCAGCAACCCGGGGTTCATCAAAGCACCCAGAAACCGGACAGATACCATCCGACAATATGTATCCGATTAGTCCCGGGCGTGGGGCATAGATTTCAGTCCGTCCTTAGTTAGTGGTACTGGAATACAAGAGTAGAAACAATAGAAAATAATTTGGTCCTCCTCGCCGAAGACTCAGTGGTGACTCTGTGTGTCTGTTGAAGTAGTTTCCTATTTTTTCCGTCTCGTGTCTCTTTGGTGCCACTTCGGGTGTTTACATGGATAGGATATGATATGATATATACTCGTAATATTCTGTGGGCAAGTGGATTCATGCGACTTTAGCCTGGATGCAGAAGTACAATGTCATACCTGTAATAGATAGGGTTTAGGGCAAAGGGCTAGGGCCAGGACGACATCCACCAAAGTACTACCTGTTTTGTATTCGGAGTAGAAGTACCTACGTAGGTACTAGGGGATCGAGGCTCGAGAGTCAAAAGGTACGTTGAACATGTCACATGCTGGTTCCTCGTTGGCCGGGATCCTTTGATGCAAGTTTCCGGTTTTCTGTTGTGCATGGTATTTACAGGAACTACTCTGTAGGGACGTAATAGTAGGAGGAGGTACTTTTGTTTAATGAAATACTAATTAGTTGGCTGTCAGCTCATTCTAACTGGACAGTCAAACTCTTCCTAAGGACTAATGTATCCGAAAAATGCTAGCCGGGGCCTCTGTGACATGTCAGGCTGATAAGCACCAATAATTACCACGCTATCCACTACACAGTACTCCAATGGTCCGAAATCAAGAATCTTGATTCTCCACTGTGCGATAATCCAGCATCGAATTGTCCGCATCAATTAAGGTTCGGTCCCAGGTGTAATCCTCAATTCTCAGATCGCGGATCTTGAGACCTATCTTCTTTTTTTAACATTTGTATATTTTGGAGGGGGAAGTGGCTGTGCAGTGGGAGTAATAAAAGCGAAAGAAAATGCAACGAAAAGTAAGAGAGCGGGATACATCGAAATAAAGTGCGGTGGAAAGATTGATCTAGGCTGTCCCCCCATAGATCGAGTCATCCATGTCGTAGCCACCATTTCCGTGGGCAAAATACAGTCCATTCATGTCGAACGCATCATGGTGCATCCCAATTGCGTCGAGGGTGCTATGCGCATCTGAAAGGCCACACCCGGCTGGAATGATAGGCCCCGGAACGTTAGAGCTGGAATTAATATACCCATTATTGGCGATATCGGGATGCCTCACACCGCCAAAGTCCGTTGGGGAAGAGAAGCTGCTGTTGATGATCGAGTGTTGGTCGGGGTCTATCGACGCCTCGCTCTTGCTGACAGGAGTGGCTGTCTCAGTTGGGGGACTAAGTAATTCCATGTCGTGGTGGAAGGGCGTCGCGCCCCCAATGCCAGAGAGAATTTCGGCAGCCTCGCTCTTCACTCTGGCATCTTCCTCGATCAGGACGACCCCAGACTCGTCGTCAAGGAAGATTGCGTCCGTGAGACTTCTCCCGCCTGCCTTTTTAGATCCGCGCTTTGTGGGCGAAGCTACAGAGCGTGTGGCGTCTTTTTTGCTTTTTCCTGTCGAGGAGCATGATGAGGGCTTTGTGATACCGCCTCGAGGACCCCGGGGCGTGCGCGGCGTTGTAGAGCCTGAAGCTGAGTTGTTGCGTCCACGCGGGAGATCAGTTATGCCACGTCCAGCAGCCTCTGTTTTCAGTTGCTCGGCCATCTTGCGATACTTGCGGAATCGCCCTTCAATCGCGTCGTAGGTGGCACCTTGTCCGAATAATACGGCCATGGCCTGGTACTCGAGCTGGATATGTGTTAGGCTGGTCTCTGTAATGAGTTTCGAGTATTTACGATACCTTGAAATTGGGATGCGCAGCAATTAGGACTGCGATTAGTCGGTCGATGTTTTCAGATGCCTTCCAGTTGACCATCTTGAAGGTAATTTTTATAGCGACAAAAAAATAAAGTGACCAGAGAGAGAAAGTATAAGTGACTATGAATCCAGAGCCAAAGCTGGAATTAATGAGAAGATAATTGAGGAAATTTGGTGCGGTACTACAGTTGGAGCAGTTAACTACCCAGTGCTGGACGATGGAGGAGAGACAAGATAATAGCCAGGAATGGGAGGGCTTATAAGATATCAGGTACTAGGTAGGTCGGAGTGCGCACTTAAGCCGTGGCAGAGATGACAGGAGACGAAAACCAGACTGGTGAAAGGGACCAGAGAAGTCCAGGGTTTAAGAGAGAAATTGTAAAACTTCCTTAGTTTTTAGGCGTGGTATCACTCAAGCACCAGTGCTAGACTCAAGTGCGCTCTTGTCAAATGGGAAGATCTGGTTAAGCACCCATCGACGGGAGTGATGAATGATGCAGGATGCAGGACGCAGGAGAGACAGTGTCAGCGGAATCAGGCAAGATTGTCTCGAGATAATAGATGTGTAAATTCAGAAGGGGATTGTTGGAGGGGAGGTTGAATCCTGTGAATGGAGAGATCGAAGGGACAGACGCACGGCGCCGAGCCCTGTGCGATTCCTGGAATCCGAGAGGGCGAATCTGACCCAGGCAGTGTCTGGGATGCATCCGGAAAGCAGAGTCAAACATCCTGTACAATGTCTTCTGGAGTCAAAATGCGTGAATGGCTGTTTCGAGGAGGATCGCTGATGCAGGAACATCCTGGACGACGGGGGATCGAGGGGAAGAGGGACAAAGGAGAGATGATTCGTATCCTTACACCGCTTGTGCGGCGCTCGATCAACGAGTTCAAAGACTGGAAACAGCCGGAGGATGGCTGTTAGTTTGTGTTAGTGCAGAGAGTGACAGGATGAGGACAGACGGTTGTGAAGGATGACAGTTTCACTGTCGAGGGTGAGTGGTGAATGTGTGAATGGGGACAACTCTCTGTCAGCTCTCAAACTCCCTCAGTTTACCTGGGCTAACACTTCAACTTTCTCTTCTACTTCTCGTCAACCAGGTACTCTTTTCTTAAACCTCCCAGCGTCTCTGCAGCAATCACTTCTTTCTCCTTAACTCTGACATATCCTAACCTTTGATTTCTCTCCAAAGCCGCCAAGATGCCTGTGAAATGGACCGCAGAGAATGACCAGCTAGTATATATCTCACCTCCCTTTAAACTACCTAACTAACTTTCCCAGCTTCTCCTCAAAATCCTCGAGACCCATGATCTCTCCGTTGACACCAAGCGAGTCGCCGAAGCATGGCGTAAGAAACACACCATCCGCAAGCCCGCATCCACTCAGCAAGAACTAACAAAAGCCACAGCCACCCTCCCAGGCCAAGACCGTCCCACTCCACGCGCAATCACAGAACGCCTAGTCCGCATGCGCCAGCTCGTCAAGTCCAGCGGTAATCTCGACGGCCACTTCAGCATCGCCAAGGGCTCCGGCAACGTCTCCAGCACCCCGTCCACACCACGCAAGCCGCGCAAGACACCAGCCTCCACGCCTGGATCTGGCAAGCGCAAGCGCGTGGGTAACGCTGGCTTCGAGGAGAATGTTACCATTTTATCGTCCCCTGTTAAAATGGAGGTTGATGATGGTCCTGGTCTTACCATGTCCACGGCTATGGCGACGGGCACGCCTACGAAGAAGCCACTACACCCCACGCTTGTGGGCATGAACATGACGCAGGACCAGAAGAACTATCGGATCGGGACTACTCTGAAGCTGGATAAGGAGGATATCTCGGTTATGATGATGGCTGCTGATGTGACGCCGACGAAGAGGACTCGGAGGGCTAGCACGCTCCCACCTGGGATGGTTAGTTATGCTGAGGATGAGGACCGGGTTGATGATGTGGAGAGTTCTTCTGCCTCTGAATATGTCCCTGACGAGCAGGTTAGAATCGATGATTACGACGAGGAGTATGCGTGAGAACCGAATACCTGGATCTGTTTGTTTTGTATGATCTTGGTGCTTGAAACGAAGGGGGACTCTTTTATGTAGTTTATTTTCGCTTTTACTTGGTTGGGGAAGTCGAATAAGGAATTGAACTTACTATTGACCATTTTCGAAGCTTTGTAGTGGGTTGGTTGGAACCCAACCAGAATATTGATTGAAACTATCAGAACTACACCAGGTACTGTGGAATCCATAACCAGCGCCACAACAGGGCAACAAACCACGTCCGCACTGCCCATGATATGTGTATTGCACGGTCCCAGAATCCAGAACGAACCACCACCCAAGAGCTACTAACCTATCAAGTATTCACAACCTCTCCAGGAACAGGCACATAAGCCGTTCCCACGTCCTCGAAGAACAAAAAGAGTGCCATAAAACGTAAACCCCCAATCCGCCTTCATCATCAAAACCACGCTTCCTCTACCTTAACCATCCCGCCCTCGTCATCCTCACCTTTAGGCTCAACTGCAGGACCCTTATTCTTATTCTTATTCTTCTTTAGAGGCGACCCACCCTCTTCTTCCTCCTGCTTCGAAACAGAGACACCATTCCCAGCGTTCTTAGGCGGTCTACCCCTCTTCCGCTTCTCGGGTGTAGTGGGAACACCAGGAGGGCTCTCATTATTCTCGCTGGTCCCGTTCGTGGTGTTTGTGTTGGGATCAGCGGCCTTGGCCCGGTCTTTGATGCGCGTAATACGGTGTTGGATGGCGCAGGCAGTGCACTCTGGGATTTAGGTTAGTTGGATGGTATGTTTCTGTGAAGGGGGGTTGGTTATGATCTTTGATTAAGGGGGAAGGGGGAATACCTGGGCCCATGTATTGGGCGATAGCTGAGTAGTTAATTTTGCTAGTACTTGTATGGATAATTGCCATGAGGAGCTGTTGGAGTCTTGGGTTAGTTTGGGGGGTTCGATATTGTGGTATTGTGGGGGCAATACGGGAAGAGGAGAGGCGGGTAAGTACCTTTGCATCGGCCTGGTCATTCCAAGTTATGCCCATTTTGAGGAATGGTTTGAGGTAGAAGGTAGATATGTTTGTGTGTGTTGAGTTTGGGATTGTGTAGGAAGATTTAGGTTGGAGTAGATGGGGATATGGAGAGCTTGAGTGAAGGAGAATCGAGTGTAAGAGAGGGGAGTGCAGATAGAGAGACCAATGAAGTGTTGATGGTAAGATGTGAGGGTTCTTAAGAAAGGGGGAAGAACAAACTTAAAAGGAATACACAGAGAGAGAGAGAGAGAGAGAGAAAAGAAAGTCGAGAGCGGTTATTGTTATGTGAATGTAAAGAGGAGCTAAAGCGAGTAACACCGAAAAAGATCACTCTTTAATTCACATCTGAGTTCCATGTCTTCCATTCTGAATATCACATCCTACCCTTGAATCATACCATTAGGGCATCAATATCGTAAATCAGCCATGATCTTGCAGATAAGCCGTCAACCGTCCTTCAAGTCTACTAAACCTCCTCAAACACAAACTTATTGTACTTTTCTGGATGATATGATGCAAAGTAATAATCATAAACCAGCTCATCTCTGCTCTTTTGTGCCGTCTTCAGGTTCTCAAATTGGCGGAATACCAAGCCAAGCGTTACATAAAGCTCGCAGTAGGCAAGTCTGTCGATATCGTTAGACTTATATGCGTAAATGACTCAGAATAGAGACACCTACTGTACGCCAAAACATTGTCGTGTCCCCTTTCCAAACGAAAATAGGTGTCGGTCAAGCGATTTCGCCTGTATAGGATCCGCCCAACGCATAGGGTTGAATTTTTCGGTGTCTGGGAATATATCTTCGTTGTGGTGCATTGTCCAGGAGCTCTTGCTCACCACAATCTAAATGAGGTTCGGTTAGTAGGGAAGTATACATAACTATTGAAAGGTCCACAAACCCCAGCTGGAACATGATACCCATTTAATTCAGCACCAGACTCTGGAACCACTTGAGGAAGTCTACCAGGAACACCAAAGGACAACCTAGATATCATTAGCAAACACAAGGTGAAGCCAAAACTCTGCCATGATAAACCCTACCGAATCCCCTCTTTGATCACCCCGGTCTGACCAGTTAGTTTACTTGCTGTTTTATTGACATACACCGAGTGACTCACCACGAATGGGAATTTCTCTAGAGCTACAAAATCCATTGTAGCATCCGGGTCCGGGAACGCCTCCCTCAGCTCTGCAGTCAATTGAGAATATAACTTTTCATTGCGCACAACATTATAGGTTGCAATAGTCAACGCATTCCCAGTCGTGTCCGCCGCCGCTCCGACTATTATATACGCTTCATCTTTGAGGGATCTTTTCCATATCGCGACCCCACGAAGTAGATTCTGTCGCAATTTTCGGGATCGCTAAGATGGATTTCATTCGGAGTAATGCGAACTACGGGACCTGGATGTCAATTTGGTCAGTGTTTATCCTTCGCCTGGCTTCGAGAACAGGGGTGACCTATTGCTTGAAACGTACCATACTGATCATGCAATTTTTGGATTTGTAGGTAAAGTCGTCCGCCATTGAGATTGTACCAGAAAGAACAGAAGTAAAACGCCCCTGCAAACAGTGGTCCAGGGATATTTGCGAGAGGGCGAAAGAACAACCGATAGACTACAACCCAGATACCTCGAAGCACAGTCGCAAGTACGAGCAAGGCTGTTAATTGCCAAAGTAAGCCGGGAGACGGCAGAGTAGGAAACTCAACCCGAGACATAGTGGTCACCTCTCTCTCGGGTTCCACGGGAGAGTTGAAGCACCAGAGAAAAGGGACGTTATGCTTCCTCAGCAGTCACAAAGGCTCTCCGCAAGACGAAGCCCAAGAGTACCTTTGAGGAGAAGGTTCCTAACCCTCGAGTTGATGCACTAATTAATACGAGTGGATGAATAAATTGAAATATGATAGACGGGACAGAAAGTCTAATAACTTAATAGCTTAACCCACTGCGGGGAGGAAACACGTCGTCACAAGTAATTTATGACACCTTGAAAACGAAGGATTCAAGGCCCTCCAGACACCGTTAAAATCTGTCCTACCCTCTATGTCGGGGTCCCCATTGTGGGTTTAAAGAGAGTATGCAGAGTCACAGACGATCTTCAAGATTTCCTCATGATCTAATAAGATAGACAGGAAGGTAAAGAACGAGTGGGGGCTGCTGCAGTGCATCTTAAGGCCTACAGCAACTGGCTGCCTTGGAGGAACCCAAAACGTCCAGACCACATTATTGGGGGTAGATATCTTGGGTTCCATGTCACTATTAACAAAAGCAAGGGATACTTGAGGTGTGTGCATGGGTTCTCTATTGCTTTTAATATCATGTGCCAGAGATGTAATGACTATTTGGAAGTATTAAGGGTAATTCGTAGTCAAGGCCACCATCATGGAGTACATCATGTATGTACAATAGAGGTAATACGCGAATGAGAGGCACAATCATCATAGCATAAAAAAAACTGTTCACTATCTAGAGATGCCCACAGCAAGCAATCAATCCAATAACAAGTCTGCAAATATCCATCATATCCCAGGCCTTAGTCCAGTAAGAATAAGAGATAAGGTGAGAGCTCCTCTCGTGAATGGCTCTCATGCATGCTGCCATGCAGTAGTGTGGCCGTCAGAAAACACAATTCCCGTACCCTTTTTGCTGGGTGTGTCGAAGGCGTTCAGGTAGTTGGCTTCTGGCCGTACACTCCAATGCTGTTGCGAAAATAAAGGCGATGAATAAAAAGAACAACCAGGGAAGATTTAATTCGTCTCAGACTTAGACTTACACATAAAAATACGCATGCGTATTGGGGTCCCGAAGTCCTTTTCGCATTTTAGCCAGGAAGACCTGCACTTCCGTATATTTCCACTAAACCGATTGCATATCGTCAGCCTGCATTGAGATGGTTGCCTGAATGGCGTATTTGTGCGATCCTCCATATCCATATAGGCCAGGGTCGAAGCAACATGAAACTTACACCCATTACTCTGGTCAACAGCGCCATAGCCCATCCCTCTATGCCTTGTTCACAATGGACTAGGTTCCACATCCCCAGCTTCTTCAGCTTCTTGTCTTTGCTCCAGGGGCCAACAGGTATCTTAAAACGACGCTCAGTGACGTTCTGGAAACCAGCTTGCTGAAAGTAATTTTTGGCTAGCTCTGCGATGCGGAATGTTTTGCCGAACTTTTCCCCCGCTTCAATAAAGGTCTTGGACCAGACAGACAAAATATGGTCATCATCTATTGTGCCATCGTCTGATCGGAATTGAATAGACATTTCTAGCTGATCAAACCACCCACCGGGTCGCAGAGTTCTGCAGGTCGTTAGCCTAGTTGCTCGAAGATACTGGGGAGGTTGCGCTACCTAAGGGCATTGCTATAGAAAGCAGGCCAATCTGCCACTGCTCCATACAAAGCTCGCACATGTATCAGATCAAAATGGCTCTCAGGATAAACCCACGTGTCGGTTGCGTCATCGATCTCGAATCGCAAGTTTGGTGGAACAAAACTGGGTTGAATGGGCGATAAATCGGTCCCGATAACTTCAGCAGAAGGATATTCATCTGCGAAGTCACTAAGGTAAGTGTTAGCTGCTAGATATTCCCCTTAGACCCAATAGACCGTTTTTAACTCACATTGCCCAAATACCAGTCCCTGTGCCAATATCAATCGCTCTCTGTCAAGAATTAGACCATTATAATTCCTCCAAATGTACCTTTTTGTCTGCAAATGATTATATCTGACCTGAATATTTTTGCCGATAGGAGCAAGCAACAATTTATTATCAAGAAGTAATGAAAACATGTGGTGACTAAATTCCCGATCAGCTATGCAAAGCCATGATGGTAACCAGTGAAAGGAAGCATACGCAATCTCAAGATTCTCATTCTGCTTCTCGTCATTTGGGCCCCTGCACATTTACTTCTCAGCGCATTACCCTCGTGGTAGTTTGACAATGCAGAAATTACCAATAAGCACCATCTTTATAGGCATGATACCGGCGTCCATTCTCGAATCGATATGAGGTGATCATTGAGTCCAAGGACGTTGTATCGCTCTCACTAAGAGCATTCGTTACTCCTAATACTGCGCATTTCTCATCAGGTACCTCATAAAGGCGACCACTCACAAGTCTTCTCGATAGTCAGACGTCGCGTCATCGTCCGAGTCCTGGACGAGTCCGGGAATAAGTTAGTGTTCACAAGTAGCTCAACGAAGTTAAGGAAGATGAATGGGCCTTACAATTTCAAGGTGACCGTCATCCACCTCTAGCAGCACATCCTGAGGCGGGGCTTCTGAAGTAGCCCCAGGAGAAGACGGTGTAGAAGACTTAGCCATAGGTTTCTGCGCTTTTCGATGTGTTGTAGTACTCCAGGCTTGCGCGAATATAAGAGAATCAGGGAGGGGCACAGTCAGGCCGATTTAAGGCTTTTGAATGGCAGAATATGATGATTGTTGCCAAACCTTATGGTCTCTTCTCCCCAGTGGCTGCCCGCCCACCCATTCGGAATCTGAGTGATTGGATTGGTGTTGTTCCCGTTTTTACGCCGTGCTGGTGGCGATGACGATTCCCCTAGACTACCAGTAGATACTCTGGACTAGACTCTGTAGTCTCGGGATTGTTTGTCGTGGGCTCGTCCAGTGCGTTTCGAATTCAACTACCGGTCAAGTAGTGTTCGCGGTCGCACTACCTGAACTCAAAGAAAGGCCGATCATCTGAGAATGTCAAATGTTAATTTCACCCCAGAAAACCAATAGCAAGCAAATACGCTCTCTAGGGACGGCGCCGCCCGTCTAACCTTAGTTCAACCAGAGGGAGAGAGTCGATCAGCCGGGGACAAACCATGGGAATTGTACGGGGAGATGTATAAACATTCCCGTCAAAGCCACAAAATACGCGACAGGTTTCGGGTGTCCTTTCATCTGTATTCTGGGAGTATTCCGATTTCCCGTGGAGGAATAACAATGGTACTCTGGAGTAATACTTAAGATGTCTGGTGTCTCCAGGCTTTGTTCACGGATTCAACCGAAACCCACTGTGGCGCGCGGGCTTGCATTGACTAATTGACGAACAGCCAATTTTGAGATCACCACCAGCACCTACTAGTAGGAATACTACTGGTAGTAGTCTGCTGCTAGACTGTAATAGGAGTAGGAAAACCACTCCATAGTACGGTGTATGAGCGTTCGATACCCTACGGTACGTTGATCCAGGAGCGACTGAGTTAACAGAGAGCGAGATCGCCAAGTGAAACAATCATTTCGATGACAGCTGCAAAACGTCAGGATAGAAAGAAACACTCTAAATCCAGCTCCAGAAATCCGAGTACTCGCCTCTAGACGGGGACAATTACCACGAGATAATCGTACGCACTGCTGCCACATAGCCTCGGATATCCCACCAGCAGACTTGGGCCTCCAGAAAAATCACATAATCAACCCACAGTGTCCACAACTCTGAAGCCGGCATTTTTCACAGGAGCCACACGTTATTCTACGAAATTCCATCTGACGCCCATTTTATGCTGTTGCCTGGCACTAATCCTAGGTTCTTGTCCATGACTGGCCCCAGAGCTGGTCCTCTTGTATGTCTTGAGCTTGGCAGACATACGCGCTGCATGTCCAGCAAAGCGACCAGCAATTCAGGGCCGTGACTGATCAATTAGATAAAACAGAGCTCATGTTGTCAATATACGCAATGTCCAATCTGGTTAGCAGCAGCCTACCGAGTCTTGGTATACAGAGTCTGGCGGGGTGGTATAAAGACTTGCTGTCGAAGTGTCTCTCTCTCTCTCTCTCTCTCTTGTTTCCAGCTCTCCATCCATCGCCACATTTCTCCACGATTGCCTTTATCGAAACTCATCCTCTACTCCTTTTCTCATCACATCCACCATGAGCTTCCATCTCTCCGCAGAAGACATCGAGATCCGAGATAATCATATCTTGTTCGCTCGGCTCCTAGACGAAAGTGGAGATTACCACGACTCCAGTATTGACCTGAATGATTTTCTGGGTAACGATAACGGTATGTACATACGACGGTCCTTTTGATATTTGACATCTAACCCTTCGGGTCGTGAAAAACAGGGCGATTCCAATGGGAAGGACGTGGCTTCGCTGATACCGCTGATTCGGTCACTTTCCATATCGAAGGCGGCGGCGAAGTACCCGTTCTGCGTGCCCAGTTGCAAAATGTGGACCAGGAATGGGTCGGTGCTGATGTGAACTTGGCGGAGCGCATTATAAATATTAATGGGTCCTTTGAGTTCCAGTGATGGGTATACTGTATATGGTAAGTGATGCAGTGTTCAAGAATGGAGTTCTGAGTTGGGACTGATTTTATTCCTGGCAGGGGTTTAATGTATATATCAAATCGGTGTCCTGCTCTGTATTTTTGGGGGGAGGACACGACGCACCCTAGCATAGCTACACCATTGAGGGAATCATCATTGCTACCTAGGTACTATGAACTGTTCTTGCTTATGTCCTAGGTAATGCTGGTGATTAACTATAACTCGGTGCCATTCTAATCATATCTCTGTGCTCCGATCTAAATTCATTTGACGACATCCATACTCGAAGCAATAATCACAGCCAAACGCCAGAGAAGAAACGAAAAGCAAATCATCAAGTAAAGAATGTGAACCAAGTTCGATAAAGAAACACTTTCGACTCCTCGGAGCCATTTCTTCATTTTCCATAACCATGACTCCGTTAAAAAGAGGTGGAGACAAGCATCCAAAATATAATACGCCGTAGAGGATGAATAGAAACTTGCAGAAGAGGGGTTAGACTGCAAGTGGTCATACAGATTTAGCGAGCCAGCCAAACTGCAGTGGAATTAAACTGTGGGGTATCTTGAATGTTGTTTTCTTCGCGGGTAGACATCGTCGCTCGGAAGAGCGGTAGGTAAGTCTTTCCTTACCATGCATGACCCCCCTCCCCGACATCTAGGTCGTAACCATTCCAATCTTCATCTCCACTTAGCTCCTCATCTAGAAAGTCTTCCTCGTTGAACTGTGTCTCCATCGGGCGTTGGTTGTCAATCCGAACACTCACAACATCACACATCCCTTGTATAAAGGGTAGATCATCATGCTTTTCGTCCCTATTAGAGCGCTGACTCTGGGGTGATGGACTATAACTGCCCTCTGCTCCAGACATTTTACGTCGCGCGATTCGGACGCTTTGACGTTTCGACGGTGTAGAAACGCCACCGCTGTGGGTGTCCGAATGGCCCCCGCTTTCATGTGCTATCGTGGTTTCTTTCGGCTTTGGTGGCTCTACCTGTTGTGGAGGACGGGGAATAGTCCGTAGGTTTTGATCTGGAGGTGCGCTATGGCGTAGAAAAACCTTTTCTAGCCTTCCAATCCACTTTTCACGGAACGAGGCGCGGTCACGCCATCCGGTCTTCAAGATTGCACTAATCACCAGTTTTCGCAAATTTTGCAGTCGAGAGGCAGCCTCAATAAGAGAGACGAAAAAGACTTCGGCCGTCTTGTCATCCCATTTGCGTAGATGAATTAGCTCGAGGTCTTGGAGGGTCGCCGGCCAGGTGGGTATTTCCATTGGGGAGAGAAGCTCCTCAAAATGAGGCTCGACATCATGATAACTAGACCAATCATGCATTGAGATATCCATCTTAAACTTCTCAAGGCTGCGACAAGACTTCTCTAGATTAACGACAAAAGAGAGACTGAGATGGCGGTTGTGGCTAAGGTTTAACTCTCGCAAATTTTGACCATGAGAGGAGAGAAACATGCCGAAGTTGGCTGTTGTAACATCATCGCAGTTGTTAATAGTTAAAGATGTGAGATTCATGGGTAAATTTGGAAAAAGGTGATCATTCAAAATAGAGCATTCCAAGAACTCCAAACGCTGTAGCCTGGAAAGCTCTTTAAAAGCGACGGCGAGGACCACTTCTCGTTCATTGGACATATCCGCGACCTCATCGCCATCTGCATCCTCTGATGTGACATGCATCACTCTAAGTTCCTGAATATTTTTGAAGGAAGGGTGAAGATGTTTCGCCATCATGAAAGGCAGAAGCCTCTTTGTTTCCATGAAGCGAGTGTTCCAATCCCAGCTATAAAGTTGAATCGAGCTCGAGCCAATGGAAGAGAAAAGTGCTTCAGGATAAGCCCATTTCGAGCGCGGAATTTGCCATGGTGGAAGACCAACGACATAGTCATCGTGGTTATAAAGTCGTAAGGCTCTGACTTGAGGAGTTCGTTCAATCAATCTAGGTAAGTCAAAGTATCCCAGGGTAGGCCCGCTTTTGTAAACTAACAGGGCCTCAACATCAATGTGCAACTCCTTTATTTTATTAACATAGTTTGTGGAAAGGGTTTCTTGGGGTTTCGATAAAAGACTCAACAGGCCATGTGACTTGCTTGCAGGTATCAATGGTGGAGAGTAGTATAGGGCCGCGAGGGCGGGCTCGTGGAATCCACGGCATAATAAAGCCACATTGACAAGCCAGTTTACCGAGCTATTTCTTCTGACAATCTTTTCATCAATTAGCGGATAGGAAGCGCGAAGGAATATGTCGTAAAGGATGTGATAGGGAAGGGTCTGCCACGGCGGGGTAACACCAGACCCAACGAATGAAATGTGGCTGTCTTCGGTTTTTTGACGTTTTTTCAGAGGCTGCCCCAGCTCCCGGCGCTTTTTGGTTGGGCTCCGTTTTAGCCTCTTAGACTGAGATCTAGTCTTGACTGTTCGGTTACGTGCTTGCTGAGTGGAGTGTGAAGCTAATTCAGGGAAAGGATATGTTGGATGAGCAGGAGCTTCGACAGGTAACACAACATCTTGATCTTCAGTTTGAACATCTTCGAAATCATCGTCTGTGGATTCTTCACGGTAGGATACAGGCATAAGATTTGAATCACGCGGGCGTAGCGACAGCGACAATCGTCTGGATCCTTGCGCCCCTGATTCAATGTCTTCATCCAACTGGTCTTCAGGACCGCTGTCTTCATTATAGGACTCGACCTGGGTTCGGCTTGAGCGGATAGGCCGCGACTGTCGGGATGAGCGCCGGTGCGGAGACTGCAGCGTGGGCGCCATTGAGGGCAACATCGGCCGATCCTCCTGCTACCGGATAAGGAACAGGACACGGGAGAATCGGACCATGTTCTGCCAAAACGGCAGTTACTAAGTCGCAGACAACGCTGGCGCGAGCTCAAGTGAGGTAAGTAGTTTTCATCTGCAGGCGAAGGAAGTGAGAGGATGGCAGACAGATGCTCAAGAAATAGATGGAAATGGATGACGCTGAGGACGGACGATGATGTCGAGTTCGCTGATCCTGGAGGAAGACGGGAGGTTTAGTTATCGATAAGACCAGAAAGAACTCCCGAGTAACACCAGCCCTACTCTTACCCAAATAGTCCTAGTCCGCGTTTTAGTCGGCGAGAAGATAAAGGAGACTAAGCCTAGAATGGACGGCGGCCTTAGCCCTATCCTAGTCGGGCTAGCGTATCATGTGACTAGCAGCCGCCGCCAGGCATCAAACCCTCCCACCCTGAGGCCATCGCGCTAAACCACAACAGGTATCAAGCCCTGGCCCGAAATAGAAACAGTCAGCTCCTCAGGCCAATCTATCATCATCGGCGCTCTTTAAAGCGCCCGTCGTCCTCCAGCCACCCTCCTCCTCCTCTTTTCCCCCTCTTCCTCTTCCCCATTTGCTGTTCGTGACCATGGCGCTCTGCTCTCTTCAAAGCTCTCGCGCTCATGGATTTCCCCGTCTAATTGTGCCTGTCTGTTTACCCTGATTGTTTACATATCGCTACAGACTTCAATTCATGCGCCTCGATCAGGCTGGTCCCTGATCCGGCTGTGGTCTCGTAACTGATAGCTTCGTTCCTGTTGATACACCGTCTGAAATCTGAGTGTTTTCTTTGTTGCAGATATTTATGAGCCATCTGGTATATTTCCCGAAACCGACACAATTTTTACTGTCTTCGACTCTAGATTCTCACCCCTCTGGGGTATTCTCTTCCTTTTCACCGGTCTTGACTTCAAGATGCAGGGCTCATTTCCAACCGTCATGAAACAACCGGAGCGGAACGACTTAGGTGGGCCTACTCCTCCGATTTTAATTCAGCAGTACGCGAGATATCCGCCGTCTATGGAGCCTGGGCTGCAGAGCGCTTCCTCAATAGGAAGCGCTCGCTCTCAGTTGGCCACATCTAAATCCCCCCCATTGCATCGCAAGGCCACTCCTCGCAGTTTACAGTCATCGCCGACACACCCGCGACCAGGCACTCTCCCTGGCCCCACTACCCATTCTGGTCCATCTATGTCTCCTCCAGTTTTTGATTCTTCGAGGCCAAGACAAGTGCGCGATTCGATAGACCAGGCAGAAGCTCGTTCGCTGCCATCCCGCGATATAACTGACGCAAACATCGACGATGCATATATCAAGTTTATCTTTTACTGCAACCCAAACGTTCCCCCATCCGTGGACTCTACGGAGCTGCGCAAAACTTTCCGATGTCCACCCCGGAGCGATGGCAAGAGCTTCAGTATTTTCACGCTATGGGAACTGATCAAGAAGCTCGACAGTAAGGAGTTGAAGACATGGATCCAGTTAGCCATTGAGTTGGGGGTCGAGCCACCTGATATGGAGAAAAAGCAAAGTACGCAAAAGGTCCAGCAATATGCTGTTCGGCTCAAGGTATGCACACTCATATGTCGTTCTGCTCCCCCTGAATCAGTATCTAATAAATTATGGTCAAAATTAGCGCTGGATGCGTGCGATGCACGTAGACGCGTTCTTCGAGTACTGTCTAGGTCATCAACATTCCTACTACACACAACTCCCGGCAAATAACTCTGTTGTCAGCGAGAGCCGCGATGGGGTACCATTGGAGGAAGATCTTGCGTTACGAGCTCTCGTTCCTCAGTGGAAACCAAAAAGAGGGAGAAGAAAGGCGGACGAGAAAGAAAGTGCAGATGATAGGCTTGTCAAAAGACCACACCTTGATACGTCAGTTGGTCTCCTTCAGACGGGTTCTTTTCCAGCCCACTCTGCCACCTTTCCCCACAGCGCCATTCCTTTTAGTGCCTTTCCCGACGATATGGAAACTCATGATCCGTGGATGGCTACATCCTCATTCCCGGTTGGGGGACATTCAGAAGCCCCCATCACTCAGCAAAATCAAGACCTTCGATGGAAAAACATAGACCGCGATCCATCCCCCTCTGGCTACCCACAATCCGCCATTATTCCACGTGGAAATCGTCCCACAGAAGCGTTTCTCTCCTCTGCTGAACCACATTCTGCTGTTACACCATCCTCAGGCGAAAAGTCTCGTACTAAAAGACGACATGGGCCTGCTGTCTCATCGGCGTGGCCCAATAATACGACGTCTTCCACTGGAAAAATGCGCGGTAGACCGCCAAACAGAGGAACAGTATCCGGTCCCTTTTCTTCCTTCCCAGTTAATCCCAATCGCTCAGATCCATCACACTTCCACAGAACCGGAGTTAGGCCCTCTCCCACTATAATCCTTGACCAAGAGCCAAGCAGCTCGCAATACCATACACCTACTCCTGTTAATACAAGTGGAAGACCAAATAAGCTCCAGTTACAGGTGCCACAGCATTCAGGTGGACCCATTCGGCTTGCAACCCCACCTACATTAATGTTGAACGGAGTTAGCAATCCTTCTGCGTCCTTGAAGCTTGAAGCAAACCACCGAAACGGCGCAACTGAATCTAGAACGGAGCCAGCCGGTAGGACGGGGATTCCTGATTCCTCCTTGAATATAAGCCGCAGCAGCATCTCCAACACTCTCATTACAGCACACGATGTTGTTCGAGTCCTGTCAGGCGAGTTGTTGCGGGGAAAGGTCACTGGCCGACAGGCTCCTCTTAATGCAGAAGAGGCGCAAGCTTTAGCAATATCTGCAGTGTCCAACTTAACCACATTATATTCTAGATTACCATTTGGTACCGCTGCTCTAATGGCGGCCTTACACCTCGGATTAGGGCCACATTTCGGCTATCCTGGGGTCACGGATAGTACGCTGGCGGTGAATATCCAACAGCGAATTGGGCCCTCTGGTGGACTCGGCTTGTCCGTTGTCGACGGAACCTCTGCGACACCTATTTACAGCATGTCTCTTGAATTCAGACACGGGTCCCAATTTATGACCAAAGTCTCGTGCAACGAGCTCACCATTGGAAGGGCTGGTGTCATCACGTCATCGACAATTGATAAGTCTGAAAATATGCCCAAACAGTCTAATGAGAATGATGATAGTGTTATCGAATTGGATAGTTTGACTGATGCCGAATTCGAAGTAGACGGTGCTGACAGCACTGTCTCTGAGACAACCTGGAAGCAGCGCTACATGAAGCTGCGGTCACAGACGCAAAAGAAAGAGCGCGCTTTATCACAATATAAACGCAAAATCCTGGAATCTGTTATGGCAGATATATAATCCAGAGTATTTACTCCTTCAGCGCGAACTCGGATATTCCCGGGAATATACATACGCTGTATAGTGCTACAACATGTTCAGTATCGTCTTTGTGATATTCCAAGTACCCCTGTACTTTTCTTTGGTTATTTTCTGGCAAAGATATATTTGTTTCGGTCTTGTTTAATGTACAGATACCCCCTGAGCAGAGTTATTTCATATATAGCATTCAGGTGCATATGACAGGATTTGACCTCTTGGTACCTAATCTTTTGATTGATATCCAGTGATACAAACGCATTGCTGTTTCCTCTTGTCTTTTCTTTTTCCCAAGGTATTGTCTTTGAGATTTAATAATGCACAGTGCCTGTATATGTCAAGAAAATGAGTCTGATTGAAACCAGCCCAGCACTACCACCTAAGTATTTGAAGAAAAGACCCTCCACGCCATTAAAATTGAAATATGCCATGGCCCTTCCAAGCAATATGAACCACTATGCCTCGACAGAGCTCCCTGACTGACATTGTAAGAGCATGCATTCACTCCTCGATCAAGGCCTCCGGGTACTCGTCCTCTTCAAAATCCACCACCGGGACTTCGATCTTCACCTTAGCCGGCCGTCCTCTCTTGCGCGGAACACCGGTAGTCGCTGCTATCTTGCGCTTTCTCCCTGGCTTACCCTGCGCCTTGGAGTCATTCTCCTTCTCCTTCTCCGCGGTATCTCCATCTGCCAGAGAAGTGTCCGCAGTCACAGTAGCCATCTTACTTGGGGAAGAAGAGCCAGTTCCATCCCTCACGCTCTTCACCAAGCGGGAGTAACGTTTCGCGCTGTTCTATTACGTTAGCTTTTGATACACACATACACTCTCTTTCTCTCCCCTAAGATACTATATACAAGTATAAAAGCGAGAAGGAAAACAGGAAAAGATGACATACGCAGCTTCCTTAGTCACAATATTACAATCCTGCGCGACGGCCGCGAAGTCGATCTATTTCATAGAATGGGGACGGTTAGATTTTGCTCTGTATAGTTTGTATGTACTTGTGTTGTACCTAGGAAGGGTGAGTATCTGGTCCCCGACTTGGCGATGAGCGTGTTATATATCCATTGCTTACCTTGCCAATGTTTGCGTGCTGGATACAGCTGAGTAGGAAGGTGAGGTGGTCGTTTGTTGAGACAGACATGGTGGTGGTGTTTTTGTGGTTGGGGTTTGGAGTAGGTGGAGTTGATAGGTAGGAAGGTATGGTTTGGGATTGAGTGAGTGGCTAGAAGGGAGAGTTGATATCCCGATGAAAGAGAGGCGTTTGAGAGGGGAGTTGAGAGTTGGATAATTGGAAAGAAGGATGGGGATGTAAAGGTTGGTTGGGGGATTGGAAAGGGGAGGGGAGTAACACTGATGGGAGACGAGGGATGATGGGTGAGAGAGGGTTTTACTTTTGTTATATCTGGCTAGCAGTTTTGAAGGCGTCATTTCATGTGAAGGCATAGTTGTCGATTGTACAGGTGTTATGTGAAGGATGAGTTGCTTGAGCTAAGGACGCTTCGGACTGTGGTATTGTAGACTTGAGGATTATCTATACTGGATATCTCTCATTCCAGCAGCCTACGATCGAATCTAGTCAAGGCAGGTCAGATATCACTATTTTACCCTCTGTAGTTATCTGGGGATGCTCAGTCTGTCTTTATTGGATGCAGTATGTAAGGTCCGTTGATATCAGAATCGAAAGTAGACGATTCAATAGGCATGTAAAATAGAACACTTCAAAATCCTTTGATTTGCATCACCCGCAACGATTTTCAATCCGAGCTCCCAATTTGCCTCCTAGAGTCATGTCACGTCTTTATCGACTGGGATGCATGTATTACTCCCTCTGCTTTAGGTCGAGGTACGCCCCGATACTTTCTGTATAAAGTCAGAAAATACTATCAATCTCCTTCTAACGTTCTGCTCACGGATAGCTTACCGACAAAAATAATTCATTAGTCAAGCTATGCTTCCTCCTTGTTCACTCCTAGTTATGTTAATATCTGTTTATTCCATACATAGACCCATAGCAAGAAAAAGGTTCTTACCTTCAACCCCAACAGTAGAAGGAACATCATCCAAGTCAGAATCCTCCCCGGTACTATCCTCAGAGCCCTCGCGTTTCATCGCACGGGTGGCGGGGATAGGTTTGGCAGACACTTTAGCCCCTTTGCGTGCTCTTTTTGGAGTAACAGCACGAGCAGACTTTGGTTTGGTAGCTTTTGGGCTTCTAGTGGCCGGATTCAACGGAGCCTTTGCTTTTGAGGGACTGGAGTTCTTGCACTCGAGGTTCTTGATGCCATGTTTTTTACGCAGGAGACGGAAGCGATTCCCAGTCGAACCAGTGTTGGTATAGCCAAGTGCTTCGGATACTTTGGAGATATCCACCTGGTCTGTTGTTAGTATTGTGGATGGCTAACACAGTTGGGGGTGGGGGAATCTATGTATATTACCATTCCGTCTTTGTCGATGTTTCTCAGACACTCGAGGAAAAAATGAGCGTCGGCAGGAGAAATATCCTCGGTGGGATTGTTTGAAGGCGCAGCGGCCATAGCGAAAGCTTTGTCAAGAGAGTAGAAGAGAGGTTGGGATGTTTGGTAGGCTTGTTATTTATGACTTGGGGAGTTGGAACTATGGAAAAAAGAGAGATAATGTGTGTTGTGGGAAATGGAGAATAAAGGATCCAGAGGAGTTAGTGAGAGAGAAGAGAAGGAAGAAAGAAGAATAATACAATATCGACTAGTAACAGGAGGAAGTGATGTGTTGCTATTCCCAAGTCTCTTGTAGTTGACCTGAATGAAGACACAGTTAACAGGCAAGTGACTGAAGAACAAGTCCAGACTAAGGGATGAAATAACTCACTTGTCTTCTTTTATTATCCTGCAGTAGGAAAGTAACAGGTTAAATATTTCTTACTACTAAGAGGCAAACTACATCTACAGCTACTCAAATGGATCTCATCACTGACAATCTCGACTTCAACTTCTATACTTCAATATCCTCCAACTTGAGCCACAAACAGAAATCAAAGTGACCTGGCCTTCAGATAAGCAACAGCCATATTACCCCTCTACCCTCCCCTCTAAAGCAACTAGGATCAGAACAACCCTTAAAAAACAGACAGACACTCAAGAACAAGCTGTGGAAACCCCCTTGAGAGAGTTATTTGAGTCTAAGAAATCATCTCCTCGTCCTCCTGTTGGACACCCTCCGTTTTCACAGAAACACCGTTGACTCCACGCTGATATTCAGACTCAAGCCTTGGCTCAGTCTTGATAGGCGCCCAACCAAGATGAGAGCCATGGGTATGATCAAACCCAATCGAAGACGACGCATACCCCTGCACCGGCGCATATATAGCCAGCTCCGTAGGGCCGACAGATATCTGAGGAAACGATGCCATGGCGAGCTGAGGACATGGGCTCAAAGGATCGTGAGGCGACGAAACGTGCGGGATATCAGCCAAGTTGGGGATCGGTTGGGCGTACGGCTCCGTCTTTATATAGGTGTTTGAAGGGCTGGCCACACCCAGGGACGGCTCCTGCTTGATCATCTGCGGCGGCTGCGGGGACACTTCCTTTTGCATATCTGCCTTGCTAGCAATTAATCCCGTTTTGGCCGATTTGGTTGCTTGTTTCTTTGCGCGGGGGGCTCGTGGAGTTGAGGTGATGCCTTCCATCTGCTGTCGGAAGCGGGAGTAACGCATGCGAGCTGCATGGCCGTTGGAGATTTCGAGCTGCGATGCAACTAGGTTCCAGTCGATCTACCTATGGGTTAGTCTAAGGGGAATTTTAGGGAGGGGATTGAGGCTGTTGACTAACGCATTTCAAGTCGAGCTGCTTGATGATGGTATAGAGAAACTTGGCCGTTGGGCCATCGGTTGGCATAGCTTTGCTACGGCGAACAGTGGTCATGGTGAGAATTGCCCAAGAATAGTCTGAGTAATTGAAGGATAGCAGGATGGCGCTTCAGGTCTATGAAGTTTCTTAGGATTGACGGGAGAGTACGCACCTAGGTGCACAAATCCCTATATATACCTTCTCTACGACAAATCCTAGGATGATCATTTATTGTAGATTAGGCAGTATTACTATTAACAAAGAAGATGGATATTGTCATCTGGAGGAATAACAAAGCAATCTGCTTTTTCATTTAGGGAATTCATAGCCATGTTCATTGATAATGATGGAAAAAGAGAGGATGGTAACCTGCATCCATGATGTCTAGAAATTCCCCCTTGCTATAAGCCATCTCTATACTACAATAGGCTATGTCTAATCTATAATAACAGTCATATATCACTCTGTATATTGGCTTTTAATATTATTTCAACAAGATAATATATAGTACCATGATGTACCCTGGTTGTTTCGCCCGGATCACCCTCATAATTAGACAGGTCAAAAAGAAAGAAAACAATCTAGACAAGATGCTCAATGCATGTTTCAACCAGACTCTGGACTGTTAAGTCTCCACTATAGAAAAGAATGGACTGTTCTTCTATTAATCAGAGACATGGCTACCTGCATACCTGACACTAACACAATGAATCTTATTAGCATCTGTAATATCATGGCGGTTATCCAAGAATTACCCAATGTATTCCAAAGCAAAAAGGCATAAAGAATCTTCTACTTAGCTTAACCTGCTTTTCCAGACCAGATTTAGATATTCTGGTCCATTTTAGGACATTCAGGAGAGTATAGCAAGCCATAATAATTTCGTCCTTCCCCTCATACTAGTACTCTGTGATGTACAATGGACATCATCAAATCTTTCTGTAGCCTATGGATCAGATATCAGACTGCCAGTGATAACTCCTTTTATAGAGAGATGAGCAATACTATCTGTAAATTGGTCCCTGAGTGTGTTGCTTTTGGGTAGATGGGTACTTCCAGGACCTCTACTCGTACACTCACCCAGCGTCAGAATTCGAGTCATATCCATACCAGGGACGCGAAACCAGGCAGCTCATCTCCGAGTTTTCTGCGTAAAACAAAGCTACTAGTCTACAGCGACTTGTGCGCAGTCAAAATGGGAGAACTATGCCACGACTGGAGGCTTCCTGGGTCGAATTTCGTCCAGGGGACCAGCACGAGGAGAGGTGGATGATTATTCTGATATCTGGTTAGAAGAGAGTTGTGTTATCATTTATCAGAATATATTATATTACACTGGCAGTACAAGTAGCTACTTGTTGCTAAGTAGATAGGATTCAAATACCAGTGTTTGAGTATACAAATATCGGTATAACACAACACATCCTGATGGCCCATTCACTAGATTTCTCGGCGTCAAAACAAAGCCCTCCACACGAGACTACCTAGGTACTCTCAGTGTTCTTTATTGTTTCTCACAAACACTTCTCATCTTTCCCATCTCATACCTTTCTTTTTGTCCACCCAATAGATCCACTTTGGGACCACGGCTTCTAGTGACTTGCACCATCAAAATGTCTGCAAAGCGCAAAGCAACAGGCGAGAAAAAGAAGCCTAGCAAGGCCCCCGTGAAGAAGAACCCTGACAAGAAGCCTAACCCTCTGAAGTGGTCTCCAGCCCTTCGCAAGGCAATTCTCGAGAAAAAGAACATCGCCAAGCGCAAGCAGGAGAAGCAGAACAGAGTCAGACAGCATTGGTGGAACAATGAAAGACGCCTCTGGCTATTCATGCACATTGTCAAGTACAAGGGGATGCACATTACAGAAATGGAATGGCGTGAAATAGCCGACAAGTTTGGTAGAACCTGGAATGGGATTCGGTAGGTGATTTCTCGGCTTTTTGCTTTGTATATATGCCCGAAGTGCACATGCACACTTACTTGTCTTTGAGGCGAGGCTCGACAATCTCGTAATTCTTGTCTGAGAATCCAGAATGACTCCTGATGCTGACAAACTGCAAAGCCTGGAATATAGCAGTCTGATGGGGAAGTATTTCGCAGACCATAAGAAGCGTGTCCAGAAGCCTCAGCCAGTTGCTCAACAAGCCGCCCAGGAGAATTCGACTGAAAAGCCCGATAAGTCTCTGCCAGTTAACCCATTCAATGCTATGGGAACTGCAAAGAAGCGTTCGACCAGGCTGAACGAGGGAGGCAAAAGACCGGCCTATTGTGCATGGAACCCTTCCAAGTTCGCCCGCATTTTCAGACCCTTGAGAGAAGCAAGCCAGGAATGACGGGCATTTGGGTTTTCATGGAGTCCTACTTGAAGCGTTCTCTCGAACAACGGCGAGGATATCGAATTCAGGACGAACTGGAAGATCCGCAGCAGGGTGGACGATTGGATGATACTGGCTGTGTAAAGCTGTTGGGAGAATCTTCAGGCATGTATGTACGCAGAAGACATCCCTTAGGATTCGACGCTTTCCAACAATGAACAGTGGAGAAAATAATGTGAAGTTGCAAATGGCTTTGTTCTCCTATGTAGAAGATATCCATGCAGAATGTCCCATCTGATTGTCTTCATAATTAAGTTGAGAAGAAGATGGTTGGAATGTGGCCGTAACAAGCTTTACCCCACCCCATACCAGAGTTTCCGCTGGAGGCCTCGTTTCTCTTTATACAACTGTTGATTTAGAGCCACCTTGATTCTGATATTCTTGCGGCGTACTAATTCTTGCTTACAATGTCTTTGGTCGCAGTAGGGGCATGCTATATTGACACAATATTAACGTCAGTTGACTCCCTCCTGCCTCTGGGGTTCGTTCAGATTAGTGGAAGTTCCGCTAATAACATCAGAACCCCTCATTACCCCGGAGAGGATGAGAAGCTACGGGCCTCCAGCATCTCGCGTCGACGGGGAGGAAATTGTCCCAATACTCTCGAAGTACTGCAGCAGTTAATATCGCACAAAAGTCCGCAAACCGCACAAGATCCGTTAAGCCTCGTCGCCGTTCTGCCTGCGCGTTCATCCGTTGCCTCCCAGCAGATCAAGGTTTCCCTGGGGCCCCATGTGTCCCTCGCTCATTGCATTTATCGAGAGGATTTTGAGGAGCCCGCCTCGAGCTACATTATAAAAAGTGAATCGACTGGGAGCAGGACCATCGTCAATTACAATGAACTCCCGGAAATGACGCTAGAAGAGTTTGCCCATATTGCGGACGATCTAGGGACGAGAGCTACCTGGTTCCACTTTGAAGTTTGTCCATGCCTCCACGCATTTGCCAATCCATCAGATTCTAATGGTTTGGTTATAGGGCCGTACACCGGACGTGACTTTGGCCTGTATACGCTATCTCCGTAAGTGTTTCCCCAAAATACAGATAAGCATAGAAGCAGAAAAGCCCGGACGCCCGGGTCTACAGGAACTTGCAGCGGCAGCAGATGTAGTTTTCTACTCGAAAAGCTGGGCTCAGGTGAGAAATCTCATCCAGTCCAGTATTAAGTCATTACTCTAATTAAAGCAGGGAAATGGATATACCTCCGCAGAAGAATGTGTTAGAAAGCAATCATCATTAGCGCACAATGCGTATGACCACTCCTTGTCACGCAGCCCGGATCAATAGTGACGGTTATCTTAGGTCACTGCTTTGCTGCACATGGGGCCAAGACGGAGCTGAAGCTTTCGAAACTAAAACTAAACATTCTGTTCATAGCCCAGCATATACACCACCTGGTTTCCGGGTAGTCGAGTATGTGTCGCCGGAAATTGCCTTACATCTACTTCTAGACTTCCATCACTAACGCGCCAAAAGCCCTGTCGGTGCAGGAGACACATTTATAGCTGGCATGCTGTATGGATTACTCTACCAGGAAAAAGCTTGGGGTCTTTCGCAGAAGCTGGCGATGGCAAATCGAGTTGCTGGGATCAAAGTCGCACAAGAGGGCTTTTCAGGGCTCTACCGTGCTTTGACATCACTCTCTTAGACTTATTATTTGCGTGGTATCTGATAATCTACTTTAATACAACACCACCCATTCTCGTACCCTTTTGATAGCTTCGACTTTGGCCGCCTTGCGATATATATTCAAAATATACAAGTTTGTGTAACAGTAGGCCATTAAAGAGTTCTCTCCAATAAAATATCCCAATAACCCTTCAACATTTCTAAAGAGAGCTCAGTCTAATAATGGCCTTTAGGTGTATAGAAGCACTTCCTATTTCGGCGATGGCACGTGACATAGACATCAGCCAAGGCGGTGAACTAAAAAAATTATTCTGCCCGCGACTTTCTGCTTTTCGCCGAAGCTCCAACATCCTCTGTTTGCGACTGTTACTCTATTCAATTCGCAATGGCTTCCGTATATAAAACTGTGTCGAAAAAGAAGGCGCGCGAGCTCGCCAGACAGCAGGAAGAGGATGAAGAAGATATCGAAATGGGCGATTTCCTAGGCGACGCCGACGATACAAGTGACAGCGACGAAGAAGAAGAGGAAGAAGAAGCTACAGAATCGGCAAAGAAACAACTTGCGGCTGGGTTGATGCCCAAGACCCGTGTTCTTATGTTGACTTCCCGGGGTGTAACATACCGGTATGAATTTGTCCCTGACACCAGATTTTGAGTCCAGAAGAAGGAAGAAAAAAGAAATCTCAAATGGCTGACTGATATTTTTCTTTACCCTCCAGTCACCGACACCTGCTCGCGGATCTCTCTGCATTGCTCCCTCATACCCACAAAGAGAGTAAATTAGATACAAAGAAGAAAGCCGCTGGTTATAATCTGCTACTCAACTCCCTCGCCGACCTCCACTCCTGCAACATCATTTTCTTCCTCGAGGCTAAGAAGAACGGCCAAGATCTCTACCTTTGGCTTTCTCGTCCTCCCAATGGCCCAACAGTCAAGTTCCATGTCAACAACCTCCACACAATGGGTGAATTAAATGCTGGATTCAGCGGTAACTGCCTCAAGGGTGGCCGGGGTATCGTGGTTTTCGACCAGTCGTTTGACGAACAAGGCCCGCTCATGAGCAAGCCAGGAAGCGAGTATCGCGGGTTAATCAGGGAAATGCTTCGCGGGGTTTTCTGTGTGCCCAACCGCGGTGTAAAGGGCATGAAACCTTTCATCGACCGCGTTATCGGTATCTTCGGGGTGGACGGCAAGATCTGGATTCGAGTCTACGAGATAAGAGAGTCGGAAGCTGGGGGCAAGAAGAAATCGGAGGGGGATGAGGAAGAGACCAAGCCTGCGATCAAGAGCAAGGACGGCCCAGAACTGTCTCTTGTTGAGATCGGCCCTCGATTTGTCCTGACGCCTATTGTCATCCTGGAGGGCAGTTTTGGCGGGCCTGTCATCTACGAGAACAAGGAATACGTGAGCCCGAACCAGGTCCGCCGTGAAGTTAGAGTGGGCAAGGCAGCACGGTACGCAAGCCGCAGGGATGGACAGACGGACCGAATCTCCAAACGCTCGAACTTGGGATTGGGAGAGGGAGAACGGAAACCGGGTGCGCTGGACACGCGGACGCTGTTCGGGTGATCGGTAGTTACCACATTGATGTTTTAGTTTTTGCTTGCTTGATGTGCTCTTAGACTTGATATCCTCGAAGGATGCATATGTGATTGATTTTCAGGGGGCACTCATGTTCTTACTCAAGGCGTCTGGTTTGAGGGGTTCTAAAAGTTTGATGTGTATGCTCGCTTCATTTCAGCCGGAAGTCTATAAAATCCTAATAAATCAGTATGCATCGTCGCCAGCACGTAAATAGGGATAGAGAAGTATAGTAATATCAATGAATCCTTCTAAAATAGCCCCAGTTTATATTACTAGCGCGAGAATAGTACTTTGTGCCTCCATAGACCACACTAGGAACTATAGAATGGATACAGATAACAGCTGCCATCTCAGGTCTGTTTCTTCCCCTCGTCTCCGAATACATTCCGTACATGGCCAGAGAGCAATTCAGCAAGTTGACGCACATCCTCCACTTTCTCCAAATTCAATACCATCGTCTCAATTGCAGCTCGTCGCTCTGGATCAATAACACCCTCTTGTGATGCGCCTCCATTTGTCCAAGACATCCTCGTTGGAAAGAGGCACGCGACTACCGCGAGGGGCTGCCACATACTGGGTGAGAGTCTGGAACTGGCCTTCTTTTGTCCCTTCATCTCCTTCATCTTCTTTTCCCTCCAAGTCCGAGAAAAAGTCCACGTGGATACGCTGCTGATAGATACCATCACTGGTATCAAAGGTCTTGTTGTGCACGCAGTGGATCTTAGCCATGAGCGCCCACACATCATCTCTCTCCAACTGTGCCGGCGCAAACTGTGCAGGCTGGACTTCTCCCTCGAGCAGCTGCATGGCCGCAGCATACGCAGCCGTCATCTGTGCGCCTGTGACAGTCAGCGGTCGTGTCGGTGCCCAACCTCCCTTTTTGAAGGCCGGCTCAGACATCTCCACCGTGATGCGGCGCATCCGATCGATCGCCGCCATCTGGCTCGGACATTTAGCCTGGAGGGCAATGATACAGTCAATAGAACAGTGCGTCGCCGCCATTGACGCATAAGGCTTGACAACAATCTGATCAATTTCCCATCTCACGCCAAGTCCCTCCACGACTCTCTCGGGGACATAGGCAGGGGTGCGTCCATTGCCCAAACTGAATGTACTCAGGAAGCCGCCGTAGGGTCGCTCAAGCACCTGCTTGATCCCCGTATACCCGTTTCGTGCCATGAACGCGGCGAACAGGCCGTTTCGAGCCGCAAAGCCGTGCTGCATCCGCTTCATGGTGCTCTCGTACTGCGCTGACATCAGTCCGCCGGCTTGGGTGCAAGCGATGCCCATTGCATCCTCAATTTTGGTGGATGGGAGCTGGAAGAGCTTTGTTGCTGCTGCGGCCGAGGCGGCAGGCCCGAAGAAATTGCGCCGGAATGCCATCCTCGAGAGAGCACTTCGCTGCCGTAGACTCCCAGACCGACGCGCGGTCCGGTCTCGTAGCCTACGATGGCTGCGATGAGGAAATCGACGCCAGTTACCGCGTGTATATCGGCGTCGGTAGATGCAGAAGCGGCAGCTGTGGCAGCGCAGTGCTCGAGCGCAGTCAGTAAGGCCGGGAGCACGATGGAGCTGGAGTGAATAGGGGCATCTCGATGGTAATCGTCCAACTCGAACCCTTGAATAAAGGTACTATTCAAGAGAGCAGCTGCCAGAGGGCGATTTTCTAATTTTTCTCACTTCTTAGTCAAAATATGTAGCTTATCTTTTTCTTTTTATTTTCCCAAACTAGTGACGAAATACCTTTTCCCATCCGATAATCCCACAGTGGCCTCCAGACTCCATCGAAAGAACCCCTTCGACTGCAGCATCAGACCAGGGAAGACCAGCCCCGATTAGGGCACAGGCTAATCCATCGAGAATCAAGTACTTGGCTCGAGTCACCTTCTCAGGGGGGATATCAGAGAGAGACAGATTGGAAATCCAATCACACAACTCTCTAGTCACCAATCGAGGAGGTTCAGCCATGGCTAGAAGTCTCCTTGGATGAACTTACGATATGACAGGGCAGAACAAAGGAGGGAAGGCTGCAATTTAAAGAAAATGCCTCGAGCTGCATATTCTACTACCTAGGTACGAATAGTTCTCTCGAAAACCATGAATCTCGGAGTTTCCTGTTAGGGCATCCGAAGTATGCCGGGCCCACAGCCAAACTGCGTTGGTTCGTGTTGTTTGGAGTATATTCTGTGGTTCAGCAGTCGTGCATACGAAGCAGCAGTATACCATAATGCAATTAACTGCTGGTGTCTACAAACGAGGAGTCCCATTCCACCGAACAAACAGCGCCATGAATTCCTCCACGGGCATCTCATCGTTATGAACAGCTTGGACAATGCGATCGACCTCCGCAGGCTCAAACGTGACGCTCATATTCAGGCGGAACTTTTCCATGACGCCGTCTAAAGTCTCAGCTCTCTTGTGATGCCCAACAGGGAACTCGACAACAACTTCATCCAGAACCTCCCCATCAGCCAACTCCACTGTAATAGCATTTGCCACACTCCTGATATCTGGATTGTAATAGTCCGCGGTGAATCCCGTATCTTCAATAACTGTTATCCTCTCCCTTAGGGCATGGACGCGCGAATCAATGGGCCAGGGAGAATCATCCAGGTAATCTGCTGTTTCCACGACTGACCCCTTAAGTAGAGTGACAGCGACCATGTACTGCAGCGAGTGATCGCGATCAGCATTATTCCGCAGCGGACCAGTTTTGTCGATAATTATAACAGCAGGCCTTTGCGTGCGAATCCTGATGGCACTAATATCCCGCTCAGGCACCAGCTGGCGTGTCTTCAGCATCGCAGCCACCTTCACAGCGGCCTCAACAGCAGAGATACCGTGGCCCTCAGCTGTGATCAATTTAAACAAAACAGTTTCCATTACCCTGCTTCCGTAGCTATAAGCCTGGATAACCTCCTTCCCACCATACAACGCATCGCTAAACCCCCATCTTGGCGCGGAAATGGCAGATGGGACTCCCATTGCAGCACCCCCAGACCAGGACGATGTACCAGGATCAATCTTTCCAGCTCGCTTGGTGAGTAATGCCAGATGCACCGCTCGCATGCAGGCATCGCCCGCTGCCCATCCCTTCCGCGGACCGGCGTTGGGGGCCTGTCGATAGGTGCGGAGGGAATGGCCATCAATCCATGCATGCGATACGGCAGCAAGAGCAGCGGACTCAGGGAGACCGAGTAACCAGGATACAACGGCGGTTGAGGCTACTTTGACTAGGATGACATGGTCGAGACCGTGTGCGTTGAAGGCATTCTTCTGTTGGAGGACGCCTTGGATCTCATACGCCTTGATTTGCGCTGTGAGGACGGTGCGCAGGGAGGGCGAAGGTCTGGATAGTTAGTTAGTTTGCTCTTTGCCAGGTCCCACAACTATGAAGTGAACTCCTCTATGAAGCAGGAAGTGACTGACTTACTTTTCCTCTGCACTACCATCGCCACGCTGCTGAGATAACCAGTCTGCAACACTCAGGATCGCTCCCAGGTTATCAGACGGATGCCCCCATTCCGCACCAGCATAGGCATCATTGTGATCCAAATACCTGATCAGCGCCCCGAGATCGAATGCGGCCTTCAGCGGGTCTACGATGAATCCTGTCCCTGGGATGCGAACTCCGCCTGGAACAAGCGTGCCGGGGACGACTGGCCCAACGAGGTCTCGGCAGTCGGGACTGATGCGGAGGGTTTCGATGGCGCATCCCAGCGCATCTAGTAATGTGATTCGGGCCCGTTGGTAGACTTCTTCGTTGGTGATTTGGCCGTGGTAGACATATGTGACGATGTCTCGGATGATGGGATCATATTCGGTGGTTCTTGTGGCCATTGCTAGGTCTTTCTTTTCTTTCCTTCTTTTCTTTCCTTCTTTTCTTTTCTTTTCTTCTGTTCTTTGGGGTTTGTAGGTAGATTGGAGGAGATTAATAGGGGTAATAATGGGAGTGTTGCTGGGTGAATAAATGAATCCTACTAACTCACTCGTTAGTAATTGTGTATACTGACTCTGTACTACGAAACTACTAACTATTGAATTTAAATTACCCATTTATTCTATTAGATATTACACATACTAATAATAAAATCCAGATACTACATACTACATACTAAATGCTAAATACTAGAAGTAGACCTGAACTGTGGAGTACAGCGCGCTGGCATCCGCCTAGTCTCGACTGTGCTCAAGTAAAAGCCCGAGGCTGGCTGAAGCTGCGCTGCTCTGCTCTATCCAGACCCTCTGTAGCAGAATCTTAGTCTGTGCTACTGGCAGACTAGTATCACAGCGTGCAGTTGTATCTCAACGTACGATATTCTGCGGGTCTTTTTACCCAACTCCATCTAGTTCGTCCCCAGTAGTCTGGTAGTGACAAGCCACATCAACGTCTCCAGAACGACAGACACCTTCTAGCGGGTTCACGGGGACTTATTAAGGTTTGATGGATTCGGACAATAGAGAACAACGAGCATTTCAGGTGTCCTATACACCCATTGCTGTACACCAGGCGAAATGAGGTAGAATGTGGGCGTTGAGCATCGGAGCTGATGGGGACATGAGACAATTGTAGATAGACTAAGGTGTAAATTATAAATTCGCACGTTTATAATTGATTAGGAGTATGTTGTCTCTGTCTCCGCTGTCTTCCTCCATCCTGGAATTTATCACATTGTTTCTCGGTCTCACGATGTCGCCCTCTGCAAAAGACACAAAAGACACTCTCACCGTAACAGACAATCGAACGTCCAGGTCCTACGAGATACCCATCGTCAACAATGCCGTCAAGGCAACCGACCTCAAGTAGATATCCTCCGCGCATGATTTTACCGGCGACAATGCTCTTGATCGTTACACCACAGGGTTGAAGATCATGGATCCTGGGTTTTAGAATACTGCCGTTGCTGAGTCGCAGATTACCTACATGTCAGGACATGAGTCTTGATATCCTACTGTTATGCCTAGGTAGCTGTGAACTGACGATCAGAAGAGACGGAGTAAAGGGAACCAATCAATACAGGGACTACATGTTGGATGATTTGCTGGAAAAGCACGACTTTGAAGATGTCTCGTTTCTACTGGTTTGGAACCATCTGCCATCACCGCAAGAGAAGCTCGACTTTCGATTGAAACTCGTGGCCAGGGCAAATCCACCTAAATTTGTCATGGACACCATCAAATTTTTCCTGTAAGTAGAAAATTCTCCCTACAGTACGACACTCCAAGTTGCCAACACTCAGATAACTGTCGCCAGACGTGACACCCCATACCACTTGATCTTCGTGGCCGGCCTAAGTGCCTGGGCCGCCACGGAACCAACCACCGTCCCCATAGACCTGGGCAAAGAGATCTGTCTCGGCAAGATGGACGCCGTGGACGAAGGCGTGCGACGGACAATCGCCGCCTCCATGACCGTCATCGCCCTGATCTACCGCCACCAAAACGCGGTGCAGTTCACCACCCCAGATGCCACCGCATCGATGGCCGAGAACATCCTCCTGATGATGGGTGTCACCGACCCAACAACAGGACGACCAGATCCGAAGACGGTGCGCATCCTCAACAGTCTCTGGATCGTATGCGCAGACCGCGAGATGACCAATTCCACCGCTGCAAGTATGCATGTCGGCTCTGGGTTAGCAGATCCCATAACCTGCGTCAGTGCCGCGTCCTGTGCGCTCTCGGGCCCTCTCCACGGCAGCGCCATTGACCTCGCATACAAGATGTTCGAGCCCCTTGGCAAGAAGGAGAATGTGGCCCGGATAATCCAGGATGCGAGAGAGGGCAAGTTCCGACTGTTTGGGTATGGGCATCGGATCTATAAGACGGTTGACCCGCGCGTCAAGCACCTGAAGAATGCGCTCGAGGAACTGGCGGAGAATATCGATGCGAACCCGCATCTCTCTGCTGGAATGGAGATCGAGCGGCTTGCGTCACGGGATGATTATTTCCGGTCGAGGAACCTGAATGTCAATGCTGATCTATACGGGTGTTTTGTGTTTTCTGCCATGTAGGTCTTCTTCTTCTTCTTTCCCATGCTTAACGGACCTGACATATGCTAATTATGTACGCATAGGGGATTCAAGCCCGAGATTATCACAGCATTGATGTTGGCTGCAAGGATAAGTGGCATCCTTGCTCATTGGCGCGAACAAATGGGTAAGTTCTCTCTATACTTCCAGTACCTTCCAGTAGGTAGTTTGTATGCTAACGATATAAACAGGTAAACCTGCCAATCTCTGGCGACCACTTCAGATTTTTACTAGGGCCAAGTTATGATTTTGTTGGCCGACGAGAAATATAGAAGTATATACCATTGCCATTTATATAATACCGATCGAAGCGCATTAATATCATGATTATCAAGAAGGAATATTACACGTACAAGAAGATAGTGCCAGATTCTACGTCCTCTCCCACCGTTCCCTCACTTTTGGACAGCTGTCGTTTCGATATTGAATAAAATGGCGCTTTATATACAGATTGCATTTGCTTACATCTATAGCCTTGGTAGAATCAGCGAAGACACCCGCACGTATTAGCAGCCTATACCAAATGGCTCAGTGCTTTACTCTATATTTAACAATTCAGCGCATCTACTTGAATATATAAGATAAATACAAGGTGAATATAAGGTACATAAGATAATAGTCCATATCAACCACTTATACACCTGTAAAGGAGTGCAGTGAGCGTGATTAGGTAAGCGGCGCATATAAAACGACTCGAGCTCCGACCTCAAGACTCCAACGTCAACTCTCTCACCACCATGGCATCTCCTTTGCCATCGAGCCCTTTGAGGCTACGGGGAGCACATATCCCTTCTGTTCTTGTTTTACTTGAAATTTCTATCATGGATCACTTCGTTAACGTTTTGAACAGCCCCAAAGGCGGGGTCGCAACCTAGAAGCCATACCTTGTTTGCGACGGCAGTTGATTCACTGCTATAGCGACGCTGCCACGGTGATTCTTCAGTAGACTTGAAACTTGCGAAGCTCGAAATCCTTTAAAAATAACTAGAACCCATACTGCAAATATCAAACAGAAATCAAGATAATTAAGATAATCAGTGAGTTATACACGACTCGACATGTTGTACGTGACTGACAGTCTGATATCGAGCAGCAACCATGTCATTCGGTCATCTAGCCACGGAGCTTCTGCTCCATATATTTCGCTGCTGTGAAGCCATCTCCGATGTAATGAACTTGGCATCGACCTGTCGCCGGTTTCACGACGTTTTCAGCCGATCCAACAAACTACAGATTCTCATGGACGTCGCAGAACTAGAACTTGGACCCATCGATGAAATCATCCAAATCGTAACACAGAATTCTAGCCAGCCGGCCCATCTCTTCCGCACAGCACCAATTACAACCCCCCTTCTCAAACAAGTGATCGAAGTCGGCCGGGTTGCCCAGAAATGGGAAACCATCTACCCCGTTAAGAAATGGAAGCTCGATTTCGAGAACAGACGCTCTCTCAGCGACGAAGAGCGCTTTCGCCTCCGCCGCGCTGTCTACCGTCTCTGGCTGTATGATCGTGCATTCCACACGCGCGACTACGATCGCTTCGACAGGAACCTCCGAAACATCGTCGTTGAACGCGCACAGCTCCTCCATAACTGGTCCACAGCGGAATTGGCCGAGATCGAGGATGTGCGCTTAATCATCTGCGACGTTGTCCAAAACCACATCTGTCCCAGCAATGGAACTATCCAACGGAAGTTCCGCAAGCGGTTCCCTGAGAGTAACCACCAGTTGATATTTAACATCCATCTTAACTACCCTATGAACACGACCACGAACGCGAACGCGAACATGAACATGAACATGAACAATACCAACCACCCAGGCAGCGGCAGCGGCAGCAGTGCTCACAGTCTCTTCGACTGGGCCCCCAACCCAGCCCAGCAGCATTACCACACAACTCACTCTCCCTCGACGAATTCCACAGCGAAATTCAGATCCCGCTTTCGGAACGACCTATTCTACGACCCCGGGTTCGAAGGATGGGGCGACGAAATCCCCCACTATTACATCGTGCAGGACATGATGAAGCTTGACCCGGGCCAAGTCCTCTGGCTACGTGAACACTGCCCGCTGAAGGAGCAGGTGGAGATGTTTGTGCTCTCACTTGGGGAGTGGTTCCGCGATAACGGCGAGACCTTTGGGGATACGCTGGAATGGGTGATGAGCGAGAGAGGAGACGATATTGGGGAGTTGAGAACTGCGATTACGGATCGGGAACTTGGTGTTGCGTGGGAGTAGGGAGTGGGCCGCTTGGGGTTGGGGGTTGTTTGCCGGGGGGAAGAACTCGTCCAGTTCTGTGGGTGAGGTGCTGCGGTAGAATGTGGGGATTTAAGTGTATGGTTTTAGGGGATATTCATACATTAGGGAAGGTATATTATTGAAATGGTAGTTGCATTGATTTGATTTCGTGAACTCACTCTGTAGTTATTATTTATTACCTTACTCTAATTCACCTATATTGAGTCCCAAGTATACGCAGTGCAGTTTATATACAAATGAATACTTCAGAACGCACGCATACTTCCAAAGAAGGGTATCTATCTATTATTACCAGCCATCTAATATTGCTCTTCTATGATACATGATATTTTACAAGTCATAATATTATACAGTTTTGAGTTGCGTGGTAGCCCTTTTAAGATAAAGAAGGGTGGCCATTCAGCAGCTTGAGCACCAGCTCATATGTCCCCAGCGTGATGGCAGCCGAGGGGACAGTCCGGATCATGTGTGCCGTCAAACCACCATACAAAGCAGCGAATCCTTCTTCTTTCACCACCAGTCGCAGACATTGGATCACACCTGTGTATTTCTGGCGACCGTCGGCCATCGGGGCCTGTCGGAGTCTCGTTCTCAGGACCTAAAAGTTGTCAGTCGGTTAATCCACATAATTCAAGAGTAAAGAAATAGAGAGGGGAAGGAGATAATCACCTCGTGAGGATATGCAATCAGCACAGCAATGAGCTTCGAAAGACCAGCTGCACCACTCAAAATCAAACCCTGGGACACTTCATTCGACTGAGTCTTCCCCTGTCGCTCATAGTGCCGCGCAACCATAACCTTGATTCTCTCGTACGCCGCCAAATGCAGAGTCGTCTCGATGACCCCCAAGTAACTCGCCATCAACCCGCGGTATAGACCCTTAACACCCTCCTGCTGAACCACCTGCTTGACGCAGTCGAGACTATTACGGTACTGCGGGGGCCGTACCGACCCATCAGCTTGGACCTGTGACTTGTCGAGCTGAAGCCGTGTTTTCACCAGCCAGATCGGATTCGTCGCTGTCCCTGTCACGACGCCCGCGGTGGCGGCGGAAAGCGCGTGAGCGGATGTCGCATTAGGATCGATTCCGAGAAGCTCCGGATAAAGTCGCTTGCAGTTTCCGTACGCGTAGAACTTGATTGCTGTCGCGGGGACGACGCCTGTCAGGCTGGGACCGAGTCCTCTGAATAAGCTCCTCCAGCCCTCGACTCGGTGGATGGTAAAGAGGATATCAAATGTTTCGCGGAAATGGAGGATGAAGGATCGTGTTAAGGATGTGTTTGCATGGTGTACAGGGGCGGCGGTCTTTAGTTGTGAGCGGTAGAAGTCTGATTGGAGTCGGGTTCGGAGAACGTCTAGGGGGGAGGTGAGGAGAGCGGTTACCATGCCGCCAGCGCTGCGACGGTGGTCAGTATACGGAATATAGAAAAAGAATAAAAGAGATATTGCATTGAGAGGGTTGCTCACGCTCCGGCTATTAGATGTGTCCATGAACTGGTTGCTTTCTGGATTTGTTGCGGAGGGCTTATCGGTTTATTTGATACAGCGCTTAAGGCTGCATCTTTCGTGTCTTTGTGGAGGGCCTGCATTTCGAAAGTCTGTGGCAGAGATGTAGACTATTACAGGATGGATAAGGCGGCGTAAACACCGATGAAAAGCCAGCCTGGCCGTGTTAAGCCATATGTGAGATGATAATAAAGAGATCCTGAAGGCAAAACGTCGATAAATTTTTTATGGATCTGGGATTATGTAATCGCCATGCGGAGATAAAAAAGATTCCGGGATTCCGGCCAGACTTTGAAGTCTTGAGCTTTTGGACTCGTCGAATTCAACACGACCTGAGTCTTAATTTTACTTGATAGTTAAGGAGTGCTCTCGAGAATGCATCAGAAATCATCAGAGATAACACGTCCCGATACTGTCGATCTCGAGTCATCGCGAAATATCGGGAGAGAACAGAGTACAAGATGGGACGACTATGGAATTTGCTGAAGCTAGATCTGAAAACCAAATGAGATAAAGGTTTTTAAGGTAACGCTACTCTCGAACTTCAGAAATGCATCCCAGAGCAATGGATGTACGAATTATCTGAGAGGAGGTGGTTGGAAGTGTGCAGAGTACCTGGGTAGACAGATCATATTGAGATGATGCACCTTCGGAGAGCCTTCATATCCTGAGAGTCCCTCCACGGAATAAACAGAGAAACAGAACGAAGCATCCAAGGATGCAAGGATCGAGGACTCGCAGTTGCACCGTACAGAGTACGATTCGCGTGGACACTGCAAGGTGTCTCTGTTACAATGCAAGTATTCGTAGGTAGGTAGATAGGCATCTCTCCATTGAGGCTGGCTCCCGTCCATCACGTCTTGACGGCGACATGCAGCTTTGAACCCAAGACTAATCAGTGTGAAGCTGAGACATGCGATTACCTGATCGTCTGTGAGTCTGTTGTGGTTGTCTGTCCCATTCTCAAATGCACCCATTGACAACAAGGGATACAGTTTTGACAGGAAAGCAAGGAGCGTCCCTCCCTATACTGACTGCTGGACGAAGCATAACTAAATTGCCAAGTACTTTGTTTAACTGCATGCACACGCGCTGGAGCAAACAAGGCACTATTCCTCAATCAGCGAACACTAGAAACCTTAGTGTTGTTACTGTTATTATTAGGTCGGGCTAGACCTCTCGGTGTCGAATCTCAGCCTCAAGCATCTCCTGGACAACGCCCTAGGCAATAGAATATTCTGAGATATTGTGTTGCCTGGATATCTGTGGGCCAGCTTATTACTGTATCCCTCTTTTCCGTAAACGCGACACACCAACCTGCAATGAGAGAAAAGCCCGTCCGTGTCTACCTACAGGCCACAAAGCTTCCACAGACTCAGAGTGCATTTGGAATGTGGTCGTGGGGCCCCCACTGTGGGATTAAGGTATTATGTGGTGCTAATTGGCTTACGTCGACGTCGAATTTCATAAAGGGATCCTTCTTTCATATACTCAGGACTCTCATTCTTGAATTTTCTTCATGGCAGAGCTGCAAACCATAACTGTATACAAACCCACACAGCCATTCAGAGACGCCAGCGACACAAGAATAACAGAAGATCATGAACCAATAAGGGACTCGAAGGACTATTGTGGGAGACCACGGGCATGCTGTTGAAACAGGGAGGAAAGAAAAGAAAGGACAAAGAAAGGGGACGGCCAAAGGGTGTTTGAAGGAACAATAAAGTAAAAAAAAAAAGGAAATGGAAAATATCAATTTCATCAAGTTAGAGAGGAATAACGGGACGCGTGGGAGGGAAAGAATGAGGGGGAAAAATCAAGGTAAAGGTGACAGAATAATGTGTCCGGGATTATGCAATGTCCAACAAACATCGCCTTACAATGTCCATATCCTCGCATGCCGTGCTCCAACAATGTCCCTCTTGTGTATCATCTCCGGAGACCAATTAGCAGACAAAAAGAAACGTCAAGACCATTCAATTATCACATCAGAAATATAAGACTCGTTGCGGTTGACATATCATGCCCCGAGATGGAATAAACGCTTATCTTGTCTAACAGCATCCCTTGTTGGTCTCGGCCTTATCGGTTGGGTTGATATCGATGACCGGACGACGGTCACCTAGAGTAGCCTGACCAGACTCGCCCTCGAGGGCCTTACTAGACACGATGCGATAGATCTCTGGGGGAACGTAAGTGGGTTGAATTGGAGTTGGAAGTGGCCTGAGGATCCATACCTGTCAGGATGTTCTGGAACGCAAGCTCGACGTTAGTAGCATCGAGGGCGGAAGTCTCGATAAAAGACAGGTTGTTCTCGCCTGTTGGCAATTAGTTTCGCGACCTTACAAGCTATTTTGGTTAAAAGAAACATGAAACGCACTAGCAAACTGCTTGGCATCATCCGTGGACACAGCCCGTAGATGCCTTAAATCACTCTTGTTACCGACCAGCATGATCACAATATTAGAATCAGCATGGTCACGGAGTTCCTTCAGCCACCGGTTGACATTGTCGTAAGTCTGGTGTTTGCTAATATCGTAGACAAGGAGGGCACCAACAGCCCCCCGATAATAAGCGGATGTGATAGCGCGGTAACGCTCTTGACCAGCGGTATCCCAAATTTGAGCCTTGATTGTCTTGGAATCAACTTGGATGGAACGGGTTGCAAACTCGACGCCGATGGTTGACTTCGAGTCGAGATTGAACTCGTTGCGAGTAAATCGACTCAAGAGGTTAGACTTTCCAACACCGGAGTCTCCAATAAGCACCACTATTCGCGGGGAAATCAATAGACGTTAGTTACGCTTTTCTCTCATGGGGGACATGCTGAACGGGGTGATATTGCGGCAACGGTGTGGACGCCCAGTGGCAACGTTACCTTTGAAGAGAAACTATTAGGCGATCGAGTTAGTAGCGTCCAGGGCTGGCTGATAGAAGCCAAAGGCAGAGCAACTTACATCATACTCGTCGTTAGCCATGATGAATAATTATGAGAGCTCACGAAGCCCCTAGATATGCAGGATTTGGAGCTTGATAGAAAGAAGATTCGACGTGGCCGATTTCGTAGGCAGCTTGGCTTGTTAAAAGGGACCCGACAACAGTGGGAAACTCTGATCTGGAGGGGCACAAGGAGTGGTTAGTCAAGGATCGGGAGAATGAATGACAAGGGCACCCCAGAGCAGAGCGAGCACTGGAACAGGATAAATAAAGAAAAGTAAAAAAACTCACAGATCACTTTAGTAAGGGGGAAGGTAAGATAGGAGGCTATCCCGATGCTGCTTCTCCCTGCGAATTGCCGTGATTGTTGCGGGTGCCGAGTCGACGCCCGCCCTCTTTCGGCCTAGTGGGTGGGTCACGTGCACCCCCGTTTTCTGTCTCGGTGTTGGAAAGCATCAACAACAGACAAGCATGCGAACAATGCCAGTGAGCATAATCAGCAGGAAGAGAGTAACAGAGCAGGTAGAGGGGGATGTCGCTTTAGTCCGCGCTCCCCTGCACATGCCGATACTGAATACAAGATTCCCGGCGCAGTTCAAACCTCAGAATCTCCATACTCCGCTCACTCGTCCTAATTATCTTGATAGTGGGGAACCATATACTACTGACTTCTAAAATTTCCGTCATTTTCTCGCGCCTTCTCGGAGGGTTGCTAATTTTTTTTGGGGGGGGAAGCGCTGAGTCAACTTCTATGATAATGGAAGATGCTAGTGACGATGATATCTCGACTACGTCGACTGTTGAAAGTGAGCAGAAGTCCGAGTACGAAGTTGAGACTGTTCTTGCTGAACATGAATTCCCGGACGGAACCAGATATCTTGTCCAGTGGGCTGGCTACCCCTTAGAGAGGTGTACTTGGGAGCCCGCTAGCTCGTTCTCCGCTACCCAGACCCTGTCAGAATGGAATGAGAAGAAGCGAGAGGTTGCGGAAGGGAAGCAAACAGCCTTTGATGTGACCGGTTGGGAGACGAGAGTGCTCCAGCTGGAAAGGGAAAAGAACGAGCGGAGGCACAGGCGGGCTGCCAAAAGACGCAAAGCAGTATTACCAACCCCGGACCACATTACAGAATCTGGCACAAATTCTAAGGTTAATACAACGCCAGCTACGGACAGAAAGTCTGATAATAAGGCACCATGCTATCCAGATCCAGGGAGTAACTTGGACACGCTTCATTCAGTTCATCCATCTACACTTGCTCAAGTAGCACCCTCTTTGTCCACGAAACCTCCGGTGCTGTTTGGAACCAGCCAAAGTGCCCCAGAGACAAGTCGGCCCAGGAAGGCTTCAAACCATGAAACTTCGAAAATGTTCAACCTGTCCACAAGATGGAAGTACGAGAAATCCAAAAACAATGAGCCAACACCGAATATCAACCAATTAGAGCTTATGCGGCCATCTGAATGGGCTTCACTCTCCGCTGCCAATACTACTAAGCTTGGAAATTCCCGACTTGGTTCTCTCACTGCAAATGAAGCTGCAAGGGATCAAGTGGACCCTAATGGATCTGACTTTGCTGATGCACTTGATTCGGCTCACCCTTTCGAGTTGTCCACCGCTACAGGTGACCCAACGGGCGACATCCTGCTTAACAACGAAAGCCCTATGAGAAATTCTGCAACGAGCCCCCCTGGAGGGGGCTCCGACAATTATAGTAATCCGAGACCATCAGAGGGCGAATATCCGCCTGAATTCCCCCGAAGGAAGCCCCGATGGGACCACAGGGTTTTAGGAAATCGTTGGTGCAACCGCGGCGAGCTCGTCGTCTCGATGTACTATGGACCAGAGAAACAGAAGATTGGTCATGCTAGGCTCTGCGGTTTAGACTTTTCATTTGCGAATAGAATATACAAAACGAAAAATTCACACAAGATTGAAGTTTGGTTCCAACACTTATGTACTTTGGGTGAATATAATATACTGTGCAGCGATGTAAGTTCATATGAGAAATAATAATCTCCTTGCACTGAATTCCCTTATTCAGCTTCAATATGACTGCAGTTACTAATCTCAGATGTGACTTGTCAGAGGAGGAATTACAAGTATGGTAATGGTTGGGTGGAAGGCTTTGACGACACGGAGCCAGAAATATACAAGGCAGCTCAAACCTTGCGGCGCGATAACTTGATTGCGATATGCTACCTTGACAACAAGCAACGAGATGTGCTCCTTGCATATCCACCACACTCTACAGACTTCGAGTTCCTTGATAGTGGCTCAGAAGAGGAAGAATGGAGATATCTCAACCTCGCTATTAGGAGCACTCTAGGGTCAGTAGAGATGCTGAATTCAAGGGCTCAGTACAACAAGTTATCCTCGGCAAAAGTGAATGATACTGTCAGAAGTAGGCAGCCCAAGTCGGGGGAGGTGAATGAGATAATTACGCAAAACCTCTCAAGCTATCATGACGCCAACCGATCTGATGCTGGACACTCAGTCTCCCCAAACGACGACAATAATTTGACAGGTATACAAACCCCCGTATCAACACCGTCTCCTGTCAAAACGAAGTCCAGCACTCAAATATTGTCGCCGAACAAAAGATTGAGTCAACAAAATAACGTTCGAAGAACTGAACCAATGGACGTCGACATGCAAACTGCCTCAGCCCCAGCCAACACGTCGGATAAGACAACACTCCCTCATCAAGTCACTGATTTGGATGCTGTTTTTCAAAGCAGTTTCAACATCAGTTTTGATGTGTTAGCAACACCCAACGGTACCGCAAAAACGCACAGGGCGGAGAATTTCTATCTTTGGTTTCCAGAGGATTCAGAACCAGCTAGAGCCGAGGGGAAGCTGATTACAGAATTTTTGAAAAAGCATACAAGCCTTGTATACTCTAACCGCGTTGAAGAAGACTGGGAAAGATTTGTTACCACCTGTAAGAAGAATATACAGGGCGTTGTTCTTGTATGTTCTACTTACCTAAGTATTCTTGGTTAAGTGCATAATGCTAACCGCTATACAGTTTCATGAGTCGTTCGTTGATTACCACACAGTACAATCATTGAAGACACTGCTACATAAGACCACAGGCTGCTGGAAAGTCTCTCTTTCACATCCACTTGAAAACATCCATCCCCCTATCTATTTCCAGCGCCTTTTCCCCCACGGTGGCATTTTCTTAATCACAGAAGATTTCATGGTTCATGAGTCAGATGCAACCATTATCATTCTGGAGTGGTTCTATGAGTGGACAAAGAAAAAGTTCCCGGGAAGCTGGAAGCTCATGTTTCGCCCTGATGTGCTGAACTGGCTCCTGAAGCAACCCGAGCCAAGTGAAGAGTCCCGACATGGCATGTGAGTGCACACCCTTACACCACCACTATTGGCATACCCTAACACACTAAACATCAGCTGGCTTACAATGTACTATCTAATTACCAAATTGAGCACCTCCACCGAACACGGTGAGGTCCTCTCAGGTGTTGAGGAGGATCACTGTCAGGGCATTGTCATATCTCCACCATTACTACCCCTATACGGATCGCGCACCGAAGACGACAGCCCAGACATCCCCAAAGGCCTCAGCCAGGAATACAGAAATACAGACCACCTAGCCGAGTTCTTCGCGGGATGGTGCTTGGTCAATTGCCACAGATTCCGGCGGTTCACGATCCTAACCGCGCTTGAGCCTCTCGCAAGGTGGAGAAATTGGCAACATCTCGAGATTCCACGCGGAGCTCGAGAATTCATGTCGACCTATGCAATCGACTACAAACAAATCTGGAATACATTGAAAATAGGAAAATCCAAATCCACCTCCTCCAGCGTCGAGCAAACGCCCTATACCCCGCGCACCCCGAGGGTTCTAACATCGTCCAGGTCGTCCGAGAGAGGCTCTCTTTCGTCTGCAGCACAGCCTCCGCCATCGAGACCTTTATATCCCCAGCCTTACCAATAATGATGATATCGTTACCCTTCTTTTGTAATTAGACTTTGTGTAATTTACGCCGGGGATGAAACTGATATTCGAACAAAGACGAGATTTTGTCCGCAGTATCTCTTTTGTCATGCCATGAACCACTTTTAATGGAAATTAGATATACTCTATCAAGACTCAACCAGGGCGCACGATAATACTAGTAGTTATCCGGGATATTATTACTAGGCTAAGAACCAGCAGCGTAGAAAACAAACGGCCAAGCCAGGACGTCAAAAGGCCCAGGTCCAGCACTATAAATGCGCAAAACAGACACCAGAGGGCAAAATCGCTCATTATCATAAAGATATCATAGTAAAAATGAGATACGAGAGAACAGTAAGAAAAAGAACGCCAACATGTGGAAGCAATAGATAACAGGAGAAAAAAAAGGGGGATGTTCACACAAAAACCAGCTGATCATGACCCCACGGCCCGACTCCGGTACTCCTTGAAATTAGATATGGAGGGATGTTCTTCCAAGCCGGCGGCCTGCGCTTTGGCTTTCTTCTCCTTTTGCTTCTTCTGACGCATCTTTTCTTCCCATTGGTCTTCTTCTGCAGCGATCATAGAGTGGAATCGCCCACCCTGACCGCGGGCAAGGTAAACGGGCTTCTCGTTGCGATCAGCGACGGATTCTGTGACGAGGACAAACTTCACACTGGACCCTGGGGTTTCAAACATCGCGTCACTAAGAATAGTCTCCATTTCTGTCCGGAGAGCCCTCGCACCGGTACCCATCGTGAATGCATTGGCAGCAACTTTGTGCAGGGCAGGGGTTGTGAAACGGAGTTCGATACCGGACAGTGAGAATAGGGTTGTGTACTGGGCCAGAAGCGAGTTGCGAGGCTCCGTGAGAATTCGAACTAGCATGGGTTGGCTTAGAGCGGACAAGGCAGCATTGACAGGAATACGCCCAACAAGCTCAGGGATAAACCCGTAATTCTGCAAGTCGGTGGGGTTAAGAAGATCTAAAGCATTAAAATAAGTTGGCTCCGCATCAGGTGAGGCTGAGGAAGGAGGATTGAAAAAAGGCAAATGCTTTTTGTACAGAGCCTCTTCTTCTGAGCCAGGCAAGATAGGGATCGGTTGGTTGGTCACAGGAGTAGACGCTGCGGACCGTTGGGTAGTGCTTTGTGACGGCGAGCGCACTGGCTGGCCGAAGCCCATGGAGCCACGCGATATGCGGTCCATAACCACCTTCTGTAGGCCGACAAACGCACCAGAGCATATGAACAAGATATTGTCGGTGCGGACATTGTAAACCTCGCCCTTATGTGCCATATTATTACCACCGGATGGCGTGTACGGGATGTTGCCCAGCGGATTGTTTGACGGATATGAATTCGGCACGTTACCAGCGCGAGGGGAGTTGCGCTCCTGTTTTGCCTGCACTTGCACGGTGGTGCCTTCGATGATTTTGAGAAGTGCTTGCTGTACACCTTCGCCGCTCACATCTTTGCCGTGGCTGACCTTTGCAGCTGCGATCTTATCGATCTCGTCTAGCACAATTATCCCTCGTTCGGCTTGTTCCACGTCGTAGTTTGCAGCAGCTAGCAATCGGTGCACGCATACCTCTGCATCTTCTCCTATATAACCAGCCTGGGTGAAAGGAGTACAGTCGGAGATGCTAAAAGGAACAGATAATACCCGCGCCAAAGTCTTTGCCATCAATGTTTTGCCCACTCCAGATGGGCCGAGAAGAAGAATATTCGATTTCTCTAATTGTAGTTGCGACGAATCGTCTAGTTCTGGCTTGTCCGCGGCGAGAGGAGAGCGTGAAGGGTCGGGTGGTTCATAGGTAGTGCGTTGCTGTCCTGGGAATTCATCTACTGTCCACATCAATCAGTATGTTCCAGAAAACAAATAGCAGCTTCAAGTCATTTCTAACAAGCGCCGAGACACACCTTCGACAGGATGGTGCTGCTCAATGGATTCGCGGCGCGCGCGCTTCGCCAGTAATTCCTCGGCTTCTTCCTGCCGTCTCTGGAGCTCCTGTACTCGTTGGTAATGATTGTATACTGCGACACTAAGGATCTTCTTTGCGCGATCTTGTCCGACAACGAACTGGTCCAAATACTGCTTCAATGTTTTGGGAGTGATCCGCGGAGCTCCAAAGGCTGGGGCAGATCCCAACGGGCCTGCTGTGGGGAGACCGGGCTCGTAACTCCCCGACCATGGCTGGTTTGTGAAATCCGATCTATTAAACTGCGAAAGGGTAGGGAAGGACACGGAAGAGCTGGAGAGCCCTCGATGAGCACACCATGGACGTAAGACCAGAGGGCGCCGATAACGGAGAACAGAGTAACGCTGCAATCCGGGGGGCCGTGTCGGCCACGACGGCAGCCGTAGCATGGTTGAGGCTCTGGATTCAAGATATGGGCGGTTGGCTAAAGGGAGAGATAAGTTTTAGGTAAAAGGGCGACAGAGGACAAAAAGGACAAGCAAGAGGTCGAGTCGGAGATGATGACGAGCAGCAGACGGAAGATGATGCACTTGAGGGGAAGACGGAAGAGATAAGAAGCTCCCCCCGCTTTTAGGGAACATTTTAAGCTTCCAATTCCGCCGCCTCAGTTATTACAATGATTTACCTTAGTAGTCTTTGGTTATACTCGTGAATTTCTGTTGTGGACTTAAATGAAGCATCCGGGAGCATACATTCTACATATTCAGTTTGAATATGAGTCCAAGTGATACAAAATCACAGTTTACTTAGTTCAAGAAATTGTCCGCTCTGAGAAGAGGCATATCATAGTCTAGGAGCTGAGCAAAAGGCGTGCTTTTATTTATGGCTAACAGCTAGAGGTCGCATGTCGAAAGTAAACATGCGCCATCAGGCGACCAGAGATTATAAACCTAAAAGTCTTTCCCCTGGTGTGGAAAGGCAATGGAGGTCCTCAACAAGTGCCGACCGCGATGTATCTATTACCACCGTCCCGTCACAATTCTTCTACAGCCTTGTTCTGCGGGTATATAGATGTCGGATAGAATCAATGCATTCGAGGGATACCATGCATGACCTGTACGTGTCGGTCGCCGCGGCAGAGCAATAAGTCTCGTAAAAACGAGAACTTGAGGGTTTCGGAGGCAAACTGTCTGTCATTCCACTCCAAGCTTCACTTGTTAGTCCGGAATACAGGCTGCTGCTCCATCGTTTGAGTAATGAATCCCCGTAATGCCGCCCATCGATTGGACACCGATCCAGTCCCGGCTTCTTGCTCTGATGTGGGGGCAGTCGGCGTCTGAATGTTTGACATTTGCGCCATGTTCTTCGCAAAACGCTCGCGTTCCAGCCTTTCCAGTTTTTCCTTGCGCTTCATAGCACCTGGTTTGTGTTTGAGGGTCTTCTGTTTGATAATATTCATCTGCTTACTGGGGTCGCTCAATTCGGTCTCAGTTTCCGGAAGGGCATCCGCCAACGACTCCAGATTGGCTACGAGCTTCTTAGAGGCTCGACGGCGCTTTGTAGACTTCGCAGAGGTCTTCTCTATCTTTGACACGAAACTAGCATGCTTGATTATGCGCTTGTCTTTCTTCGTAGTCCGGAAATCATCGTCGAAGAGGGTAGATGCAGTCGGGCGAGCGACTCCGCTTCCGGCAGCGGGCTTTGAGCGAGCTGACTGCTTCTTGATGGACCGAATGGGAGCCTATACGCAGCAGTTAGCATTAACTCTCTATATATGTTGAGAAATAAAGGTAGCCCTACCATTTTTGCATCTGCAGCTTGGAACCCTCTCCTTCTGAACCAAAAAATTCGCCTGCTTCCCAGATTGTCAAATTCAGCCGGCCTGAATTTACTGGACTTACAGCGCTAGTCCTAGAGCGGCTTAGTGTCGTTCTCCGCGCTCTCACCGCCCACATGACCTCCCCGCATCACGTGAGCCATTGTACCTTTTTTTAATTTTTCGATTACGTTTTTTTCGCTGGATGACTTTTTAAGTTATTAAACTTGGGATGTTCCGTCTTGACTCTTGCGCTATTTATTATTATAATCTCGCCCCCCCAAGCAGATAAGAACTTAACAATCTCTAATAATCAATCTACGAATACCTCCAAGAACCCCTGATTGTTCAGACTGAACGTTCTGTCCGTCCAACATCTCCTCTCTGTACTATCTATAGCAGTACTTGCAAAGTTGACCACTTATCTTGTTGGGGCAAACGAAGATCCACCACGGCTGGCACTCGCGGAGATCAAAACCGAGTACTTCATTAATCCAGTTTCCTCCTCCTTCAAGTTGCCACCGCATCGACCCTTTGCATCCCACTTTTGCTCGTGAATGCCTTTTTTCCGTTCTCGGCCTTCTCTTCTTAACTCGCGTGCAACCGTGGTTTTACCTCGGCATCAGATCTCTCAACAGTTCCTGTCCACCCAAATCCTCCCCGGATCTTTGTTGCGCTCAACGTCGCCAAAGAACTCTGAATCCCCGCTCCTTGGTGTTTTACCTCGCTATCTCTCAACTACACATCCTACATTCCCCCCGATTCTATCTACCGACGAAGCCATGATGGGCTCTCTGGGACCATACAAGCGCAAGCACAAGGTTGCTGTGGTGGGCTCGGGAAACTGGTATGTACACTGGAGCCCCCTAATTTCTTCCTTATCTGCAGAAGAGCTGATAGCCGTCAAGGGGTACTACTATCTCTAAAGTCATCGCCGAAAATACCGCTAGTAATCCGACCCTGTTCGAGGAGGATGTTCAAATGTGGGTTTACGAAGAGAAGGTCGAAATCGCGAAATCGTCTCGACACTATGACCCTGCCTCGCCGCTTTGCCAGGGATCACAGAACTTGACTGACGTGATAAACCAATTCCACGAGAATATCAAATATCTGCCTGGGATCGCCCTACCGAAAAATGTGCACGCGAACCCATCGCTGGTTGATGCAGTCAAGGACGCCACTATCCTTGTTTTCAACCTTCCCCACCAATTCATCATCAAAACCTGTGGACAAATTAAGGGCAAGATTGTTCCCTACGCACGTGGAATATCTTGCATTAAGGGCGTGGATGTGAACGAGGAGGGAGTCAACCTGTTCTCAGAGACCATAGGCAAGATTCTTGGGATCTATTGTGGTGCTCTTTCTGGTGCCAACATCGCCAGTGAAGTTGCTCAGGAGAAATGGTCCGAGTCCAGCATTGGTTATGATCCCCCTCACTTCGACTCCAAAGGCTCGTCCCCAGATCGCTCGCCTACTGCGTCCACCGAAGATATTGTGCACTTCGAGCACAGGGATGTATCGGGGCAGTTTTCAAGGGTAAAGCTGCAGGCGATACCTTCCGAATTACCAGCAGTCGATCATCTCGTTCTCAAGGCACTATTCCATCGTCCTTACTTCCATATCCGCGTGGTAAGTGATGTCGCCGGTGTCTCGCTAGGAGGCGCTCTCAAGAACATCGTTGCCGTCGCTGCGGGCTGGGTTGACGGCATGGGCTGGGGTGACAATGCGAAGGCTGCAGTTATGCGAGTTGGACTGCTTGAGATGGTCAAGTTCGGTGAACAATTTTTTGGAGGGACCATCAACAGCCGCACATTCACGGAAGAGAGTGCGGGAGTTGCTGATCTTATTACAAGCTGCAGCGGTGGGCGTAACTTCCGCTGTGCCAAACTCAGTATCGAGAGGAATTTGCCGATTGAGAAAATCGAAGAGATGGAACTCAACGGTCAGAAATTGCAGGGTACTCTAACCGCGGCGGAAGTGAACAGCTTCCTAAAGAAGCAAGGTCTCGAAGAAGAATTTCCTCTGCTTACCGCTGTTTACCGTAAGCATCACCCCCATCTTAATAATATTCAACACCGGTCACTCATTAATTTTTCTTCTTTCTCTCCCAGGTGTTCTCCAAGGCACTATGCCTGTCGAAGCTATTCCTTCCTATATTGAGCGGTAAATAGCACCTACCTCAAATTAATACCCCCCCTTTTTTTCTTCTTCGTCGGTTATTAATTCACGAAATTTATTTTTATTTTATTTCTTCCTGACAGTAAGCCGACTACTACTGCATTTTCTGAAGAATCGAATGGGCAGGATGGCAATGGCGTGGGTCGTGCAATTTTGGGAGCCAGGTTGTAAACGGATATACAAGGATACCTCATGTTCTTTATTTTTTTCCCCTGCTTTCGTCAAAACCTCGCAGCGATTTATTATGTCATGGCGGTGGCTTCTCCATGCAAATATATAACCAAACTATAATGGAACCCATAAATTATACGTATTTCGAGAGTCCCTGTGGGCAGATGTCGTGTCAAGATTTCCCTGTTGTGCCTGTGTCCGCAGAGGCCCGGTCGGCGCCATTTGGATGCATGATGTCACACTTGTGCGCGGGGCTGTCGGCGTGGTCAGGAACCAGCAAAAAAAAGCCTGGTTGCTAGTGAGTGGTAGTGGCTTGTTCCCCTTTCTTTCCTATTCTCTTTCCTATATTAATCTTACCTTATTCTCTTTTCCTTTTGTCTTGTGGCCAGGTCGGTGAGAGTTCTCAAGCTGTGCTCGAATCTGGCGTCGTTGCTCGCCCTAGCACCCTAACTAGCCAGCGGCACTCTGCACTCTCTACTCGACCAGTCGTCGCCAAACTCAATCACATGTATTACTCCTGACCTGCTGGATAATCGAGGAGAACTGCACGCTGTTTCCAATGGCTCTCGATACCTTTTATCTCCTTCCTTTGAAGGACGATGGCTCCCCAGATGTGCCTGGTGGGTTCATCTATCTTCCCCCACCAGACGATCCCAAGTACTCGCTCCGCTTCGTAATCGAGGGAAGCAGCTCGATTTGTCGACACGGCACACTGTGGGTGAATATTCCAGAGAATGGGAAATCATTTCATCGCTCGTCATTTCGAGCCTTCAGGTAAGGAACTTCAGTCTCTCGTCGCCACCAATGCGCCAATTGCTGATACCATCCATCGTAGATTATCCCCGGACTTCAGTAAGAATATCCACATTGATGTCCCGGTTACATGCCCCGGATCTTTCGCATTCTACATAACCTATTCGCCTCTTCCGGATTTCTCCCTTTCTTCCAATTCTACAGTGGAATCAACAAGGACGCCCACGCATTACATCGACGTTTCTCCCAGGCTAAGTCTCGGCAGCCGACATATCCCCCTCAATGCCCTGTCAATCTTCTCGGTCAATTCTAAATTCATAGGCAAGCACCCTGAAGATTGGAAAAAATGCCTTAGCAGCATCTCCCGCCGTAAATATAATATGGTTCATTTCACACCGTTGATGAAACGAGGAGAATCAAATTCGCCATACAGCATTTTCGATCAGTTGAAATTCGATGATGACGTATTCCCAAATGGGGAGCAAGACGTGCAAGCGCTTGTAAAGGACATGCAAGAGGAATACTCACTTTTATCGTTGGCTGATGTTGTCTGGAATCATACTGCGAACAACAGTAAATGGCTTGAGGAGCATCCTGAGGCTGGCTATAGCGCCGAGACAGCACCGTGGCTGGAGGCAGCTCTAGAGTTAGATACTGCACTACTTGACTTTGGTCGAAACCTCGCAGAATACAGTCTACCAACTGAGTTCAAAACTGTCGCTGACCTGACTGATGTCATGACTGGAGTGAAAGAACGAGTCATTAAAGGCATCCATTTATGGGAATTTTACGTCGTTGATGTAAAGACGAACGCGGAAAAGATTCTAAGCAAGTGGAAGACGTCTGGGCCCATAGATATAAAAGGTCTTGGATTGGAAAGTTACAAAAGCTGGTCCCCAGAAGAACAGGGAACCTTCATTCGAGAGAAGGGAATCCCAACATCCAAACAAATTCTCGGAAGATATGAACGAAATGTCGACGTCGAACTTGGAGTAGCTGCTGCCACCGCACTCCTCGGTACCTTCGATCCAACATCCACAGACCTTGTGTTAGCGGAAAACACCATAATCAAGCTCCTCGATGTAGTCAACGTACCGTTCTACAGAGAGTACGATTCCGATCTATCAGAGATCATGAATCAGCTGTTCAATCGCATCAAATACCTCAGAATTGATGACCATGGACCGAAACTCGGTCCTATCACCGAAAGCAGCCCATTAATCGAATCATACTTCACCAGACTACCGCTAAACGAAATTACCAAGAAGCACAGTCCAAAGGCACTGGCCCTGGTGAACAATGGTTGGATATGGAACACCAACGCAATGCGCGACAATGCTGGGCCTGAATCTAGGGCATATCTGCGACGTGAGGTAATTGTCTGGGGAGACTGTGTTAAATTAAGGTATGGGAATGGTCCCGAGGACAGCCCATTTCTGTGGGACTTTATGGCCCAGTACACCCGCCTGATGGCAAAGTACTTTTCTGCGTTCCGGATTGATAACTGCCATTCCACTCCACTAGTCGTGGCAGAATATTTGATTGATGAGGCGCGTAAGGTTCGCCCTAATCTTGCCATCTTTGCCGAGCTCTTCACGGGCTCTGAAGAGGCCGATTACATCTTTGTCAAGCGGCTTGGGATCAATGCACTCATTCGTGAGGCCATGCAGGCCTGGAGTACAGGAGAACTCAGTCGACTGGTCCATCGTCATGGAGGTCGCCCCATCGGGAGTTTTGAGCTTGATCTTCCTTTACCGGGGCTTAACTTCTCATGTTCCTCTCATGAGATTTACAATAAAACAGAAGTCATACGTCACATCCAGCCGATTCCAGTCCCCGCACTATTTATGGATTGTACTCATGACAACGAAATGCCCGCCCAGAAAAGAACTGCGAAGGATACATTGCCAAACGCTGCTCTTGTCGCCATGTGTGCCTCTGCTATTGGAAGTGTGATGGGCTATGATGAGATATATCCCGAAATAGTGGATCTCGTTCATGAAACTCGACTGTATTCTTTTCCCGACCTACCGGAATCGCCCAGTATCGACGAATTGGCTGATATTCAAGGCATTTGCGGTCTCAAACGTCTTCTGAATGAACTTCACACCATGATGGGGGTAGAAGGCTATATTGAGACACATATACACCATGACGGCGAGTACATTACCGTCCACAGAGTCCATCCACAAACCAGGAAGGGTATATTCCTAATCGCCCATACTGCGTTTCCCGGTCAAAATAGCGGCGCTATTCTTGAACCTACCCACCTTATTGATACCCGGGCAAAGCATCTTGGATCTTGGCTCCTTACAGTCGACGAAGAGAAGGGCACCAAAGATCGAGTTATAGCTGATAAGGAATATCTCAAAGGATTGCCCAGCCAGGTTAAGAAGTTCGAGGGTACAAAACTTGAAGAGAACGACGCAGAAACCATCATATCCGTCCTAGATACATTTGTTCCAGGGTCGATCGCTCTCTTCGAGACCTGGATACCTGTTGTCGGGAGCACTGAAGGGATTGATAACGAAACCATTACTCAGGGTGCAGACGAGGCATTTTCCGGACTCAGCTTGGTTGATCTCAATTTTGTGCTCTATCGCTGTGAAGCCGAAGAAAGGGATTTGAGTGGCGGCCAAGATGGGGTGTATAATATCCCCAATCACGGCCCATTGGTCTACGCTGGTCTGCAAGGTTGGTGGAGTATCCTCGAAAATATTATTAAATATAATGATATGGGGCACCCTGTATGTGATCACCTCAGGGAGGGCCAGTGGGCGCTTGACTATGTTGTCGGACGCTTGCTGAAGGCGAGTGAAAAGCAAGAGTACACGGCTCTGAAGCACCCCGCTTCGTGGTTAGAACGAAAGTTCCAAGCGGTTCGAGGGTTACCTAGTTTCCTCTTACCCCGTTACTTCGCTATCATTGTCCAAACTGCCTATGTTTCTGCTTGGAACAGAGGGATCCAGCTCTTGGGGCCCGACGTGCGGAAGGGTCAGGTTTTTATCCAGCAACTCGCTATGGTGAGTGTGCAACAAACTGGATACGTCAATTCCGCATCTTTGTGGCCTACGAAGCGGGTTCCAAGCCTTGCGGCTGGACTACCACACTTTGCAACGGACTGGGCTCGGTGTTGGGGTCGGGACGTTTTCATCTCTCTTCGAGGTCTGCTCCTCTGCACAGGGAGATTTGAGGATGCCAAGGAACATATCCTCGCTTTTGCTAGTGTGCTTAAGCATGGCATGATTCCTAATCTTCTTAGCAGTGGTAAGCTTCCACGATATAATTCTCGCGACTCCATATGGTTCCTACTACAGGCAATCCAAGATTTCACCAAAATGGCGCCAAATGGGCTGGAGCTTTTGAACGAGGAAGTTCCCAGAAGATTCCTGCCGTATGACGATACATGGTTTCCATTTGATGATCCTAGGGCATATTCGCAAAGCTCAACGATATTGGAGGTGATCCAGGAAGTCTTCCAACGTCATGCCCAAGGGATGTCGTTTCGGGAGTACAACGCCGGGCCTGAGCTTGATATGCAGATGAAGCCGGAAGGCTTTCAAATTGACATCAAAGTTGATTGGGAAACTGGTTTGATATTTGGTGGAAATCAGTCTAACTGCGGCACCTGGCAAGACAAGATGGGGGAAAGTCAGAAAGCTGGGAACAAGGGTGTTCCAGGCACCCCAAGAGATGGTGCAGCGATTGAGATCACCGGCCTACTCTACAGCACATTAACGTGGGTTGCGAGTCTCCATGACCAAGGAATCTATCCCCACGGCAAAGTCGACATTGCAGACGGAGAGTCCATCACTTTCAAGGATTGGGCCACCAAGGTCAAGCAAAACTTTGAGCGTTGTTATTACGTCCCACTAGATCCGAAGGAAGACCATCAACATGATGTTGATCCTAGAATTGTCAATCGCCGAGGAATTTATAAAGACCTATACAGATCCGGCAAACCGTACGAAGATTACCAGCTTCGCTCTAACTTCCCTATTGCCATGGTCGTGTCTCCTGACTTATTCACTCCTTCAAAAGCGCTGGCTGCTCTTGCTCTAGCGGATAAGGTCATCGTTGGACCTATTGGCATGGCCACACTTGATCCATCCGACCTAAACTATCGCCCGAACTATAACAACTCCGAGGACTCGACTGATTTTGCTACTTCCAAAGGTAGGAACTATCACCAGGGTCCTGAGTGGGTTTGGCAGCGAGGATACTTCCTCCGTGCACTCTTGCACTTTGATATCGCTCGCAGGAAGACGGAACACGAACGAACAGAGGCTTTCCAACAGGTAACCCGACGACTGGAAGGCTGCAAGCAAGCACTTAGGGAAAGCCCTTGGAAGGGTCTCACGGAGTTAACTAACCAGGATGGCGGCTACTGTGCCGACTCGGTATGTGTTTTGCTTCCTTTTGAATTTGCCTATGAAATAATCCATGACGCTAATTTTCATTTACTGCAACAGTCGCCGACGCAGTCCTGGTCAGCCGGTTGTTTACTTGATCTCTACTATGATGCATCGAGGTACAATAATTAGAGCATTGGATATATATCCCACATAGTTTGTGTGGACATACATATCATTGTTAGAAATTAGCATTCAGCCTACCACATGTTACATGTCATTTTGCACTCACATTTGTAAATTAAGTTACTTAGTCTTTCTCTTCTCTATGTATATTGCTACTGTCTCTCTCTGGCAACCAGACAATAATCATTTAGTGGATTGTACGCAGTATTGCCCTAAGCAAGTTGTTAAGGAGAAATGTAGTTCATAATAGTGCTAGCTTGGGCATAAAGAATGATGACTCAGCTATGTGCACAACTTCTCCGGCATCATCGAGTTTAATTGTTATTAGCTTGGAAAGAGGTCGTGAGTTCACAACAACCATTTCTCAGAGACAATTACAAGGCTGGATCTACAGTTCTGCGCTTGAATTATCCGCTCTTTGGATTATAAATATATCTTTGCCATAGGACGGCCTTCCCAAGTTGCGACGAGGCGCATCACGAGCCCTTCATCCTGACGTCAGTTGTTTTCGGCCTGATCGTTCGATTGCAAAACATTGCAACTCCTTTCTACCCCCTCCCCAATGCATTGACAACGGCGCATACAGTCACAATACTCCAGCAATAGTATTGCTGCTCGACAAGAGACATGTCGCTCACACAGTCCGCTGTGGCAGCGATGCTAACTGCCATTTCCATTTCGAATAATGGCACAAAAAATGGAACTGGTGATGATGATGGACACGGGCGGAGATGGGACGACCAAACCAAGGGCCAGCGCGATCTGTACACACAGCTTGTCATAAGTTTGGTATTGGGTGTGACTGCTTTCTTGTCCTTTTGTGTACGTAGATGTTCCTTCCCTGAAGAATACAGACTCACTAGGCTTCCTCTCTGACCTTGAATTTCGTGGTAGATTTTGCGACCAAAATGGACTGAACTTTACGCCGCCCGGACACGACAGAGTTGCGCGGCCTCGCATTTACCAGAGCTCCCTGATAGTTTCTTCGGATGGATACCTGTTCTCCACCGGATAACTGAAGAGCAGGTTTTGCAATCTGCGGGCTTGGATGCATACGTCGTAAGTTGCGAAACATGGGTTTATTCTGCTGGTTTAAAGTACTGACACTGCTGGTCGTGTTCAGTTTCTTTGTTTCTTTAGATTTGCGATTCGGTTCCTGTCGACCGTGTTCTTTTTCTCCGTGGTTATCCTACTCCCGATCCATTATAGCTACACGAAGAAACTTGGTATTCCAGACTATGACAAGGAGATCGATAAGGGGAAAGACAAGGGAAAGCTAGAGACAGACCCAAAGTATCTTTGGATGTATGTGGTTTTCACATATGTATTCAGTGGTCTAGCGATATACATGCTTCTCCAGGAGACAAATAAGATCATTCGCATCAGACAGAACTATCTTGGGAGCCAGACGAGCACTACCGACCGGACCATCCGCCTCTCAGGCATCCCTGCCGATATGGGATCGGAGGAGAAAATCAGGGATTTCATCGAGGGTCTACACATTGGCAAAGTCGAGAGTGTCACGCTTTGTCGTGATTGGAGCGAATTGGATCATCTCATTGAGGAGCGACTTAAAGTGTTGCGGAATTTGGAACGGGCCTGGGTCAAGCACATGGGGTACAAGCGGGTTAAGACAGCTGGGAACACACTGCCTTTGACACGCCATCAGCAGCGCGGTTCGAGTATCCTTTCCGAGGAGGAGAACGAGAGACTCTATCTACTCTCGGAAAATGGAGAAAACAGCGCCCAACATGACGTGCAGAGGAGACCGACAGTTCGTCTTTGGTATGGGCCGTTCAATTTGAAGTATCGGAAAGTCGACGCTATAGACTATTATGAGGAGAAACTCAGAAGGCTTGATGAGAATATTCAGGACGCTCGCCAGAAGGAGTACCCGCCTACCGAGCTTGCCTTTGTGACTATGCAGTCCATTGCCGCAGCTCAGATGCTCGTCCAGGCTATTCTTGATCCTCACCCCATGCAGTTACTGGCCAGACTCGCCCCAGCACCGGCGGACGTTGTTTGGAAAAATACGTACCTACCGCGTTCAAGACGGATGATGCAGTCATGGTCCATCACGGCTTTTATTGGCTTCCTGACTGTTTTTTGGTCAGTGCTTCTGATCCCTGTTGGGTCTCTTCTGGAGCTCGAGACCTTGCACAAGGTGTTCCCTCAACTGGCAGATACGCTGTCGCGACATCCTCTTGCAAAGTCACTTGTACAGACGGGTCTGCCAACCTTGGCTTTCTCCTTGCTTACGGTTGCTGTACCTTATTTGTATAACTGTAAGCGGATTCCGTCTGTCTTCTTTGTCTTATTTTGGCCTACTTGCTAATAATTAGTTGTCTACAGGGTTCTCAAACCACCAAGGGATGATGTCCCGAGGTGATATCGAACTTTCCGTGATATCGAAGAGTTTCTTCTTCTCATTCTTCAACTTGTTTCTTATATTTACGGTGATTGGAACAGCAACGACCTTTTACGGGCTTTGGGAGCAGCTTCGGGACACTTTCAGAGATGCTACTGCCGTTGCATTTGCGCTTGCTAAGTCACTGGAGGGCTTTGTGCCGTTCTACATCAACCTCCTTGCTCTACAAGGATTGGGCCTGTTCCCATTTCGACTATTGGAATTTGGAAGCGTTGTGATGTATCCTATCCACTTCCTGACAGCGCGAACTCCGCGAGATTATGCCGAGCTATCTACACCACCCACATTCAGCTACGGATATTCCATTCCACAGTCGATTCTCATCTTGATAATCTGTGTGATTTACAGTGTGTTCCCAAGCTCATGGCTGATTTGCCTCTTCGGGTTGATATATTTTACGATTGGGAATTTCATATACAAGTACCAGCTCCTATATGCAATGGATCATCGACAACATTCCACCGGACGCGCATGGCCGATGATCTGCAGTCGAGTGCTGGTAGGCTTGGTCGTCTTTCAGGCTGCTATGGCGGGTTCACTTGCTTTGCGCAAAGCCATCACCCGATCTCTGCTTATAGTGCCTCTTTTGGGGGCAACAGTATGGTTTAGTTACTTCTTTGCGCGGAGTTATGAGCCTCTGACCAAGTTCATTGCTCTGAAGAGTATCTACCGCGACCAACCTACTTCCGGAGATGTGTCTCCTTCGCCATCTTCGACCTTTTCGCCGCCCTTGGGCGTTGATCGAGACGCGTATCCGATTCGGATTGGAGGACAAGTGCTGGGCCTGAAGTTGAAGAAATACATCAACCCCAGCCTCATCCTACCTCTCGATAGCACTTGGCTCCCGGGCCAGAGTGTTGTGCCCGAGTTCCAGGGAGGATTCGAGTACTACGAGGACCCAAATAATGTTTCCGTTTAATGCGTCCAGGAGGTTTACGTTTTGGGTGGTCGAGTCTGAGTTTATTACGGCTTTCTTGTTCACTGTTCTTTACCTCTGCACATAGATATCCCTAACTCTGTATAGCTGGTTGGGTCAAATTAGCCTATTTTGTGTACTTCTTAATGCATAAGTGATTGATGCGATGCGGTGTCTCCATATAACTACAGACAGTCAGGGAGTGTTGTCTTTCAACAACGTGGCTCTACCCGTCCTCCAGTTGAATATCTGCGGGAGATGAATCATATGGTTGATTTCCAGGCTTCCTTGCATGCCTACTGTGTGTAAAGCTGTATGCAGGTAGAAGAGATTGGTGGAACAAGATTGTTTCCAAGTCGACTGGAATTCAATGGATGGCGCCAGAGGCTTCCCCTCTCTGCTACTGATTGAACGCCCAGGACAGAGATGTAACTCTATTCTGGATATTTTTAATCATCCACGGGGATTGACCTCGATTTGGGATCGAATATCACGTAACCTATAACGGCATACTGGCAGTCTTCTTCTCCTGGTAGGTTCCAGGTAGTTCCAATGGTATAGTGCTTACTTACTTACTACCTAGGTAGGTAGGTAGTAGCAACTCTCGATAAGACAACACAACCCAATCAAATTTCCGCCTCTGTTGTAAAAGACTAAAAGTACGTCGTCCTCCAGTCTCCGAGTCGAACGGATGTAATTTCGTCACTAATAATGCGTGGGTGGAGCCATACTTGGGCATGAGCGCGGAAATCATCCCATCTTTGCTCTCCAGGTCTCCATCCACCGGAAGCTGCTGGAGCTGTGATAAGTTGATAACAGCTCTGATCTGCTTTCTGGCCCTCTGATTATAATGGACAGGAAGAATGACAACTTACCAGGGTCTCGCAGTAGTGGCACATTAGTGGTGCATTGAGATCCTCTAGGGCCTAGGCTCGTGGACGAGGGAGGGGAGGATTCGCAGGATATTGGCTGGGGGTGTGGGAGAGAGTGAGATGGGATGACAGAGTAGGATCTTGATGGACTGCGAGAGGGGCTTCTGGGTCTTCTAGAATGCATTTGTCGATTCTGTGGGCGATCGCACTGGCCCTTTTTTTCGCTTAAGGCGACATGGAGATAATAATAGCAAGCTTACTGTCCACAGCGCAGACGACTATAGTTTATCCAAGAGAGCTTTTCATTGAAGCGGTGAGTTTTCGGCGACCGTCGGTGGTTTTCGGCGGGCTTTTGCTTTTTCCTCTCACACCATCATCGACTCATCTGCGTCTTTCTGTTTCCCCTCCTCCCCCAAGATCCGAAAATTCATCTCCAAAGTCATCAAAAGAATCCACTGATAACAAATTACAGAGTTATCGTGTTGGATCCAGTCTCACGCGATGTCCTCAGCTCTTCCTTGTCTTGCCACCTTCAGTCGTGCTCTCCAGGCTCTAGACTAAGGCTGTACGCTATAAGTGCTAATGCATACCAATCAATGTGCCAAGTCTCCCAGCGACCGATTTTCGTCGTCTGAAAGACCCGCTCACGATCGTCCTAGTTCGCCTCTTGTTGCTCCGCTCTAGTTGCCGTCTGCGATTTCGTCTATTTTCACTCGTCTACAACCGCTCTACTAGTCTCCGCTGGACCCAGCGCTGCTGAGCCATCCCGGAACCAGAGTCTCGCCCTCGTGAATCAAAAGCCAATTCACTACGTAGTTCACTACTCAGAATTTTCGTCCGTTCTCAGTCCTGGCTGTCACCGTCTTGGACTCTCACGACCCCTCGTTATGCTTTCCAACCATGTGGATCACGACAATTCGGATCCACCATGAGAAGCTCCCATCCTAGCTTTCGATCAAGTCCCTTTTGTCGACGTCAGAAGTCAGAACGGCTATCACGGGAAGACGATTATGCCACCCGTGGCGTTGAAGTACGTACCAGAAATCGGAGCCATATCAAAACTGGGGTTGTCAGGTGCACTCGTGAGTTGCCCCAATTTTTATCCTATCCCCCCCGTTCTTCGGACTTATTCTTATTTGTCTCCTGTCCCCTTTTCCTGCTCTGTCTCTCCAGATTTTCGAGTCCCTCCAGAGTCCACACCGACATTTCCCTCCTCACTTTGAAGTATAATCCCCATATTGGGCGATCAGGTGCTGTTGAATTCCGCCCACGTCCTTTCGAAGACTATATTCATCAGGCACACGCACATTGTGACAACAAACTCTTTTTCTGGTAACACAAGCTCGACCTTCCAGATAGTGATAAGATCCCGTCTGACGGTGTAATCCGGAGTAGATCAGCGGTTGTCGAGCATGATTGTCGGCGACTGTTTCTGAGGAGTAACAGCGAAAACCTGTTCTCTGTACAAGTCAATCGTTTGCTGTCTATTCCGTTCTTTTCACAACTCTATTAGGCTTTCTGCAACTGTCGTGTTTCTTGAATATACCCATCGATCGGCCTGACTATAACTACTCTCTATCTCCTCTCTCCATCTTGACCTTTTCGTTACAGCAAGACCGAGATGCCAGCCTTGGTGAACCTCGATCTCGAAATGGATGCCGAGTTTCTTTCCACAAAAGCAACTGGGATCCCACCCACGGTGACCAGGAGATTGCTCGATTTCGTACCTCATGACTCCCGCTCTTCCTTGCGTTTAACGTGCAAGTCCTGGGCCCAGGCAATTGACGAAGTCATACCTCCCTTCCGCCCCATCGGCAACATCCTTCCCTCCGAAATTATATTGCAGATATTTTATCTGCTTAGTCCTCGTGATTTCGACAATGCCAGGCGGACGTGCTCCCAGTGGATGCGTGCGAGTCTCAACGAGCGTCTTCTCGAGCGTATGCTCAAGCGAGCGGGATGGTGGGATAGCTGGAAATGGGATAATCGAAGTGCAAACTCTATGCACTTTGGGGAGGAGAGCTTGGCGTGGAGAATGAGCAAACGATTTGCAACTGAGTGTGTGTTGTCTGGACGGAAGGTCAACGTTGAAAGAAGTGGTTTCCTGACGACCAGCGTCGTCGACTTCTCACAGCTCTCTCGAGGGGAGCCTGCTGCCGACTCTCGACGTTTACCTTACTCCGCCTCTACATACTCTAAAGAGCTGCAGGATGACGTGCCGGCCACATCTTCTTTTCACGTTAGCAACTGCGGCAACTATATTCTTGTGGTTACAGGCTGCATGATTTACGCGTACCAGTTACTCACCAACCAATCTGGGAGCAAAATTCCCACATCCTCAGAAGATTTAAAGCACATGGATATAGTTGCTGTTGCTTCTATCACATGCCCTGTTGAGGTTATATCAGCTGCTATTGACACTAGCACCCCCCGGCTTGTTGTCGCTGCACTATTGCGTAATCGTTTAGGGATGATATGCGACTTGGTTCCGGCAGATATGAGCGACAGCAATGCCCCCGTGACGGGAATGGTTGGCGATGATATGGGTGGCGCTTTCGCTAAAAATGGGCATTTCGGTCGCGTGTATTCTAAGAATATGGCCTCTCGCCACTTCTATTATGATGTGTGCTCTGAGCAAGATCCTCCGCGCAGTGTCTCGATATGTCCTGGTCATCGCTGTGTCGCGTTTGGCTCTGGATCCGGGATTGAGCTGCGCTGGGTTGACGAGCAAACCAATCGAGACTGCCGAAAACACTTCCCCATGTCGCAACCCTCCGAAATTCTCCATTTCCTGCCGAATCGACCCGACACTCCATTGGAGTTTAGGCTGATCTCGTCACTGGCTGGGCCAGGGATGTCAGGCTGTGGATGCCAGAACCTTCCGTATGGAGAAACGCGCACAGCTTGTCCGTTCCATGTTATGAATGATGTTCAAACTTACAGTCGGTGGGCTCCGGAACAGAAAGACCGTGTTGGCCTAGTAAGAGCTACGCAATGCCATCATTATAGGGCTGTGCCCGTCAACGATGGACTTCACGTTCTGTTCATCGAGCCACGCAGTGGCCTTCTCTGCATCGGATCGGATGCTCCTATCGATGGGCCCACTAGCCTCACGAGGGCCCTCATCTGTGTTCCACCTTTTGGCAACGACATATCTGACACCAAGGAGGCGCCAGTTCCCACAGTCTTTGCGGCTGGCTCGGATCTGAGCTGGGGTCTTCGTGTCGTCGCTGCGTATGGGGATAGGATTGTTCTTTACTCTGTACCACTGGACGTGTTCAACGTGATCCGGAAGGAGCGCCTGAGACAAGGCGACGGGGTGATGGGCGACAGCGATCTCGCAAGAGACTTCTTCCTTAGCCACCAGCTGTCTCGAAAGCGTCGAGGAAGCCTGGCCCAGAATCAGAACGGAGACTGGGAGTTCCTTCTCAGTATCAGCTACCGCCCAACGGCGATGATGTGGCCGTTCAAAATCTACGGAAAGGAGATTGGACGAGTCGACAATGTGGTGGAATTAGCTCTCCAGTCCTCTTACGGAGGTGCTCGAATCTGGGCATTCGGCGCATCGGGTGAAACCAGTATTCTAGACGTCGATACATTCACTTCGGCGTCGCAGCAGACATCCGATATTCCATGCAAATCCTTTTCTATTGGCACAGACGGCCGTGTCGCCTCTGCACAGCTGGTCAGCCGGGCAGAGCATTGCCTCCTCTCGCCTGGATTGTCTCGCAAGCGAAAGCAGTGTGAGCCTCGTGCAGATTTCGCCGGCCAACATATGCTCCGTCAACCGGACAATTCTGTACATGATGGACACGACTCGGGCAACAGTACTTTGTCAGGCAACAGCAGACGCCGACCGTCGTTCGCCGCTCGCATTGTGGATTTTAAGATTCCCGAGCTTCAAGGCAGATGGATGGAAACGGAGCCCGTTTACTAGCATTTTTTTTTTCTGGAATTTTTGTTTTATTTCTTTTTATCAACATTAATACGGGTATAATGCCTTTGGATAGGACATAGCGCGGCGCAGAGAGGATAGCGAAGTCGGATTATTTTTTTGTTCTACCTTCTTCTTTCTTCTTTCTTCTTTTTCTTATGCGGTACAGCAACAGCGAGCGACATCCATACCTATACCTATTTACATGACTGTTCCGGGTAAAGATCACTTTGCATCACTGCTCTTTCTTTGGAGCGTCCAGGGAGTTTGGCCAAATATTGCATGCATTCTTGGACATGATTGATAGCTGTCATTTCCATTACGATATTAATGATTACACAGTATTTCCGCTCTTATCAGGCCAGGATTTAGCGTAGCCATATAATTAATTATCATTACCTTATATACCTAATATAGTGAATAGCCCAATTCCTCTGGTCCTTCGGCAGCCCTCAAGCTGGCAACAACTGGCAGCCAACAAGTCATGCGGACATCCCAACCTTTGCTAATTAACTCGGTGCTAAACTGCTAATGCTTCCTGGCAGCCTGAAGCTCGTTCTCCAAAGCCCACTCGGAATATCCTCCTCTTCCCCGGCCCACTAAGTCCGTCATATGACCATTAGAAAGTCTCTAATAGAGACTCGAGTATTCCGTAGTTGGTATTTACCTTTGTTAAAGAAGGACAAAATAGGGGCTGGGCTGGCGAGGACGCCAAATTAGTTCTGCGCTGTGTCCGTGAGTCTAGAAGGGTCTCTGGACTATACAGAGTATTCTTACTATTAGTTTATTATCTGTTATTTTGTGCTCTGCTATGCACAATTACTCTGTCCATAGTATATACTGTGCAGTCTGCACTTGTAAAGCCTCCTGAGAAGCCTGCTTAGACCCCAGTCTAGTCTCCTCCTATCCATACCCATCAATGGGAAAATCACCTACAATTAGTAGGTAGTATAATTATCACAGATCTTTCTTATCCACCCTCGCCTGGACAAGACTAAACGCCCTTCCACAAGCAGCTGCACCACTAACCACCAGCCCTACAAAAGCACCGAAATCAGCCATAACATCCACGAAAAAAAAAAAAAAAAAAAAAGAGGAAGACATACCAAACGGAATAACCACCCAAAACGCATTCAAAAACACAAAATACCCCCAAAAATACCCCGCCTCGGGTCTCGAATACTCCACCCCGCGAACCAAAAGCCCAAACGCACAAGTCGCATAGTAAAGCACATCGCCATACAGCTGGCCCAGCGAGACAATAATCTGCAACGGATATCGCAGCTCATGGCCCCGCGCAATCATGTAAACCAGGACGAATGAGAGCGGGCCCCAGCATAGGGCTGTGATTGTTTCCATGGATAGGACGAATGAGTCTGGGACGAGATAGCGTGAGTCCGAGAGGGAGTATTCTTTCCATAGTTCGCCGAAGATGTCGGTGCGGCTGCCCATTTGTTGGAAGTTGTAGGAGTAGTAGCCTTCGAAGAAGAGGTGGATGAAGCCGCCTGTTGTTTTTTTGGGGGGGGGGGAATTGTCAGTTCGGGGTTATTGCGGAGGAGGAGGAGGAGGTACGTACATAGTGTGAACCAGAGGGCGATGCTCAGGTCTCCAGAAGATATTTGTGGTCGTGATCTGGTTATAAGGAGGAACGCTGTTGAGAGTATCACTGTGCAACCGGCGGCGAAGATCGAGACGAGAGTGAGGGTGCCGTACTTGTTGGCGATGTAGCCGGCGATTTCGACGCCCGGGGGGTAGTAGGGATTTGACGCCATTGTTCGATTGAGATAGTATTATTGTTATTGTTGCTGTGGTTTTTATTATCAAGAAGGTGAGCTTCGTGAGCTTTTTGTTGAGCAACAGTCCAACTTGGCTAGCGTCGGTCACTTCAGCTCCGGCTTCACTTCGTCTCCTCAGCCCAGATTATTATTATTATTCTATCTTTCTGTCGCTTCTCTACGCTGCAACTCAGTATCTGCGGGGTGTGAACGGCATATCCAAGTTGAATCTCATGCTTTTGGAATTTTCGCTAACACCTTGAACCCATTTTAAATACCCGAAATGACATTTTGAATCACCAAAACTTGTGAATCGGCTTAATTCGAAGCCGCAGTGGCCAGAAGCTTCTCTTTTCGCGTACGAACAGCCTGCGCAAGTGTCTCCAGTACTGATTCGGTGTCCTCCCAGTTAATGCAAGCATCGGTAATGCTGACGCCGTACTTGAGGCCAGCCTTGCCCTCAGGCGGGACCTTCTGGTTACCTGTTGATGGAAAATCCAGTTAGCAAAAAAAAAAAAAGAAAATTGACTGACACTTGCGTCAAAGATTTCAAACAAAAGGAACTTACCCTCATTGATATTGCTTTCAATCATCACTCCCATGATCGCGGTCTCACCCGCAGCAATCTGATCGGCGAGCACACCCGCCACCTTTGGCTGGTTCTTGTGGTTCTTTTGCGAATTGCCGTGGCTGCAGTCGACCATGAGACGGGGAGGCAGACCCTTGGCAATCAGTTTATTCTTAGCCTCAGCAATGCTCTCGGCGTCATAGTTAGGGCCCTTCTTGCCTCCACGGAGGATGACAAAGCTGTCAGGGTTGCCCACAGTGCCAACAATGGCGACAACTCCGGGCTTGGTGACAGATAGGAAGTGGTGAGGGTGTTTTACAGAGCCAATGGCATCCACGGCCACATCCAGCGAACCGTCAGTACCGTTCTTGAAGCCGACAGGGAACGACAGACCAGAAGCCAGCTCCCGATGGACCTGCGACTCTGTTGTGCGTGCGCCAACCGCTCCGACTGAGAGACAGTCTGCCAGGAACTGGGGGGAGATGGTATCTAGCATTTCGCTAGCAATTGGCATGCCCTTGTTGGTTAGGTCTACAAAGAGCTGTCGGGACATTCGCAGGCCCTTGTTGATGTTGAAGCTGTCGTCAATATCCGGGTCGTTAATGAGACCCTTCCAGCCAACAGTCGTCCTGGGCTTCTCCAGGTACGAGCGCATGACAATCAGAAGCTCATCCTTGTATTTCTCCTTCATCTTCAATAGCCTGTCGCAGTATTCCAGGGCCATATCGGGGTCGTGGATCGAGCATGGCCCAATGACGACCAAGAGGCGGTGTTTGTCGGTGTCGCGGCCATGGACGATAGCAATGGCTTCCTCACGCCCTTGGACGACCGTTTGCCGCGACTTCTCCGTCAGAGCGATCTCATGTTGCAAAAGGTTTGGAGGTGTGAGAGGGTTGTATCCGCGGACTATACACGATCACGCAAAAAGAAGCTGTTAACGAGTTGAAATAGCAGCAGTAAACTGGGGAGGCAATGCATACTTCTAGAATCCTCCAGATGCGTACTGTCGCCCACATGGGGGTTAGGAAGGAAGAACTGCGAATTTGCGTGAGATTTTAATGTCAGGGGCAATTGGTGAGCTGGACTTGGTGACTCACCGACATGGTCGCGGGGTAGATCGATAATAGGTCGTCGTGGTAGAGAGGGGTTGGTGATATGAGAATGAACGGAGAGAATGGGGTCCGCAGGTAAACAAAAGGGTCACTCCAGAGGACAGCTATCACTGAATCTACCCTGTACCTTTTTTCCCTTCTTTCTATTATGCACAAGTATATAACTTTCCAAGTGGAAAAAAAAAGTTGGACGCTCGATTTCAATTCGGCGCCGACTAGAAACCGCCGCACGTGATTCCGGTGAGTGACTCATGCCTGAGGTTCGTCCTCCTACTCAGTGCGACTTCAACAACTGCTCCTCTCCGATTCCACTACGTATATCCCAGGGCAATACAACTTGGAAGAGTTAAGAGGCCATTTTTCGATTCTCATTCGTAGCAACTTCTAGCAAATACCTCTTCTGCACAGTCTGCGTTACAACAATTAGATTTTTTCCCTTGCCTCTCAAGAAAGCCACCACCGTCAAGTACATGAATCGTCTGCGGTCTAGAAGAGCCTTTGAATAGTCCTCACCATACGTCATTATCCATCCATAATTGTTTCCTTTTAGTGCCGCTATTCCAACACAGAGATTTTGTATGCTGCTCCCACTGCTCACTGGCTTCCATAGATTCCATCCAGTCTCCGCTTGTCGTCTTCCACACCGCGAATCAATTGTCGATAAACGTGCGCGTGCTGGTCTCTGATGATCTGAATCTGCTCCTCGCATAGTTTGATACGCCGCTTCTGCACTTCATGTAGGTGGACGAACATCTGACCACAATGTTCCCGATACGTGTCGAGGACTTTTTGGAATGTTCTGCCCTCCACCTCGATCTGGCGTGACAGTTGCTGTACCTTTTCTTAGCAGGCATCTACTAAAACTCCGAGTATCAAATAGCTTACCTCGTTAGTGTTATCCAGCAGAGTCTGCCACCTCTGGTGGAACTGTTGCAGCGGTGTTTGCCAGTCAATCTGATTGAGAGCCTCTTCCGAGGCCTTATCTCCATGGAGCAATTCTGAATCGGGCTGGTCTGGAGGCAACCTTGACAAGGGTGGTTGTAACTCGGAAACATGAGCAAAATTATCCTCTGTTGCCTGCCGTACTCCTTGCATGTTATTTATTGCCCGTGAAGAGCCACTCCGGGGAGATTTTGGACCCTGCAAATGATCTGTCTCTCCTGTATGTGCGCGAAGGCGAGCCAGGAATGGTGCGGGCTTATCACCGAAGTTATCACAAGTTTGAAACACGCTGCTAATTCTATTTGAATCTCCAGAGACCCTTGTAAATCGTTGAGACGTGTTTTCTTTAGCTTGTCCAGCAAAATCCATGTCTGCGTCATAAACCTCTTTGGAAATTCTTCTCCGTTTAACACTCACCATCTGCTCACCAATTGTAGAACCCCTCCGTTTCGGTGTGGTATGTCCTTTCGGCTGATGTAAAAGGCGAGGGCTCCCATTGTTGTCCACAATTGTTCTGTAAATTGAGTCCAAACTATTAATCACATGTCCCGAATGTCCCTGGATGGCTGCTTCGGGAAATATGACTGTGGCTAGTTCGGTGTCGTATGTTGATGACATCCCATCGAACTCCTCTTCAGCCCAATAAGATGCAGAGTCCGATGACGATTGATCTAAAGATTCGATCCAAGTAGGATCTGGTATTGTCGGTACGAGCGATGGGCTACGGCGAGCTGATTCAGATACTGAGCCCTCTGACTGCGGTTCTACCGATGAGCTTGCTGCACGCGAAGGAACCATCTGCATTTCATTCCCATCTCTCCCGTCATGAGGCTCCGACGATATAGGTCTCTTTACGCTAGCGGATCCCGAGCGCATGTTCTCGGTACCATTCAAGAAATAGCTCTCGCTTCTGTTGTGAGCTAGGGAAAGGCAAGGCTTCTCAATGATTGCATCCTGCTGGCTCATGTGGAGAACTGAATATCCTGGAATTGCCTGAATATCATAATCCTTCTGCAATTTGTCGTTTGAACGCGGAGTATTATGAGCAAGCGCATCTTGTAAACCGGGGTATTCGACATCCCTTCCAAATCCGTTCTCGTCCCCTCCTAAGTACTTTGCGTGATTTTCACTATTTTGATTCTTTGGTGAAATGCTCACGCTTTGTCGAAGAGCCGCACGCAGCTTTTCTGCAACAGTCTGGCCCCTACCACGGGGATTCCAATCAAAATATTGATCTTTCATAAAGCTTCCAATGTTTATATTGTCATCCGCAGCATTTTCAGCTCCCATCTTGAGATGAGTTATGATGTTGTTTATTCTATCGTCCCCTGTATTCTTTGCTCCGGCAAGGGAGCTAGGGTCATCCTGCTTCTGGAGCTGGCTAACATCAGAAGTCGCACCTGTTATATTATCGGTAAGTTCTGGTGCATTGCAAGCATTGGCTACGTCACTGAATGAAGTCCTGTGTGTTTGTGTCTTTCCAGGCTTGCTTGCATATAGGCCTTTCCGAGAAATCTCGTTTGTAAGATTCGCCCTTGTCTGCAGAGACACTTTTACTCCTCTATTCGCAGACCTTCTCAATTTCTCTTTTCGTCGTTTTGGTTGTCGCTTCGCAGTTTCTACTGCCCTGTTTTTATCGGATGCATATTCGTGGTTCCCGGCTGACAGTTGGGTACAGGAAGGGCTGACTCCATGAGGCGGAGGCGATATTGAAGTCAGTTCAGCTTCTGAAGTGTCTTCATGTTCAACAGTACCATCGCTTGGTTGGAAGCCTTTATCCTGATTAATGATTGTCTTCGAAGGCGCTGTGTAGAGTTTGCCTCTCAAATGCTTCCTTGGAAATATCAAGGACTCTTGAGTGTCTGGCATGGCAGACTTCAGTTCCATGGCTGTCGGTATTGCGTTTCTGCTTTGGTGGTCTCTTGACTCAAAATCATCGGTGCACTCTCTCTGAGACTGGAAAGAGAGGGATTCATCGTGTTGACAAGAACTTGTTGTATCTTTGTTTCGAGTTATATTGGAGACTCCACCATGGCACACTGTTTTCTCGCCCTCTGATATTTCCTTCCTATTAGGGTCCTCAGTTCGGATTCTCCGCGGATTATCATGATGTTCTTCTGGAGAGAAATATCCGTATACGGTAGGTGTCTGCGTGAGCTCCGTCAAAGGGCTCTGCGAGGAGTTTCCACCAGATTGTCCGGAAATATTTGAGAGCTCGTTGCCTAACTCTGCACGGTCTGTGGACTTTATATCGGCTTGCCTTGCATTCTGTGACGGGTGACAGGACTTTTCGGCGATTTCCTCGGCTGCATCCATTGGTATCATTATGGAGGATGACCTCTGAGCATTTAACGCACTACTGACATGTTGGGTCAGACACTGGACACCAGTCTCTTCCAGTCGCCTTTGAATTCCCATCAAGTCGTAATTAGAGCGCAGAATAAACTTCAGGCAGCCCAAATTTCTGACGTGGTCATTCACCAAGACAAGGCTCTCTGCTCCAGTATTAAATGTCAAGAGATAACCCTGGCCTTCATGGTGGCTAGATATGGCGTATTGTAGATGGTACCGAGAGTTGACACAAATTGTTGCATAGTCCACGTGTCGTCCAGTTTGATGTGGACTGCATTGTATAAAATTCAATATCTCGCCATGAAAAATAAGGAGAACGGGCCCCCTTAGAAATACATCCGTATTCGCTCCATCAGGTATCCTAAGAAGATAGGATAAAGGCGGGGAGCCAATGGTGTTGGGTAACGTCGTTAATGGATTCGGTGGGCGTTGTATCCTCGAGCGTATGTAGTAGAAAAACTGATATAAAACGTTCCTTTGGTAAGATTTCATGTAGTTGAAAATTGTTAACTCTGTGCCCTCCTGAGTCAAACTCTGCCCTAACTCTATTCCAGAGAGATATAAAGCTTGAGCAAGTGCAAACGCAAAGAAAGACATTATAGGGTCCGAGCCATAAAGGTTGACGGTCAAAAATCTAGATAAGGTTGTGTTTAGTTTCTTTTCATCGAGTGGTATTATGGTGTGGGAGGCATACCCAAGGAAATGGTTTTTGTCTCCTTGAACAAGTAGATTACAACTTCCATCGGACTCTTGTATCATTTCCACCAGTGCTTTTCCTGCCTGCTTCTCGTTAGCGTGAGGCTGTTGCTTCCCCCCAACCCATACCACATACCATTCTCCGGGTCCCAATATCCAAATGCACACAGGTGAATAATTGGCGGACAGTGGGGATCAGCTTCTTCCCTACTAGTTGCCACCGGTTGTCTGATTCTAGGCTATCTGATTGGAATCCCATCGGTCCGGAGTCGACAACGTGCTTTGTGCTATTCTATACACGTAGAGTCAGGAACAGCAAGCGATGCTCTATGGGTTGGAAACAGACCAGCAGCAAATAAAGACCACATTCTTTGCTATCTTGAGTATCGGATGCGAGGAAAAAGTAGGCTAGGCCTCGCAAAGATGTTGTCTCCAAAAACCATGTTATACTATCTGCGTGCTGCCTTACAAACTGGACGAGAAGCCCAAGCTTTGCAGTATGGACTGACGCTATGTTGAGGAGAATGTCGAGGAAAGAAACTGGAAATCCGTAAAGAGGGGGATAAGTGAGCAAGCAACTGTAGATGGGACCATAGGTGAGTCTCTTCATTGCCGAGTTTTCTGAAAGAGCATCCTCCAGGTGTGAACCCAGGAGTAGAATACAATCAGATGGCTTGTCTGGCTGGGCCAGCCGAGCCTCTCCTGAGAAAAGTGACATTATCTCCGGATTGCCGAGTCTTTAGTTAATGAAGAGAGCAGCTTGGAAGCGGTTTGGTGCTGGAGAAGTTTTATCTCTCTTCAGAGGGAAACACTGCCATCATGTGATAACATTGGACTTTAACGTCACAATGAGCCTACTTCTGGGATTCATTCCGATACACTTCTTGAGCAAAGTTAGCTTCTATTGGGAGTAAGCACTGAAATTGGATTCTCTGGGTTTGAATATGTAACTGTATTCCCATGAGGCCGTATTAACCATGGAATATTGAAGGCTAAACAAAACATTTTCAGGTACTACCGTAAGTACGGCCGCGAAGTTGCCTTTGTCCACTATAGAATATCAAAATGAGGCAGCTTACGGCAACAGGAGATGCAACTGTTAGCATATACGCAAAGAAAGGTGAACCAAAGAATTATCAACTCTATATCCGACGATGCTTTTTTATGCGAAGTGGAGCAGTCGTCGGTGGCTCAAGAATCCGATCCGACGCCCGCAAGCCTCACCACCCGGTTTCCGGCTTCCCTGTTCTCTCACTATGGGTATTATAGGTATAGTTGATACGTTCCAGGGTTGATTACTTCAGCTTATCTTGCTTCCAGAATGATATGGATCAGCATAAGACCCATAATGCCCCCAGCGAGAGTAGGCTCTGACCTCGTGTTCTGACAAGTTGCCAGAACACAATCTCCTGCTTATCGCTGGCCGGTTTCTAATCCGCTATCAATACGATGCCTGTCCATCACTCCCTGCCTCAATGGCAAGAAGAAGACGTGAAGGGCCTCGCGTGTATATCTCAATCAGGGTTCCTTGATCAGCTATGGGAAACCAACACTAATTCTTCGATAACTCGATCTGTCCCTGAGACGTCAACTAGCCGGCAGCGAGCTTCGAACACCCCGCAATCCCTCGACCAGGATGGATCCCTTGCTGGGAAAGTCTTACGGCCTCACGACGCAAGCAGCTACGACTCTCTTTCTCCCAAAGAGACTGTCTTTTACCTCGCCTACGGATCAAACCTGTCCGCTGAGACATTTCTGGGAAACCGAGGCATCAGGCCTCTGTCGCAACTCAATGTGGTTGTGCCTACCTTGCGGTTGACGTTCGATCTCGCCGGGCTTCCCTACATAGAACCAACGTTTGCTGGGACTCACTTCCGGAACCCTTCAGCTGAGGATCCCTGCAATGATGAGTTCGACAGCGACCGCCTAGAAAATGACACAGCTCTCTTAGAGAAAAACTCTCTTTTACGAAACCAAGACACCGACCAGACTCAATACAAGGGCCCTCTTATCGGCGTCGTATACGAAGTCACCCTAACCGACTACGCGACAATCATAGCCACAGAGGGAGGCGGACGCGGCTACAAAGATATTGTCGTAGACTGCTACCCCTTCCCTAAAGGCTATGACCCAGCCGACCCCATTCCCGAACGCCCAGATACACAGATCCTAAAGGCACACACCCTGCTCTCGCCAGGCGGGATGGAGGGCTTAATCCCTCACCGGGGCCCCAAGCGCCCGCGAATATTCCCGGGTGTCCGACCTAACCCATACTACGCCCAGCCATCGGCTCGTTATCTCAGGCTGATCACCACCGGCGCAGCAGAACACAATCTCCCCCTTTCTTATCGGGCTTACCTCGCCCAGATTCAACCGTATCGCATTACTACCTGGCGCCAAAGGATCGGCCAAGTGGTATTGCTTAGTATCTGGGGTCCGCTTTTCTTTATCATGCTGTTACTCACTAAGCTTTTTGCTGGCCCCGATGGTCGCAGTCCCCAGTGGGTGGTAAAGTTCGCTGACTTCGTGATAACCTCAATGTGGAACTCCTATGATAACTTTTTCCTGCGCGTGTTTGGAGATGGTGAGCGCACAATTGAGGATTAAGTCGGGGTGTGTACCTGTACATACATACATATATACATCGTATACATATGAAAACTTTGGTACATCGGAATAAACACACTTTCAAGTTCTTGTAAGGTTATCGGGATATAGGTCCAACCCTACGTACAGAATCTTGTTGTCCTGATGGAGGTGGAAAACCCAAGGTCACGAGACTCAAACTAACAAAGGAAATTGTGACATTGGTTCTTCACACAAGATTTTAGACGAAAATAAATATCTAAGGTACAGATACAGGTGTCCTGAAAAACATCTAACAAAACAGGCAAAGGCCATCGATCGAATCAAGAGACCGGTGGAAGATGATAGACGGAATGTCTAGCGAGAAGTTTGGAAGTACAGATTAATCAATGGCTCGCTAGTCGTCGCTCAATCCTTCCCTTTTCATACTTTATACAGTCCGCTGCAACAATCAGCGCCGGGGAACTGGGGGGCTGTACACGATCTTCCTTGTCTTGATGGGAGACCACTTGTAGCGCTTGACCCACACGCTGAGAGCGAAGAGACCGGTGAGAAGAGTGATGGCCTTGAATCCCATTTTCTTACGCTCATCCATCTCCGGCTCAGCAGCCCAGTTGAGGAATTCGACAACATCCTTGGCCATCTGGGAGGTGGTGGCAGGGGTACCATCCTCATACTCAACAACGCCGTCGAAGAGGACACGGGCCATGGCAATAGCTAGAACAGGGTCAGATAAGGCTAAAAGTCACAGATCAAGGAAAGAGTCACAGCATACCAGTTCCAGGGAAGTAAGGGTTGAAGTTCATTCCCTCCTGGACGGAAGCACCAGCTGGGGGTTCGTCGGGGTAACCAGTCAGAAGACTGAAGATGTAGTTGCAGCCACCGTGACGGCCCTTGACAATCAAGCTGAGATCTGGGGGCAGAGCACCGGCGTTGGCAGCACGAGCAGCCTCATCGTTCTTGTAGGGAGCGGGGATGTAGTCGGACAATTTTCCGGGGCGCTTCTCAATGTCTCCTTGGTCGTTGGGCTCAGTGTCGTATTCGTTCTCTTCGGCAAAGGCCTTCATTTCGTCAACGGTATGTGTCACACCGACGAAAGAGCGCCAAGGCACACGGGTCAGGGAGTGACAGCTGGAGCAAACTTCGCGGTAGACCTGGAAACCACGGCGGAGACTGTAGAAGGGGGGAAAAAAACAACACATGAGCAAAGTCTCCAAATTTGAGACATACAGCACAAAAGCCAAAATCGAGGAGGAACTCACGCCTGATGATCAAAGGTCTTGTTCCACTTGGCGTGTTCCCAAGGATACTGAGTAGCGTGCAACCTTGAATGCAATATGTCAGCTTCTTCTTTTTCATCAACTTCTTGATCCAAGGTTATGTGTCGATCGGGGCAACGGAAAGGCCGAATTCAACAGCCATTTCAATTCCCCAAGTAATCCACTCACCCCTCTTCAGCAGGTGTCATCGCAAAGGCCTCCTGTCCATAGAGATAAGTAGCAGATCCGACGGCGATGGCGGTAGCGACGGACGCAGTGACTGTGAGGTGGAAAGGGGAGCTGGCGGATTCGGGACCGGCAGTCGAGGAAGAGGCACGCTGGGCAGATTGTCAGTGATCAATGCCTGCGGAGATATCCAAGGCCGACTGAAAAGCGATTGTCCTCAACCATTGAGCCCAATGGGGTCCAGATTCCGGGATATTGCGTACCGTAGAGGTTCTGTTCAAGGACTGACGTGCGACACCCCGGAAGGGCACGCTGCGCAAAACAGTACGTGCCAGCATACTGAAGATATCAAGGACCCTCCGACCAAGAGATACTCAGGAAGGCACAATAGCCGTAGACGGGAAGAGGGGAGGGGAGGGGAGAAGGGGGGGGGTGAACCAGATGAGCGCAGAGGAGATTGTGCTTTTGGAGGTGAAGTCGAGGTTGTCCGAACGGTCAAGTTTCTCGCTGGTTTGGAATTGCCTAAACCTTCGCGGTGATTGGCTGCTGCACTGGCGCTAACTGTCTTCGGTGAAAACCGCGACTTTTCGGAACAACAAATTTTGGTCGACGAAGCCGCTGCGCACACCCGGACGACCGCCAACAGCACAAGAACCAGCTGTGTCTTGTTCTACTTGTTTAAAACTGACTGTTGTGGCTTATATCTACTGCCAGTGGTCTTTATCTCAACCGGTTGTGTCTGTCCTGGCTGGTTCCATGATCTGAGGTCTAACGGTGGACTCGCTTCCGCCCGAGCTGGTGTTCCGAGTGATTCCCGTGCAGCGCTGGAGCGGCAGAGCAGTTGAGTGGTAGTACCTGGTAGATATAGGTGGTAGATATAGGTATTAGATATGCGACATGGGACCACTAATAGGTAGTTCACTACTAATATGTTCCTTATTATGGTAGATAAGAATTCAACTACCTTGCTTATGGTCGTCCTGATCTAGGTGTTTGGGTAGTGCACCATCAGACTCTTTCTACCTCGGAGTCCAAGCATAACAAATAATAAGACGAACGGTGTGGCAGATCCTAAGCTGGATGGACGTGGTGAAGGCCGCCTAGCCTGTAGATACTCGAATTAACTAAATTTCTGTCCATGGCTGTCTAGGTAAAAGCACGTTCAGTTCTGCCTAAACGACAGTTCCCATACCCGCCATACTTGATAGTCGAACACATCGAGTACAGGAATAACCTAGGTAGGCAGGAGCAACTCGAGTATCCTAGGGAGATATTGCATAAGCTACTAGTTATCGAAATGAAAACACCCTGTAAATAGGATAGCTCTAGTAAAGATGTACTACCCATAATGACTTGGTGGTATCTACTGAGCGAATGTATGGGGAGGTCTTCCCAGATAAAATATATACTGATCTGGACCCTGAACATATGGACAATTGGTATTAGACACAACCGACGACTCAATTTAAATGAAAGTAATGTCGACAAGCATACTTCTGCCTATATATGATAGCACATACCATAACGCAACACATGAAATACCGAGAAGCTGATTTAGAGACTGCAGATATCCAGCCAGCATACGCTTGGAGAGCTGCAGCTCGGGAAGGGGAAAATGCCCCGCCGATCCAGCCGTGGATTTTCCCCGGCCCTTCTATTTCTAGCCATACTCTGTAGTTACGGGAACAGAGCGAGGCGCATAGGCTGGACTTACAGCTTAATGCGTATTTCAAACGATGCAGATGCATCTCGTATGGTCGAGATAATTTACTAAGTCCTCATTCTCAGCGCTAGCTTCGTCTTATCACCCACCAATATTCCCACCTGTCCACGAAGGAAGCTCCGACCCTGAGCATATTCTGACGAGTTTGGCTACTCTAAGCTCTCGGACGCACCCCTCAAGAAGAACAGCAGCCATAGCTTCTCTCCCAATGCAGGTTCTGAGAAGACAAAATGCAGAAAGCGAGGAATGGGCCAGGCACGGCCGCAAAGCCGCGCCGCGATGTTCTGGCGTCGCTCAAAATGGCCTCTATGGAGGAGATCTCCAGGGCCTCTCTTCCAGCAGGTAAACCGGCCAGTTGTAGAGCAAGCAAGGATTGCGCAGCGCACTTGGGCTATGCTAATTAAGAACAGAGATTGTGTCCTCTATCCTCGATTACCTCTCCCCTGTCGACCTCATTCGAGCGGCCCGAGCATCGAGACTCTTACGCGAGATGGCATACGATGATTCGAGATGGGTTCAAAGGCTCAAAAGAATGGGCTGCTGGGATGAGGCTGAAGCTCGGAGACATGCAGAAGAGAAGTTTGGGACTATTGCAAATAGACAAAGCGTTGATATTCAAGAATCGGTGGCAACACAGTCAGTGCCCAGCCAGCCATCCACTGGACTGAACGCGGTCTCGGATGGCTTTGATCAGATCAAATTATCTACTTCTCCGGCAGATAATGTACTGGATGAATTGGAGACTGACCCGGTCTTGGGAGCCCTCGAACTGGCTAAGTCGATTCGCGGAGAAGCTCGACAAGAATATGGTAAAATTCACGCTGCGCTCGCACCATTCTACGATGACATTACCTCTCTCGGAGCGTCTCCCGATAGTCTCCTGTTTCAGAAGTATAAGGACCCCCAAGACCAAGCGCAGGTACTTTCTCAGTTACAAGCGTTTGCCAAAAGTGACAACACGGTTGGTTGGGGTGCGCGCCACGAACAACTGCAATCCGCCATATCCATTTTTGAAACTGCTGCACTGAAGGAGTTCAGACATGGCTATGAGACCGATGATATTGACGATAGAATGAAGAAATATGCACAGGTTCTTTACACATTGAACGGTGGAGGCTCTGCTGCGGAGCTTTTTATCCACCATAACCACATAATTACGAAAAAGTCGGACCTTGGGAGATTTACGGACTGTGTTGATATATCCACCCAGCAAGTCAAGCTGGAGCATACCCAGGTGTTCTTTACTCGGTTGAGTGTGGCTTTTAATGAAGAGGTCTCAATAATTAATCGGGCCTTTCCCCCGGCTCTGAACATCACATTACCGTTTGTTGAAAAAGTGGGACACGACGTGTTGTCCCCATTCCTGACCGTGATATTCGATGAGTTACATCGCTCTAATCTCGAGTCTTATCTGGTTGCCGTTTCAGGCACCTTTGCGCAGTGCATGAATCTGTGCGACGTCCTATTACCCATTCGAAGTTCAGCGGAGAGCTTTGACGAGCTTCTGATTAAAGTAATCGCCCAAGTATATGAGCCACACATGGACCTATACCTTGCAGAAGAGCTCGACTTTTTCCGAAAAGGCTCAGAAGCAGCCGTGGGAGAGTGGGATCGACAGCTTTCGGAACAAGCTGCTTCAACCGAATCGTTTCTAATGTCAAATGTGAATAGACAAGCTGATAAGCGGGACTTTTTGACATCATTTAAGAAAGTGATTATGGCACCGGTGAATATTCTTCCAGGATTTTCCGGAGCCAAGTCAAACGAGCCAAAGCCAGATCGTAACTCTTTGACGGGGGATTCTGTTTTGACACAGAAAGCTTCAAATAGATTCTCAACACTCTCTTCACCTGCCACCCCTCCAATAACAGAGGTCCCTACAACAGAGTTGGCCGCAAAGGCGGCCATCATGAAGTCAAAATTGGAGGGTATTCGATCCCTTTTTAGCATTGAAATTGCACTGGGCTTGGTTCATACGGCAAAATCAAGCTTGGAACGAGCTGCACAATTTGTGAGGATCAGTGGAGATACAGGAGTGGCTGTCAAGCAACAATGTGAAGCAATCTTTGTTGCCCTGCTGCGTATCCTCGGACAACGCCACCTCATAGCCGGCTTTGACAAAGCAGTTGATCATCTGTCAAACTACCGGCCTCGCGAGCAAGGAGAGCGTGACCAGTCCGGAGTGGAGCCGTTGGTAACCTTCCTAGAGCTGGTGAACGTTGGAGATCTCATTCTTCAAATGATTGATGTCTTCTACGAACAGGAGCTAGTGGGATCTAAACTTACTGATCGCAATGACTTCCTCGACCCAGCTGTCAAGGAAAAGAAAAAATTCGAACAGAATCTTGACGAACGTGTGGCGGCTGGACTTAACAAAGGAATTGATGTGCTGATGGAGGAAGTGGACTACATCCTTGCGACAAGACAGCTGGCGACCGATTTTAACCCCAGCGTCTCTACTGACCCTTATCGGAAGACGATGGATGTCAGCATTACGGAGGCTGCAGCGGCAGTGGTCGATGTTGTTTCGTCACACACACAGATGCTAGTGGGGAGCACGGACAAGAGTACGCTAGATGTTTTCAACCAAGAGGTTGGACTGCGATTATTTACAGCTCTGTGTAAACATTTGAAGCGCCAGAGGATCAGCACGGAGGGGTCCTTGAAACTCATTAGGTGAGGGTCCTTCAAGCCTTTAGTTTTCAGACACGTTGCTTACACTACCAGTGACATGAACCACTACTTCAAATTCATTCAGACGTTCAAAAACAACGATCTCCTCCTATATTTTAGGGCATTCCGCGAGCTGTCTCAGATCTACCTCATTGATGCTTCAGATGCCAAGGAACTAGCAATGCTGATTGCCGACGCAGACCGATTCTCTGGGATTTGGCGAGTGGAGGAAGTTTACGAGTTTGCTGAGAGACGAGCGGACTGGTTCCAAGTGAAACGAGATGTCGAACGAGCTATGTATGGAATTGGATGCAATGTTATGTGAATAGGAATATACGGCTAGCATGATGCTATGTACTATACTATCTATATCACCTGTTTATAGAGCGTGGAAGTTCCCGGGAAGACTGGAAGCACCGGAACAATATGTAAAACATCGATCCCCATAATAATCCATGATTATATGAGAGCTCTGGAGTCTAGACCATAGACAGGTCCACATATTAAGTGTTTTTCTCATTGCGTGGTATTCCGGAGCTCTAAGACTGACGTCAGTAAGCGCCTGCTGCAACAGCTAAACAAGAGCTCTCATCCACACAACCAGCAGAATCGCTTTGTCGTTCTGCAGAAATCCAGACAAAAGGCAAGCCATGTTTTAGATGGCGTTGGCTGCAGTAGCCTCTGAATAGCTGGTATTTCTGTCTCTCCTATTTTTAGAGACGTGTTTCTAATCAGACCTAGAACTTTACTACAACTATTTATTTCTCCCTCCAGAGCAGTCTATTTCTCCAGCCCGGAGGATGAAGAGATGCCTTTTGTCTGTAAATTAGACTCTAGTTCTGCACAGAAAAGGACAAGAGAAAAGCCAGAGGTCAACCGAATATAGACTACTGGTTGACCACGGCGATACCATTCAATTGAATTTCATTCCGTACCCCCCAGATTCAGACGGGATAGCGGAGGACTACAGCTTCATGCCTACCTACTTGGGAGGTATGACATAAACAGCTTCACAGTTTAACCATGAGATCTATATATACAACCTTATCTATATCTTCATCTTCATCTCCATCTCCATCGACATGTCCACCCACACAACAACTCACATTCATCCTCCTCTTCCTCCTCCTCTCCCTCCTACCCACGACCTCCCACGCAACCACACTCCAAACAACCGTCATCGTCACCGTCACACCAACAATCCCCCAACCACCATCATACACCTCCGCGCAAGTCTTCGAAGACACAGTCCTCGCCGTCAGCAACGCCTACCGCGCAGCCCACAACGCAAGCAATCTAGTCTGGAATAACACCCTAACCGCATACGCCAGGGACTGGGCCGAGACATGTAAATGGGAGCATTCGGTGAGTTTATTGTGTTCATCTCCACCACCCTCTCCAAAGAATTAAAAAAGGAAAAGAAGAAAAAGAAGAAGAAGAAGAACAAGAAGAACAAGAAGAAACCAGCTAACACTAAACCCTCGGAAATGATTAAAGCACGGTCCCTACGGCGAGAACCTTGCATACGGATATGTTAATGCCTCTGCCGCCGTGCAGGCGTGGGGGGAAGAATACCTGAAATACAACTTTGAAGAGCCGACGGGGTTCAGCGAGGAGACGGGCCATTTCACGCAGTTAGTGTGGCGGGCGACGAGGCAGGTGGGTTGTGCGGCGGTGGATTGCGGGTTTCATGGCTCTTCGGCCAAGGATGAGGATGAGGATCATGATGGTGGTGGTGGATCGGTGCCGATGGCACAGGGGTGGTATGTTGTCTGTGAGTATGTGCCGGCAGGGAATGTGATGGGAGGGAACAAGGAGTTGGGGGATAAGGCATATTTCAAGATGAATGTCCAGGCGTCGAGTACGTATTCGGGGCCGTATAACACTGCTACCACTGCTACCACTGCTCCGACTCAGACGGCAAGTAGTGGAGTGGCGGTTGGTCTGTCTACGAGTGCCGGACGTGTTGGGTATTACTGGGGTGGGTTGGCTGTGTATATTGTGGGAGGAGTGCTTGTATAGCCTCAAGTGAGGAATTTATCCTGGATTGATAGAAAATAGGACGGAGTCATGATGTCCCGAGATGCTTTTCAATTCAAGTGCCTATACAGTTAAGCTAGGGGAGTTCCGCATTGACTTCTGTTGCACCGCTCATCGTTGTCTGTCATCACTCATGCTACCAACATCACACACATAAAAGTCCCCCCACACCCGGGAAAAGATGCAATATAGATCTATTCACTTTTGAAATGATTCCAGACACGCGCCCCTTCCCAAGTTGGAACCAAGCCAAATGGATCGCAAGAAGAGGCACACACATGAAGGCAGAAGTGGCCGCTGCGAAGGAAAAAGGGTGAGGATATCGACAGACAAGATAAATGAAATGGGAAAAGAAAAAAAAAAAGATGAAAAATGAAAGGGGATTAAATACGAGAAGGAAAAAAGAAAGGAAAACGTCAAACAGATCAACCAATGATTTCCTCGCTTTCCTCGACGATCTCTTCCACAATCTCCTCGACGACTGTCTCGCCCTCGTCTTCTGTGACTGCTGGTGCATCCCTGGCCAGCTTGGCATCGTCGGCTTCCTCGGGAACGCCATAGGCGTCCTTGTCTTCGGACAAAAGCTCCTTCTCCCGACGGATCCAGGCAAGCCATTCGCTGAGGACGCGCTGGCGCTTCTCCACCACAGCAGTGTTGGCAATGTCCACAGCGTACTTGTCTTCTTCGTCGAACTCCTTGGAGTACTCCCGGAGGTTCTTTCGCACTTGCTTCTGTTCCTCCTTGCTGAGAAGAGTGGGTGGGCGGGGCCGCCAGATGAATTGCTTGAATTTGTCTGTAGGGTTTTCTGAGAGTGTCTGTCCAGAGAAAGTGTGGAGGTTCCAGCCGTTTTCCATCTAAAAGCGTGAGACGGTTAGTAAACACAATGGTTGGACAACAACACAATATATGGGTGGGGGAAATATACAGAATGAGTCCAAACGCTGGCACTGCTGACAACGTAACGGCCAGTGGGATCCCAGTCAATATCCGTGACACCGTAGTGGTCAATAGTCTTCATTAATTGAAGGTTAGCGGCCAGATCCTTTTCACCCTCGTTCTTCTCGCCCTCGAAATCCATATCCCAAAAGTCAAGGTCAAAGCTAGTCTGAGAGTGAACAGTTGCGACAACGACGAAACGACCCTTGGGAGACCAATAGATGGCATTACTGGTCTTCTTTTCGACGGTGCGCACAAGCTTGAAGTTGCCGGCTGATACGCCCTTCTTCTCGGGCGCGAAGAAAGAAACGGCTGTCTTGGGGGGAGCACCAGATCCGGATGGCGCATCACCGGTGGTAATGAGGACAAAGCGTCCGCCATTAGGTTCCCACGCGAAGTTGATCACGGTATCCTTGAGACTGTCAACAACTTCGACGGGAACACCCTTCTCGCGCACTCGGAAAATTTCAAGGTTGGTGGCCATGGACTTCTTGGACTTGGAGTGACGGTCCACCTTCACACAAACGTAGGCACCCTGGGATTGCCAGTGCAACTTGACATCGGAGACGTTGAACAGGTTGCGGGTTCGGACAATTTCCTTAGAGGGAACACTCATAAGGGCAACTCGAGCGGGATTGCTACCGATTTCGGGAGTCCAGAAGCAAAGCAGCTGTTCGTATTGCTTGACACCATCACGGCTCACTGTCGCTGGAGACCATTCGAAATCCATCACTCCGTCAACTTTGACGGAGGTTTTGCCGAGCAGGTTCATGCGGGGGAGTTCGTAGATAGAGATCGACTGGTTCTGGAGCATCCTTGCCACGTACTTCTCGTCCGCAGACCACTTGAAAGCGGGCCACTGGACCTTCTTCTTTGGCTGGGCATCGCTTTCACTGCCAGGGCCTGCAAGATCGTGGGAAACAAACGAGCGCAGAGGCTTTCCAGAGGCAATATCCCAAATGATGATGTTCTTTCCATCCTCCTCGTACGACAGGGAAGACTGGCCTTCTTCAACCTGGATGGGACGAGCGGACCAGGTGGTCAGGTAGCTCTCACCAGGAGAGAATTCGATAAGCTGGACAAAGGGATGTGGGAACTGCTTCTGCTTGGAGAAAGCAGGGCCGCCCCAAAGTTGGACACCTTGAGGGTGGACAGATGCGAGGAAAGTACCCTTGGGAGACCACTGAACAAAAAGCTGAGTCCAGTGGGCACGATCCACGACGTTCTCCGGCGGGTTGTTTTTGTTGTTCCAGAAAACGCCAACCTTGTCACCCCGGTAAAGGGCGAACTCGTCGCGGGCGTTGGCATCTCCAATCCACGAGCGCAGATGCTCCTTCTCCGTGAATGGTTCAATAGTGGGGGGCTTATATTCTTCGTCGATACGTCCTTCCCGGCCATAGCGATCGATGTCCATCAACTTGTTTACGGCGAGAGTGTGCTTCTTATCAAGGGGAGTTCCGTGAAGCTGCTTCACGGCGGCGAGGGCTTGTTCGGGGGTCTCATACTCAACGAAGGCAAAACTAGTAGAATCGAATGTTAACCTCTTCCCATTCTGGTTTGTTCCCGCCTCGCATCCTTTAACGAGTATATCCTCCACCATAGCAGTACATACCCTTCGGACATATTCTTGTCGTTGACGGGCATGAAGACGGCATCTTCGGAGGTGTGACCGACTGTGTTGAGTTTCCTCAGCAAAAATTTGATGAGCTTTTGTCTGTTTTCTTCGGGCACGATCGGGAGTCCATCGACAACAACAAATGTATCCAAACCCTCCTCAAGCTTCACTTCGTATTGCTCCTTGAGATCTGTGCATCCGAAACCCAGCGTGGTTAGTAAGGAGGGGCTCACAAACTCGATGTCTTCAATGAGGCGCGACTTACCGGAGAAGTCAATCTCCTCCTCCTCCTCTTCATGGAGGTCCTGCTCGGACAAGGTATCGAAACTGGGAGCCATGATTGCTTGACACCAAAGGCGATGGGGAAGCAGAGGGCGAAAGAAGGGGGGGGCTGTATCTTTAAGATCGGGCGTGGACGGAAGATCCTGTGCTTTCGAGATTTCTGCTGGTTGTCCCTCTCCCCGTTTTGGCTGATTTTTAGGGCAAAAAGCACAAATCACAACCCTTGCCGGTTTCTGTGTGCGCGTAGCTGACTCAGCTCTGACTCAGCCGTCAGGGCGGCGCGCACGGACCATTATTGCTGCCCCATGATGCCTGAGGCTGCAATACCAGTTACGAAATTACCTTATCGAAAACAATAAACACATAAAGCAAAAATAAGAATGAGGGTTTTATAAGATTATATTTAAATATATATATATATATCTTTTAATCTGTATTCTTCATTTAATCACCTGAAGATTAGTGTGGTGACCTGTATCTCGTCCATTGCGAGGACAGGTGTATCTATAGGATGCCCCAGACATAACTCTGTATAACACAGGCCTATTATTGTTGTGTTCTACAACAAAACGCTTATAATTGCATGATGCCATGAAAGTCTCATATAATTATAACATCTAGCCTTCTTCGTGAACTTGCTTGTATCTTTCGGTTATTTGGCCATCGAGAATCTAATTTTCCTTACCGGCTGCGCGTTATCGTCAACGGGAATTAGGGCTTTTTTTTGTTGAGCCATGTTGTTAATGAAAAATAATTTCCGTATCAAGGGCCATAAAGTCGGAACTGAATGCTGTGGGAAAATTGGCGATGCATTCTGGATTGGTCAGCCACTTGTTTATCGAGCGTTGGGCCTCAAATCGTGCTCCTAAGGAGTCCAACCAGAATAGGGATATGCAGGTAACATTCTTACCTTCGTAAGCATCCCAGGTGTCCTGGTCGAGGGAAATGGCCGCGTCTTGGGTTGAGGGGAGATGATTTGTGGCTCCCTGTGCGAGCAGTGCGTTTTGCTGTTGAGTCTGCGGCCTCAGCAGGAGACTCAGATGCTTGACAGCCTCCTGGGCATCTCGGGACACGGTGCTCGAGCGTAACCACAATGGATACGTATTCCGTAGCAATTCACGGATCCTGGCATTGGTTTCTGGGTCTAACGACATATCTGGCGTGGTTTTCGTCAATTGCATGTAATAGCAAAGAATGCTCATACCCAGTAGGTAAGCCGACTGTATTAACGAGGTTCGCATAAAGCGCATGGTGTACAGTAGTCCGTTAGGCTGTGTCTCCTCGCCAACCAGCTGCTGGAGCTCGATGATCTTGATTGCGGCCTGTGCGCAGGCATTTCGCGAATACTCGTAGCGTCCTTGGGCATGAGGCGACATTAGGAATTTCCGGTGAAGCCAAATTACCAGCCGCTGCGAAGCGACCTGGAGATACACGCGGTGCAAGATGATCTGCGGGGGTATCATGAGCGACTGACTGAGAGGCTGCCATTGGAAGACCGGCGGTAGCGACGCCTCGGCATCCCGCAGCTTCTGGTCCAATTCCATGATCTCCGAGTACGGGTATTCCCAGGTATCGGTGACGATATCGCTTATTAGCCTATTGATACTGTCAATCCTGTTCTTGGCTAGAACATAGAGAATTGGCGTGACCTCAGTCTCGGGCCGTGAGGGGGGTAGTTCGGCGGTTGCCTCGTCAAAGTCCGAGTCTAACAAATTGCGTGGCTCGCCTGTGTCGCATTGGTGCTGCTTGAGAAGGCGCGGCTGTCCTGTATGGCTTGAAAGCCGCAAGTCCATCCGCGCGATGACTGCCCACACGCGCCGCCTAACTTCGCCGGCAAATGGCGAGATGCTCGAGAAGTTTCGGGGGTCTCGATGATAGCCCATACTCATAGCGAGTTGCATGAGCATACCCAGCAGGAGCCAGGGCCCGATATCTGCGTCTTTACACAAAAGGATCTCAGTACTACAATAATTGATCAGGGTCTCTAACACATGGGGCACCCCTCTGGTGAAGTGGCCTAGAACAAGAACAGTGAACAATACGCTCGCGGAACATGTGGAAGTGCGTTAGAGTTTCAGGGTCTGTTTGGCTCTCGGTGAACATCTGAAATTGGGTGGAGAGACACATAATGCTGAACAAGAGACCGATCCAGGTAAAGGAGGTGGCAGCAGGGTCTTGCCAGAAGCTTTCGTACTGAAGTGGAGAAGTGTCAGCCGCTGACGAATTCAGCGATAAGGGCATCTGGAACGGAAGATTGTACCTCTCTGAGGAATTGGCTGCTATGAAGAATGGCTGCCTAAAAGTCAGCTATCTGCGTAGGGCTAATCTAGAATGATCTCTTGTAAGTACTACGTAAAGGAATTGATGATGTACCTGGAGTAACGTCTGGCGAACTGAAGTATCGCGCGATCATACGGTCCACTACTGGCCGGGATGGGATCGAAGCTAGAATGTCATCTTTGGTGGCCTGAACAGGTTCGTATAGCAGACGAGGACCAGGACTCAGACGCGGTACATAGTCGATCGTATCCAGCATTCTCGCCTCCTCTTCCTTCTCATATTGATTTTTGAGCTCCGAAATGCTGTCAAGAACGGCAGACCAATGAACGCCACTGACGTAAATCGCACCATGCGAGTGCACTCGAATGCTCCCGTTTTCTGAAGGTGCAGGGGAGGTGGCACGGCCAGGCAAGGACGTAGGAGTGAGGCTTGACGTAGGGGTCTGCTCCGTGTCCTTGTCGACGGATGACAGGGAGGTAGTTTCTCCAGGGCTTATGAATACGCTCTGCGGCGATTCACCCAGCGTACCTACAAAAGAGTGCACCGGGAGGTCTGTAGATAACATGGTGGGCGGTCGGGGGGTCTGCTGCTGTTGTTTCGAGAGGGAGCGCACCAAGGACTCGAGCCGTTGGATGCGATCACCGACACTCGTGGCTCCCTTTCTCTCCGGACCTGGCGTATATGAACAGGACATAGCGATTCCCTTGCTCACACAGGTCTTACACGAAAGCTGACGATCGCATCGTACCCTGTGGATGAAGGCTAGTCAGCGTGAGCTTTTATATGGCGCAATGAGGCTCACGACAAAAGGGGTCTATGGACAATTTACTTGCGACGCCTGCAAAAGGTACATGATAGCTGGGGTTTTTGGCGCCGGCGGTCCATCTTTACTTTGTGTTGGGAGTGGTTTGTCTCAAAAACTGATGTATACAGGTTTGTGGCCGTGCAGCCACACCATGGACACCTTGAACTTTGGACGACTGCGAATGATTCCCTCCATACTGGTGGGCGATGATGCGAAGAGGCGATGATGGAAGTTGAGGCTTGACGGAGCAATCGACGGAGGTAAGTTGGCCCCGCTTGTCCCGATTAGGTCTTTTCGACTTCAACACGGAGCAAACGTCGGCTTCACAATTTCTCGACAGAGAGCTTCACCTCATGCACTGCACAGAATGGAGTCCATTACTTCCCCTATGATGGCTGTTCCTCCGTCGAACATCCGCATGCCACGCAAATGCTTGCAGACTTTAAAACCCAGGCGTGGGTAGTCTTCCTTCGCTTCTCATGATGCTTTGACAGAGAGATATTCGAAATCACGCCCTGGCAGGTCTTTCACTATTTATTTTGCTGGTTACTATCAACTACATCGCAGTAACTAATCAAGCTAACCCTATAACTACTGTCCTGAGGAGATGACAGGAAGTGAGACCGAGAGTGACACTGTGAAAGTTGACAGCCATGGTATTAGCATTGCCGATGAGAAGCAGTCTCCTACTGAAGATGCGGTCACTGACTCGAATCTCGTGGGCTGGGACGGTCCCAATGACCCTTAAAATCCACGTAACTGGTCCAAGTCGCGCAAGATGTTCAACGTCGCGCTGCTGAGTCTCTCGGTGCTATAGTCGTACGTGTGGACCAATTCAATTTCCCCCAAATCGACGCATCATGCAATCAGGAAAACCAAATACTGACACAGGAGCCACCGAACCAGAAACATCGCCACAACAATGTTCGCCCCGGGTGCATCAGACCTAGTTTCCGAATTTCATGTGTCCAGCAGCCTTGTCGCTACGCTGGCGGTGACAATCCCCTCGCTGGGCGCCTCGGCGGGCCCCCTCCTGTTCGCGACACTGTCCGAGGTAGTCGGGCGACTACCTATCTACTGGGCTAGTAGTATTCTGTACATCGCGTTCACCGTTGGTTGTGCGCGCAGCACTGATGTGGCCATGTTCCTGGTGTTTCGCTTCCTCTGCAGCGCCTGTGCAGCATCCTTTATGACCTGCGGCGGCGGCACTATTACTGACCTGCTGGTCAAGGAAGAGCGTGGCACCGCAACGGCCTTATTCTCTGCCGGCCCGATTCTTGGTCCTGTTGTCGGTCCCATTGTTGGTGGATTTGTGACCTAGGCGTTAGACTGGCGGTGGACCTTCTACTTGGTGTTGATGCTTGTAAGTGTGGCTCTTCCTCTCACACTCTATTTTCTGAACTCCCTCGCATCGAAATGGAAGACTAAATGATACTCTTATTTTACAGGCTGGCGTTATCACTGCAATAGCTATGGCTACGATGCGTGAGACTAGCGCCCCCATGATTCTGGCCAAAAAGGCCGCCCGTCTTCGCAAAAAGACCGGCAATCTGAACCTGCGGCATGTAGGCGCAAACCAGGTCCCGGTGCGACAACTCGTTAAGCGCTCGTTGGCCCGGCCGATGCGCATGCTGTTCTTTTCGCCCATCGTCATGCTGACAGGGCTATATATGGCGCTCGTCTTCGGCATGATCTACCGCCTCTTCGCAACCTTCCCGTCCGTCTTCGAGGGGACCTATGGCTGGAGCGTCGGAGTTTCTGGGTTGGCATACCTGGACATTGGGATCGGCTGTGTTATCGCCTTGACAACGTTCTCCGCACTAAGTGACAAGACGGTGCAAAATGATGGCGGCCCGGAGCGCCGATTGCTGCTGATGATCTGGTTTGGCCCCTGCGTGCCACTTGGTATTTTCATGTACGGCTGGACGACCGAATACGATGTGCATTGGATCGTGCCCATCATCGCCACAGCCTTCATCGGCATGGGCTGCATGGTCGTTACTTCGTCGGCGCAGCTCTACATGATGGACATGTTTGGCCCACAGGGCGCAGCATCAGCTCTGGCAGCTACAACACTGGTACGTAATGCTTCTGGTGCGTTCTTGGCTCTGGCCGCAGACCCGCTTTACAACAAACTTGGCTATGGCTGGGGAAACAGCGTCTTGGGATTCATTGTTATTGCGTTTTTGCCTCTACCGATTGTGTTTTACAGGTATGGCGGGTGGCTGCGGGATAAGTTTCCCGTGAACCTTTAGAACCTGCTTATAGAATTTTCCAGTTGTTTCACGCAAATGAGAAATCCGATTTGCGCCGGCGACGCAGGAACCGACGTCGCCCGTGTCACCAGCTGTGTCGAAGGATGATGCGATTGATTTGAACCACCCAGAGGAACAATATGAATATACTGGTGTCGCTGTAAGATACTGTTGTCTGGCAACACATTTCGAGTAGTTAGATTAAGGAGCTATGCATAGTTAAGCAAGCTAGTTGCTGCTGCTGCTACCAGCTCTCGCCGAACCCGTCAATCACCAGGGCCACTGGGCAATCCTCTTACTCTTTCCCCAGTCCACCGGGTAAAGTGAACAAAGACTCTCCGCCCTGAACTTCTACCGCATAGGTCATCTGAAACATAAACTGGCCTCTACCAAGGCACTCTGGCCAGGAAATATTTACTCCAGGCATGATACGTGGTAGTACTTGATCGGTTCTAAAATCGTGAATCTTATCAATAACAGATGGAATAGATGTAATAGACGTACTGTAATGTAATGTAATATGTAATTTATCTGGTAGTCGGAATAACCATTATTCCAGAAGCTTACCTCAGCTGCAGTGCCGGACGACGGTTCCGGAATTCCGATTGCACGAGATTATTGAAGGCGCCGCTGCTTTTGCTGCTTTTGCTGCTGCTTTTCTGCTGCTTGTTGCCGTATACTCATTATTACTAGTATTACTATTACTTACTGCGTACATACAATAATCATAACAACAATCGCGATCCTGCCACACGCATCCTCCCGTCTTTTCCTTGCTGCCAACTACCGGTAGAGACTAGATACTACTGGAGGCTGTTGTTGCTTGTTGCAGGCCAGCCTTATTTCCCTCACTCTTTGTTGTGCTTCCATTTATAATTAATTGTTCTTGTTGCAATCAATCATCTCCATCCACCTTCCCACCTCTCCAACCTCCAGGTTCTAATGCCCCGCCGGTCCTAAGCGCCAGCGCCAGCGCCACGCCCAGATTCGGACGATCTTCTCCTACCAGCATTCTGCTTGTCGCTCCCCTTATATCGAGCAAAGTATCATCCGGAGCAATTTTTCTGGGGATATTCTGTGGCAATTGACGCAATTGCAATCGTATTCTTGATCATTCAGCTCCGGTAGCAACATGTCGCGTATGTTGTGACTTCTTCCCATGTTTCCCCCGACCCCATGCCCAGCCGCGCCGAGGTTGCTGTAAACTGACATCATGCTCTGCTCTGCTCTTCTTTTTGCGACAGTCTCTCCAGATGCCCGCGATCAATATGTTCCGATCATTGATTCGATCTTAGCCAAGAGCGACCTCAATACAATCTCAGAAAAACGTATCCGTAAAGGGCTTCAGGAAGCAGTTGGCTATGATCTTACCCCGCAGAAGGTCTGCTTGAGCTTCACCTTTCTTACCTGTCGCGATTGCTTCTTTCTCCCCGTAGCTCATTCTGCATTGGTTACTGATGATTGTGCTAACATTAACTGTTCTCTCAGGCTGCTATCAAACAGCTTATCATGGAAAGATTTGATATCTTTGCCGAAAATGGGGGTATAGCGGCCCCATCTACCACAAATGGCCATGAGCAGTCCCCTGAATCTGCCACTCCCGCAGAACCCTCTTCCCCTACCCATTCCTCGATTTCACAGAAACGCCAAGCGGACAGCGCTGAACGATCGGATTATTCGAACAAAACCCCTCCAGCAAAGAAAAAGAAGGCGAACAATGATGTCGATGCAGACGCGCTTTATGCCGCCAAGCTGCAGGCGGAGGAAAATATGCGTGCTCGACCAACCCGTGGCGCTGGTACGCGAAGAGCACCGCCAGTTAAGAAAAAGAAGGCCAGCGCAAAGACGGCGAAGAAGGTTAAGGCGGAAGACGATTCAGACCTGGAGTCTGGCTCCGACGCGGGAAAGAAGGTGAATCGTTCTGGAGGGTTTCATGTATGCGCTGATAGTCTAATATGCCTTCCATCGACTCCCATGATACTGATGTTGATGTTAGAAACCCCTCACCCTCTCTCCAGCACTTTCGGCTTTGCTGAACGGCGAAGTGACGGTATAGACCCTATTCTTGCCCCCATTTTCTTTTGCCTTAGACGAACCGAAAATAAATCTAACACTCTCGATAGCTTTCGCGTCCACAGACTGTGAAGAAACTTTGGCAGTATATTCACGAGCACGATCTTCAAGACCCAAGCGACCGGCGCCAAATTCGCTGCGACGAGGCAATGCGCGCCGTCTTCAAGCAAGATCGCATACATATGTTCACCATGACCAAGATTCTTAGTCAAAACCTGTATAGTCCGGATGAATAGCCGTCCTGGCGATTCAAAGCAACCACGAAGCTTGCCCGTCATACTATGAGACAACCTATTGCAGGTGTATCCTTACTGCTGCAACCTTACGAATATTTGATTTCTACTCATACACCGCATTTGGAAACCAGGCGCTATTCATCTTGATTCTTCTGCTTTGTTTTGACATATCTCTTTTGCAAGTGATCATACCACTTCATTTTACAGTTTCTTTCACATTTGGCGAAACCATTGCCCTTGCTTTCCTTTGTTGATATCTGCGATTTCCTCCAGCGGGTGTTGGTGTTGACTTGCAGAAAGGCGTGATTGAACTGCTGTCACCTAGAAACTTCCTATTATTGCTGATATGGGGTGGGCTGGAGTAGCTACCCATGCTGTTGAATAATATTCCATGAGAACCTGGGAGTCCTTGCATACTCTAGAGTAGATGAGTTGAGTCACTGCCACACAGCCTCGAAATGACTCCAAACCCAAGCTGTTACCTGTGAGCAGTTGAGTCAGCCTGAGTAATTTTGAGCCGTTGGATGATTGGACCATTTCTATATGACACGCTCTCTGATTTCTGCAAGGGAAACAGAATACTAGTAGTTAGTTTCCTGCTTCTTGTTCTTGTGTCGAGATAGAGGAGTGTTGTTGTTGCTGTTGCTGTTGCTGCTGCTGCTGCTCACTAAGCACGTCTGCGAGGCTCATTCCGAAACGCCAACTTTTTTTTTTGCCCGCCGCTCGCAATAATTTAACCCCCGCACTGTCCTGTTCTAGCAATACTCGCCCCATAAAACACCTGTAATCGAAGAGTCTCCACGAGAGCGTCAGGCTCTACTCGTGCTGAAGAGCATCTATCCGGGCGTTTGCCCTCGTCTGTTCAATACTAGCAACCTACCCTCTTCTAGTCCTCCCCCTCCAATGTCGGAAGCTCAGCCTCCTCAACCCTCCGGATTACAAAGCCAAACCCGTGGCGGCGGTCGTCGACGGGGCCGTGGAGGAGCTCGCCAGTTTGGACAATCAGAGAATGTAAACCCGCAAAGCTCGCCGGATGGCGCTCCCAAGGGCCCAAGGTCTAGAGGTAGTGGACCGCGGCGAGGAGGTGGGGGGCGCGACAAGCAAGGTCGCAACTTCAATAAGCCTGAGTCTGTGGGTGGAGGTTCCACGGGAGACGCCGATAAACAGCTCTCTCCGGATGCTTCTGGGGAGAATGAATCAAATGGAAAGAAGAAAGCTGCTGCTGAGGCGACGGAGGATGCGGATGATGGGGATATCTGCTTCATCTGTGCGTCGAATGTGGAACACACATCGGTCTCGCCCTGCAATCACCGCACTTGTCACATCTGTGCTTTGAGATTGCGTGCATTGTATAAAAACAAAGCCTGTGCTCACTGCCGGGTAGGTCTTATAGTCCTCTTTCTTTTTTTTAAATTCCAGTCATGGTTTGTTACTAACGTCTGATGTGTTTTTGTATTAGACAGAAGCAAGTTATGTGATTTTCACAGACAACCATTCCAAGCGTTTCGAGGAATTTCAGGATAGCGAATTTTCCCAGAAGGATGAGAACTTGGGCATCAAATATGAAAATGACGAGATCTTTGAGGATACGGTCCTTCTGCTACGATATAACTGCCCAGATCGGAATTGTGATGTGGCCTGTTTAGGATGGCCGGATCTCCATCGTCATGTTAAGAGTAAGCATGGCAGAGTAATGTGGTACGTATTTACTGTCCTCAATCTTTGATATTTATTCCCGTCAAATACTAACTCTTCTTTCGCGAATTTTCAGCGACCTATGTACTCGAAATAAGAAGGTCTTCACCCATGAGCATGAACTCTTCACCGTGGCAGAGCTCCGCAAACACGAGAAACACGGGGATCATATTCCCGGGGCCCTTGAGCAGAGTGGGTTCAAGGGACATCCTGAATGTGGATTCTGTCGTCAGAGGTTTTACGGTGACGATGAGTTGTATGCTCACTGTCGCGATCGTCATGAACGATGTCATATCTGTGACCGACGAGCTAGCAACCGCCAACAGCAGTACTACATTGACTACAATGCACTTGAAGATCATTTCCAGAAAGACCACTTCCTCTGCCTAGACAAAGAGTGTCTAGAGAAGAAGTTTGTTGTCTTTGAGTCGCAGATGGATCTTAAGGCTCACCAGTTGGAATCACATCCTAATGGCCTGTCAAAAGATGCCAGACGAGACGCAAGGACAGTGGACATATCATCCTTCGACTACAGAGCACCTTACCAGCCGCAAAGACAACGCCGTGGCGCTGGTCGTGGACGCGATCCAAACGCTGATGCTGCCCCTCTTTCAACTGTCCAGCCATTGAGGAGGGATGAGATTGCCTACCAGCGACAAATGGCCATCCAGAGCGCACAATCTGTCTCTACACGCAGCTTTGGTGGCCAGTTGTCCCGTGACGAAACACAGACTGTGCGCGCTCCTCCGCGGTCAACGGGCCCTACCCCTGCCCGAACACCCCCCGCTGCGTCTACTCCTGTGCATGAGATGGAAAGTCTCACTCTCACTGCTGCCACTCCTCAAGAACAAGCTCGCCATCTTCGACATTCCACCGTTGTTGAGCGCGCTTCGAACCTCCTTGGGAATGACCAGAATAAACTCAATGAATTCCGCACTAGGGTCTCGAATTACCGAACCTCTGCCATCTCCGCAACCGAACTGATTGACGCATTTTTCTCCCTCTTTGATACATCTAGCTCTGAGCTTGGCAAACTTATCAAAGAGCTAGCAGATATCTACGAGGACGACACCAAGCGAAACTCGTTGCTGAAGGCTTGGAATGACTGGCGCGCAATTAACGAGGATTATCCAGCCCTTCCGGGGCCAGGAGGCATGATACCGGGCATGTCGCCCGGTACCGTGAATGGGAGTGGCGGAGGCGGCAGGCGCGTGCTTCGCCTCAAATCTTCAACTGCTCAGTCATCGCGTGCGGCGGTCAGTAGGAGTAACACAATGTCATCATCTTCCTCCTCGACCAACCCTTTCCCACCTCTTTCATCCTCTACCGCTCGTTCCGCCCCTACAGCTCCTAAGCCTTGGGGCGGTCCTTCAGTGACAGCTCCCCCTTCGTCACGAACTTATGCCAACCCATCATCTCGATCTACCGCTACGTTTAAACCCGCAGGCGCCGTAAACACCAACAGCACCGAAGCCTTTCCTTCTCTTCCCGCAGCCCCGAAACCGAATGTCCTCATGGCAGGGCTCACTCGTGGAACTGTCCGCTGGGATAATCGACGCCCTGCTCCGGCAAACGCATGGTCTTCTTCGGAGACCGACCCCGGTCCTAGCTTTGCGGAACCCGAGTTCGGAGACTCTTCTACCGGGGGTAAAAAGGGTAAAGGAAAGAAGGGTAAACAAACGCTTTTCCATTTCGGATGATTATAAGCACACCATATTCCTTTTTTTGCCTTCTGCGCAACTCAACTTGTACATGAATCAGTAATATCTCTCCGATACCTGGATCCTTTGGACCACATGTTCATCCCCTTTTAACTTAGAACGAAGTGTTACATAAATATTTGAAAAGAAGCAATAAAAAGGAGAAAAGTTCGAGAAGCCCATCTGTGAATGTAAATGCCGAACATGAATGCGCCGCAATTTGTAGCAACTGGACTTAAAACTCTTTACTGAAGAAAAGAAAAACATACCGCCGTCTTCTATATATGTCTAGACCGTTTACGTCGAGTCACTTACTATCAAGTATCTTCGGGACGCTCTTCAGAGACCACAGTCGTAGGCGGCCACTCGGCTGTCGACAGATAAGTCGTATGCAATTGAGAACTCTCAGGACTCGAGGACAACCCCGCAAGAGGGCGAGGCTGTTCCAAGCCTGGTTCATTCTCCGTTAAGTCCACCTCTACAGCTTCACCATGGGCCGAGCAATGTTCATTTTCAGAAGCGGCACTGTCGCTGAAAGCAGCAATATCCTGATCGATAGCAGCCATCTGCAATGCAAAGTCATCCTGTAGGCGTTTGAGCCACTTCCTAAGTGTCTCGCCTTCCATCGACCCATTCCGCGCCTGGAGGAGCTGCTCGCGCAGGGAAAGGAGGAGGTTCCGCTTGCGTGCGACCGCCAACGCCTTGGTCTGGCTATGTCGTCGCTGCGAGAGCAAGTGCAGTTTCTCGGAGACCGTCTGTGCGGTTTCGAGGACCCCCCGCGGGAAGTCGACGAGTTTGGCTAGGGTAAGTCCGTAGAATTGGGTTTTGTTGGGGCCCTCGGTGATTTTGTAGTACATGGTCATTTTGGATGTGTCTGTGGATATCTCTGCGGCTAGATGGAGGCTGACGACGCCGCTGCGCTCTGCCATGATTAGGGCTAGATCTTGGAAGTGGGTGACGAACCAGATTAGGGCGTGGCTTTGCACAAGGGCTTCGGCGATGGCGATGGCGATGGCGAGTCCGTCTGTTGTGCTTGTTCCGCGGCCGAGCTCGTCGATGATTACCATGCCTCGGGGCTCGAGGTTGTGCAGGATGAATGCCATTTCGCGCATCTCGGCTGCGAAGGTGGATACGTTTGCTTCCATGTCGTCTGCTGTGGAGACGCGGGCGAATAGCTGGTGGAATATGGGGAAGGAGGCGTACTCTGCTGGCACGAAGCAGCCGGTTTGGGCCATGATGGCCATGAGGGCTAGGGAGCGGATGTAAGTTGATTTGCCGCTCATGTTGCAGCCGGTTATTATTTGGAAGCGGGTCTGTTGCGTTGCATAGGCGTCGTTAGGGATGAATTTCTTTGCGTAAATTTTCTCGCGGATTGGGTGTCTTCCGGACTTGATCGCTAGGACGTCAGTCAACTCGGGGCGAACATACTCGTTAGTCATTGCGAAGTGGGCGAACGCAGCTAGCATGTCGAGCAATGCGATCGCTTCGCTTATTCTGAAGAGACCAGAGATCTCGGAGCAGATGTTTTGGATGAGTTCTTGGATCGTCTTGTCACTCATGTTGATTACTTCGTTGTGAGCGTCGGTGATTTTCTGATTTAGCTTGACGAGATCTAGCGTTTGGCACTCAATCCGGTTCTTCTTGCGGTATACATTAACAAATACATCAGGGAGCGGCGACTTCATCTCGATAGCCAGAAGACTTATGTAGTACTTGCGTGCAGGATCGTACTTCAGATCCAAGGCTATGCTATGGGTTTCTGGGAACTGTCAGGCAGAGAGGGCTAGATTGAGAGATGGTCTGCGGTACCTGAAAGCTTCTCTACAAGCTCTGCTGCATCCATATTTGCTTCCTTGTATGTCTGTCTCGCTACATCAAGAAGACTGTTCACCCCGGCCTGCGATTGACAAGGAAACAATAGTTAAGCGTCATGTATGCGCATGAGTATGGGGCAAGTACCTTAACACAGTATATTCGTTGGTTTCGAAGGTCGAGGGGCTTAGTTTGATATGTAACATGCTCGTTCAGAGTTGACTCGATTAACTGCTCCACTGTAGAATGTCCAGCTGGCTCACAGACCTAGTGATATCAGCATCTCCATGCCTGCTATTTTTAAGTCCTTACCTCTCTAATCGCCAGAAGCAGCCTGCTTTGTGCTGTTGTTAGTGCTCTATACACTGATTTGATGGAGGAGACGTATGTCTTCAGCATAATAATATTATTGGCAGATTGCTCCACATATTGGAAAGATCGTTTAGTGGGGATAAGAATAAGCTTGGCTGTTAGTTGAGATTAAAAATACAGTGAGTAGTTGACTCACATTGGTCAGAACCTTGTCTGCATCGACAAAACCTTTCAGTGCTATATGATATGAAGACACTTAGTAGATATATGGGCCAAGCAGGCTGTTTAACTCAACACACCTTGTCTCACACAGAAGAACATCTCCTCCTTAGTAGACAAGTCCTCAACTGCGTCGTATCGTCCTATCAACTTTGATTTCTCCGTCGACGGCTGGAGAATGTTCGCCCTGAGAAGCCTAGCTCCCATGGGGGTAAGTGTCTCATTAAGAAGGCCAAAGAGGCTTTCGTTCGACTTGACATTGTGCATATTCTGTATCAGCTCCAGCGAAACTATAGTGGACAAGTCAATTGACATAGAGCCCTGTGAAGGCTCGAACCGGATGCGAAGAGAATGTGGCGTGAATATTCTGTTAAGCTCGAGTTCCACATATTTGAGGACCTGGTAAGCGTTAGTCCAATTGAGATTGGTATACTTTCCTTTCTAAAGCCACACATACCGCCGCAAAGCAGCAAGCAGCGAAGTAATTCCCCCCAAGAGTAACTTTGATTGAGTCCGCGTCTTCTGTGAATGCTAACCGCTCCACATACTCGTGACCGGATTTCTCCGCCCAGTACCTACGGTCGAGGAAGGTAAATGTAGTGTCTGATATGTTTTCATGGGCTATGTAAAACAGCTTCGACTCCTTGGCGGTGCTCATGAAGAGGATCTCTGTTGGCTCGAAGACGCTGATCTTGGTGACTGTTTTGGCGTACGTCTGGCTGTCACATATCTGGCACAGAACAGCCTCTGCTGTTGAGAGGTTCACGAAAGCAAGCCCAACTGTAGAGGAGACTCCACGGGACTCACTGATAGCACAGATGATGTCTTGGGATGCGACGCTCGTGGCTGTTGTAGCGGGCCTGCCTGTCCGATTCAGTGTACTGCTCTGTCTCGAGAGAGGGGCGAACGAGTCCATAGCTCCTCCAATTGAGGACGGTCTGGAAATGATAAGAGACATATTTCCATGGACGAAATAACCTCTTTTGCCATAATACTGGACGAACTGAGTCGATTGAAGAGGAAGAGAAGAAAACGGACAGGCCGAAGACCTCTTGTTCTATACATGGTTCCGAATCGGGCTTAGCGCGTCTGTTACTCCGCGATAAGGCGATGAGGCATCCGCGGGCACTTTTTTTTTTAATTTGAAGACGAAGATTTCATATTTTTCAACAGCTCGACCAAGCGCAAAATGGCAACTATACTCCCTCCCCCGAGTAAACGGCAAAAGACAGAGATCGCCGAAAAGGCGCGTCTACAGCAAGAGATCCAGAGTATTCCAGACGACCTGGGAAGCATCCGAGTCCAATTCTTCGACCAAGCGACCGGCTCAGCAACAGGACCAGCAGTGTCCGTCCCAGTGGCCGATGCCACAGTCAAAAATCTCGAGACTCTTTTGAACACATTACAAGGAAATGTACGTATTTGGGTTTGACGTGTGATGCTGTTTGTCGTGATTTTTTTCGAACTAATTTCTTGTCTTTTTTAAACCTTAGGACGAAGATGAACGAGTTCCATACCGATTCACATACCAGTCCCAGGACAAGGACAAGGACAGCCAGACGATCGATATCCTTGCAGACCTGTACCATTCGCTCTTGAAACCGGGGCTAAAGACAACCGAAGACACTGTGCACCTCTACTTTACACCACAGGCCGTGTTCCGTGTGAAGGCCGTTTCACGATGCTCTGCCTCCATAGCGGGACACGGAGAGGCGATCCTCGCAACGTCCTTCTCCCCCATTTCCTCCTCTACAATGGTTACGGGGAGCGGAGACGCAACAGCGCGGATATGGGATTGCGACACGGGGACCCCGCTGCACACACTGAAGGGACACACAAGCTGGGTGCTGGCCGTGGGCTACTCGCCTAACGGGGCAATGATCGCAACAGGAAGCATGGACAACAGTGTCCGGATCTGGGATGCGAAGAAGGGCCAAGCCCTCGGGGCGCCGTTGAAGGGCCATGCAAAGTGGATCACCAGTCTCGCATGGGAGCCGTACCATCTACAGCAATCGGGCAGTCCGCGCCTAGCCTCTGCATCGAAGGATTCGACCGTGCGCATCTGGGACGTCGTCTCGAAACGAACAGATATCGTGCTCACAGGGCACAAGGGCTCCGTGACATGTGTGCGCTGGGGCGGAACAGGGAAAATATACACCTCCTCTCACGACCGGATGATCAAAGTATGGAATTCCCAGAACGGGACGCTTATCCAGACACTGTCAGCGCACGCACACCGAGTGAACCACCTAGCCCTCTCGACAGACTTTGTCCTCAGAACCGCTTACCACGATCACACGGGCAAGGTTCCGGAATCCGACGCCGAGAAGGTCGCAATAGCCAAGAAACGGTTCGAGCAAGCCGCCACAGTCAACAACAAGATCGTCGAAAAGCTCGTATCCGCCAGCGACGACTTCACCATGTACCTCTGGGACCCCGAGAACTCGACCAAGCCGGTCGCCCGGCTTCTCGGCCACCAGAAGGAGGTAAACCACGTCACCTTCTCCCCGGACATGGCATACATCGCCTCAGCCGGGTTCGACAACCACGTGAAGCTCTGGAACGGGCGCGACGGAAAGTATGCTCCCCCTTCTCTCTCCCCCAGCAGTCCAGTAAATAAATCTTTTATATACGCAACTAGCTAATCACACGTATACATATAATAGATTCATCAATACCCTCCGAGGACACGTTGGCGCAGTCTACCAGTGCTGTTTCTCAGCTGATTCCCGTCTTCTGGTCTCATCGTCGAAAGACACAACGCTCAAGGTGTGGAATGTGCGGACGGGCAAGCTAGCCATGGACCTTCCAGGACACAAAGACGAGGTGTTTGCGGTGGATTGGAGTCCTGATGGACAGAAAGTGGGCAGCGGGGGGAAGGATAAAGCCGTGCGGATATGGAGGAATTAGAATTAGAAGTAGAAGTAGAATGTGGGCCTAGATGTACCTAGGTAGTATCAAATATCTGTTAACGACGTATGGAGTCGTATACTAAGTAAGCGTCATGTTTCTTCCTTGCTCGTCTGGCATGTAGCCGTATTAAAGGAATAACTTTGTTTCTTTCGTATATAAGAGCCCAAAAGAAATTGCTGATACTAGTTAATACTTATTGATTACGAATATAAGGTACATTGATTGTGTTTCAAGGTAAGCCCTAATTATTCCTAGTACACTAATTCCACGAACCTCTGCTATTTTATAATTGTATATATTTAATAGATTGGGATGAATATAAATCTATATAAAAATAGTGCAAGATACAGAAATAAAACCAATATCGCTCAAGATGTGCTTGAATGCAAGATATTAAATGAAAAGCGCCTTCAATAAGCCGGACAAGCGTAGCGAATCGCTATGGCTGGTAGATAATATATATGCTTTACAAAAATGGATATATATATATATATACACGAAAATGTATACACATCTCTAGCCTATCACCAGCACAAACACCACTTCACTTTCCCACTATCACTTCACAGATAAAGAAAAAGAAGTACAAGTACATCTAAATGTACTGCCAGGTGTTACCAGTATCGTTGGTTGGGACCGCAATAGCCGAGAAACCCAGGCAGTCGTCGACATTGCCCGAGGGCACGGTGGCATTCTGCAGAGCCGCAAACACCTGCCATTTGTTGTCGCTGGTAGGGCAGGCCATGAAGCCCGAGGCACCCTGGCCAGTGTAGAGGTAGTGGCCAAAGGATGAGCCGGGGGCGCCAGCTTCATACTCGAAGGGGCCCAGGGACGAGCCAGCGGGGATGGAGGCAGAGTGAGCCTGGGTGAAGCTCAGAGCTCCTTTGGGGTTGACGTAGACTTGCTGACCACCGGGGACGACGACGGACTGGTTGGGTTGTTAGAGAGGCGAACATTACTTGGAGTGAATTAGGTCATGCTGTAGGGGAAACGGGGGGGTGGGGGGGGGCGGCAGGTAGTGTAATTGTGTATTACTAGGAGATCATGATGGACATACCAAGGAGCCACCATTGCCGGCGAAAACAGTCTCGTTACCAGGGGGGCAGCCAGAGGTCAAAGGGCAGTAGGTAGAGGGTTCACCACCCAGCCAGAAAGATTGGCCTGCAGCGTTCAGGGTCAGGAAGTGGATGGGCGAGCCAGAGCGACTGGACATCACAGTGAAGGCGGCAGGGTTCTCAGTCGAAGGCGCAGAGCAGGTACCGGTTGGCGCAGCGGCCGCCAATAAGGGGAGGAGAAGAGAAGAGGCGATTTGGAGCTTCATGATGGATTGTTGAAAAGAAGAAGGTTGTTTGGGTAGGAACTAGAGTAGTGGTTTAATGTTGAGATGATCCGGTAGAAGAAGAGGACGATGGGCCTAGTATTTATATAGCAAGGAGTCAGTCTATCAGCCCAACTAGAGAGCACAATGCAGATCGCAGACAGTGGAGGACCTTCTAAGAATAACAATCTCCAGTCGGAATCATCCGCGGTTGAATCCAATGGGGTTACTTGAGTCTGTACAAAGCTATTATTATCATTAGTAGGCAGTAGAATAATGAATATCAGTGGGTAACTTACCCAGCCAGCGCAGGTGCTAAGCACGAGGTGGACAAGTCCGCCACCAAAGTGAAACCGCACATTATGATGATCATATCTGGGAGAGAAGGCCGAAGTGCAGAGAATTGGGAACAATGACGTCCCTGAGGTGACTGAGGTGGGGGAAGCTGACGATGGGAGCGAATTGGCAGAAGAATCGCATGTCTCACTTCTCTTCAGGATGTCTGAGACACAAGTAAGAGCGGAGCGGGACGCAGTGAGGAGAAGGGGAGAAGAACCTTGGACATACATCTGCAATACAGTGCATGATCCCAATTTGAGACATTTGTTCTGCGCATTGGACCATATCGTATAGATTTCTCCAGTTCTCCAGTCGCCCAGCGCGGTTGAAGCCGACGATTCGATCATGTAAGGGAGCCAAATTCCTTCATCCGGCGAGGAGGACTTGAAGCCGTGGGAATGCTTGTGGCAACCAGCGAATGTTCTTCCTTGGGAGCAAGAAATGCACCGCCACACTTTGCCAGTAATAATTGCAATCATAGATAATCATATCATAAACCCAGTATCATAGCATCATAAATATATGATACTCAGTGATGGAGGAAAGTAAGGGGGAAACAGGGTCCAAGTTTGCAGACTCTGTGGCATCTCTGCAGGAACCTAATTTGGATCCTGCAGATCTGGAGGACTTCTTCTTCTTCTTCTTCTTCTTCTTGGTTTCTCAATCTCAGCACTGGCTACATAATTATTATTTATTCCTACTAACTACCCCTCAGTAGATGACCGGTACTGGGCAATCGGCGTCCCCGTCTCCCTCTCTCTCTGAGGTATACAAGTGATCTCCCCGAGATACCACAACACTACAGTCTACAACATAATTACAGGCACTCATCATACTCCTAACTCGTACCAGCGACTTGAGAAATCAATTAAATCAGGTTCACTTGAAAACTAGCCTCTAGTCAAATTGCCTGCACTTTTCTTCAACAAAGAGAAACAGTACCCGACCTGTATATCATTTTATTCCCTTCGCCCCAACTGCTCAGGACTGCTTAGCCAAGGAAAAAAAAAAAAAAAAAAAGTAACAACAGTGTACAGAATTAAAAGGACTAAAGGGTTAGGGTAGGGGACAGTAAAGAAAAAAAGAAAAGAAAAGAAGAAGTCCAGTGGCACCAGTCCCAAGTCCCTGTAGCAATACAAAACCCACCCAATTGAGACAAATAATGAACCCCAACCCCCCCAAGTAGACCAAGGTAACACCACAAGACGGAACCCCACGTCTTATCCAGTAAATGCGTCAGTCCTAAAAACAAAAAGACAAAGACTAAACAGACTCCAATCCTGCCCTCTAATCAGATGAGAAAACCTATCTACCTCAGTCCACCCCCTAAAAGTCGTTATCAAGACCATCATCCTCGTCGCTGTGGCGTCCGCGAGAGCCCTTAACACCGTCCTTTCGGATGGGGATTTTGATCCCCTGAAGTGCAAAGCATTTGCTAAGCGATGTACTTTCAATGACTCCCGGGAATTTCTTTGCGGAAAACACCTGGAATGGCTCGGAGAAGACAGATGCAAGGACTGGAGCGGATCCATGGTTTATCACCGACATTCCGTTCGACGAATCCTCGTTAGAGGAAGAGCCTACGTTCACAAAGCTCATTTTAAGTCTGGCCAATGGTTAGTATAGAGCAATCATTGCAATAATAAGCGGTTCTGGCACTCGTACCGGAATACTCCTTCTGTTCGCACACTCAAGTCCTGCAATATGAACCACACGCCAATTTTGTTATCCGGATCTGTTAAGCGAAAAGCACTGGCACTCAGACTACCGATGAGATTACGTGTGAACATGCCGCCAGGCCCAGAGGCGACGGGCTGGGCTGGGGACATGTTTGCTGGTGGCATAGGACCCCCAGCCCCGTAGTAGGGCTGGTAGTAATGCGCTTGAGGAGCGCCATAGGGGTTTTGGTATTGCAGTTGAGGATTACCACCGTAATAATTGTTCATTTGGGGATAACCGACAGGCTGACCATAGGGACCTTGTGCGTATGATGGTGGGAATGGGGGCGAGGTGGGATGTGGAGGTGGTGGGTACGATGAGGACATGGCCGTTGATATCGATGGAGAAGTGGCTGAGTGCTTAACTAGATTGACTTCATGTGTCCCTTCTGAATTCCATAGATCCACCATGAGCACGTAAAATGAGGTGTCGATTTCACTATCAGATGAATTAGCAACTGTGGCGTACCCGCTCCGGGGGGGTGTTCAGGCTAGCATACTTGATATCAATTTCTTTTTCGGTCGCTGCATCTCGTACGACAAGACGAATACAAGGAGGAGGAGTGATGGGTCTCCGATCCTAGCAAATAAAAAGTTAGGGAGGTTGGGAAGACGGATAGCTAGCACAGTTTTCGAGGATACCAACCTTATCACCAAAACCACACATACGAGCTCGAACAGGCTGCTGCACAACCTGAAGAGCCCAGATACGACCTTCGTGGATCGTGGAAAGAGGTTCAAGATTGCTGGTAGTCGAGACTGTGCTACCAGGTACTGGACCTGCGGAACCTGGAGTGGCATACACGGTAGACGGAGGCGGAATTCGATCCATGGAGAGGGTAGGAGGAGGCGGTGGTGCAGGATGCGATCTTTCCTCGATGGCGTACATGGTCGGCAAGCGAAAGCAGTTGGAGATAGGAAGAAACTGGGGGAACGAGGCCTGTCCCCTTCTAACTGGGATATGACGTAGGTATTCTGACTGGAGGAAGAGCGATGGGCATAAAACGCATACGCTGAGAGAAAGTCGAACGTCGCGGTTCGACTGTCAATTCCAGACCGAAGAGGGTCGATCGGGACGAGGCCGCTCGCGATCGCAGTTAGGGCACTGTATCTTCTTCTGGTCCGGCGATCGAGTTCGAGAAAGAATGCGAACTGCGTGAAGGGGATTTGGGATTCGCAAAGGCTTGATTTTAGACGAGCGGTGTAGGAGCTTCGATGAATAGTAGTGGGTGGTAATTCCTCCGGCCCTAAAGGAAGAAAATTTGGAACAAAGGATAGAGTGGCGAAGGAGGGGTGACTACCCGAAGCGACGAGGCTCACGACGGCGGAAGAGCTGGAGGAACTACAAGAAGCGCAAGTTAGACCACAGCAAGACTCGATTGAGGAAATAAAGCAACAACATACATATGGTGCAACTGAAGCGTCAAGCCCTCGAGAAGCAACCGGGGATCGTCCTTTTAGGTGAGCCGCGGGAGCTGTCAAAGTGCGGGAGATTCGCTGATTCCACGGATCCAGCACCAAAGGTTCATTCACAACGTCCAGATGGAGTAAAGTCAGAGTGCAGAGTGAAACAACAAGAGCCAGCTGCAGAATCGAGAGATTGGTTGGGTAAGAAGCTGCAGGTCAGGCGAAAAGATTAGCCAGCTAAAGGAGGATGAGCTGGATAGAGTAGTTGGTGGTGGGAGGAAGAGGTGGTGGTGGTGAAGTGACGGCGGGGGAGGGAGAGAAAGAGGCGGCAAGTCGAGAGAGAGAGAGAGAGAGAGAGTCACGGGTGAGCTGAGATCCAGGCCTGGGGGAAGAAAACGGATGAGCTCATAATCTGGCAGTAGCAGTGGTTAGTTTTATTCTATTTCTTCTGGCGGTGGTTCTGGGTAGTTTTGAGATATTCAAGCTCTGTGGCTGCTTTGGTTTAAGTTCACTTCTTCCTGCTTCCTCTCTCTCTTTTCCTTCTCCAACTACTTGCCAGGCTCCCGAGAATCCTAATTATCCTATCCCGAGCTTATTTATGATGGATTTATGCCTTGATTTCTGTTCTCTTTTATTTTTCCAGGATCCAGGTTTAGCAGCCTTTGCATGACTAGCTGACGACAATCATAATTATCGCATTATTAATTCCGACCGTAGTGGTCAGAAAACTGAGTAGAGAGATAGAATAATTACTCCTCTAATACTAGTCCTTCTCTAATAATCTACTCCTCCTGCTGTACGGAAAACGTCATCACGGAACAGGAGCAGATCAACCCGGCGCAGGAACCTTTGAGACTCGAACCAAACCGTCGGGTGCGGACTCCTTCCTTTTTCGGCCATCCACCTATTAATAATATCACTCGCATCTGCTCGTTACTACTTTCATTCCGCTTCCTCTTTTATTATTTCTTGTCATACTAGCACTTACTCGTAGTATACAGTAGTTAGTAGTGTTCATGGGCGTTAGCTGATGCAATACAAGAGGGACACATCTGGAATTAGCCAGCTGCGGCCAGGCCTTCAGAGGTGCTGGCGCTGGAGAATTGACTCCGGACTTCCTAACAATCCTCGCGTTGCTCACTGCTCAGACATCATAAGGACAGCTTGGAATAAGAATAATAATACTCTCTTACCCGACGCTTCCAAGATAAAGTGATACAGTCGCACTTTGGCGTTGGGTCGTGGCCGTTTTCAGACTTAAGGTATCATTGCAGAAGGAATGCCTATATCTCCACTATGACTCGAGGTACAACCAATACGGAGGATAATTTTATTACTCACATTCATCTTCCGCTTATTACGGAGAATTATTCTACATCACAGTCTGCCGAGTACTTCGGTCCTCCTCGAGTCGTGATCTCGTGGATGCGGTAACTCTTACGCCTACTCCGGGAAATCTTTTCAAGTAATTCAGTCTTCCAGGAAGATAACAACAATCCTACAAACTCCGAATGCGCTCGATCGCCGCCACGGTCAGTATTCCTCGGACGTGGTGGGACACTGGATCACTCAGACCAGTACTGGATTTGGGACTCGGTGGCTGAACTTCATCAACTTCTAATATCCGGCTTCGAATCATGCAAGATAACTACCAGCCACGGAATCTTACTCCGTACTTTGGAGCTCTTCAACAGCAAATATGAACTAAGCCTGATTAAGATCGTAGTAATGACCTGGCCAATAGTTACTTATCATCGCAATATACTGAACACAATTAAATTCAGAAGCTATGACAAGACCCTGGGCCGTCCAAGACCTTGAGCCAGGGATTGGGCCTCCTTTGTTGACTTGGATCCCAAGGACTTCGTACCAGATCCAACAATACCCTACACGCGCTTCATCCAGGTACAAAACCATTCTTTAGCTTTCGAAACGAAATGACATCATATTTTGAATACAGAAATAAAGTCTCCAATTTGACGCCAGACGATGGACGACACCGAGTTGCTCCATTCATGGGGAACAACCTATGTAGCCAGCTGTTATTACCTGAACCCATAGTATATCAGTATGTCACTCCGGCCTGTCATCATAATGACAGCCGAATTATAAACTTAGCTTATTCTCCTTTAGCAGCGACTGCTTGCGTCGCCTCGAATGTTCCTAGAGGCGAGTCTAGACTATCTAGGACCACTACCTTGTCTCCCTCTCAATGCGATAATGACGCATTAATTACTCAAACCCTGCCCTATACCTTTGGTGCTAGATTTCCACCGTTGCGGTGCTTGGTTCGGCATACGAGCGAGCCAGGAACCTCCAAGGTTGTCCAGGGATCAACAATCCAATATCAGAGTCTCGCCTCGTCAGTCTAAAAGTTCAGTGCTGGTAGCTTTCTTAGATGGGGTTCCGTGACGCAAGTATTTCTTTGTGCAGTTTCAAGAGCACCGAACCACTGCAGAGAAATACAATATGTCTTGACGTTTGTTTATATATCCGGGAACAATAGCCGGAAGATGTAGTCCATGGTTGTATAGACCAGCTGCCCAGTCAGAAAGATATTTGAATGATAATAATAACCCTTTTGGTTCTCTTTGTATCTCGATAGCAACTTACTGTGCAAAATACAATTCCAAATCCTGCAAAGTGAGCGAGTCTCTAAGGGGCCGTAACTGAGGATGAGACTGATACACCCCGTCCATAGTAATGACTTATAAAAAACACGCGAAAGAATTAAGGAACTGATCAGTATCTGACCTGGTTTCCTTCATCCTGCCTTAATTATGGAAGATGAAAGTATGTACTATGTAGTAGCGTCTAACTGTGGATTGGATTTGCTGAGGATTCCCCTGAACACTGATATCTCATGAAACAAATAAATACACACGAGAAACGCAATAAATGACACGTAGAGTACCCGAAGGAAATCTAGACTGTATGCACAGCTATGTTTTGTATATAGATATATGTGTATATATATATATTTAAACGTCCCGAGAACCCTCTGGATATATATATTCTGAAATTCCTAATAATAAAAACACCAACCCAGCAAAAGCATTAGTATTAACAGAGTATAGAAGTTTGTTACGGACTCTGATGTAGATGTAGTGCGAAACTTATACTACGTACTTAATAATCAATCCATTTACTACTAAGTATCATTAGCCATGTACGGTTCTCTTCTGAACTACAGTCTTGACTGTGATCAGCCTAATTGGCAAGATTGAAGCCGCGACACTGCGGCCAATGCTAGAAGTCAACCTCTAGGAGTAGGTCGTACTAGGACCTGTCTTGCAAGGGTGTAAGTTCCCTGAGCTTCTTGTTTTTAAAGGCACTACTACTACTACTACTACTACGTGTAAGGATAATGAATCACTAGTACGCCCTCCACGTTGATCATAGGGTTAGCACCAACCAATCCATTTAAGCATATCCAACTTTCCTTCTCGACAAACTTCCCTACAGAGTACTAATAGTTAGTACTCTCCTTCTACTGAAAACAATATGAGTACCCCCAGAACGTGCAGACTGCATAACCCTAACAGGGCAGGGGGAACGATTGACGTGCGCTCAGCTATGCGCTTACAAGTGCAGACTACAGAGCATTATTTCCAGACTCGGAAAAAGCCAGCTGTACCCAGGATTGTGGATGATCATTCATCGTGACAGGTAAAAGTAAAAGTAAAAAGGACATTTAAAATCCTGCTTTGCTGATCGGTGCAGATGACACTGCAGTTCGCTACCTAGCGACCTACATGTAGTTATACCTTTCTTTAACCATATAGCGTAAAGGGGTTCATGATCTCCCCGGAACGATCTGCACTAGTGAAAGCTAATTTTTTTCTTTGGAAATTCGCCCTTTTTATTTTTTTTTCTCCCCTGACTCTGGAGTTTGGATTTGGATTTTTCATTTTCTTTTTTCATAAGGCAGTAGATCGGATCCTTTCAGAGTGAGTGCGTACTTACGGACTAATACTGCTTTTGGGCTGTCGATTGTCGTGCTTCAACTTCCCATTGTGTATGCACCTGGGTATGTATGTTTGGATGTATGGGTGTATGTACAGCTGGATCCTTGCGGAATCCCAAAGGATTTATTCGATATTGTCTCGCTCATAGCTTGAGAAGCTACTGTTTTTATTGATTTGGAGAAGATCTCGAAGATTGGACGGAATACTCTGTACTATCCCTATTTTCTCACGTGCCTGTAGTGATTTGATATCGGCCTCCTACTACCACTACATAAGTAGAAGTAGGTAGTATGTACATCGGCGTGGTTGTGCGCTGTCTATCCAAGTCCAATAATTCGGCGATCCTTTAGGATGGGAGGGTTGGATAGAACATGCCTTGGCCAGGCTATGATCCTTATCATCATTTACTGGTTTGGGACTGCTGGCAAATCATTGCAGTGTAAGGTAGTTTAGCATCAGTTGACGAAGGTATGTCTGTACTATACCTGTGATAGATTCAAGATGTGCACGATGTCTCAGCTGCTGCATGCCTTGGCCCTATGCCTACTCGTAAGGGATACACACTTACAGAACTCGGTTGAGGACCAAGAGAGGTACTGTAGATACTCCCTTAGTTGTTCGACATCGTTTCCGCACAGACCACCGTGGACCCTGTACCCTGTATGCCTAAGAGGGTAAAAGAGTGTAGTTAGGTCCACCACTGTTGCACGGGTATGTCTACTATCTACTACTATATCTACTCTGTACAGAGTATAAGCATTTTTAGGCTAGAGATTCCAGGAGCGAGGATGATCTTCGATTGAGAGCCCCTGATGTTGGAAATACCTAGCATCATCGTAAAGATAAGCATAAGCATAACGGACGGATAACAGAGTTCGCGGTAGCGGGAGGATACCGATGCACTTACTTAGCTTTATCGATAGATTTATAGGTGTATTATGTTTTCTTTCTTTTCTTTTCTTTTTTCTCAGGATCTTCGGCAATATCTTGTAGGTAATGCTGCATTGGGTCAGAAGGATACCTAATTAGTTGTGTGGAATGCGGATGATTAAAACACAAGTATTCCTATGTTGTTCCTGAATGGGATAATGGATTATTCCACAACGGACATCTCTAAACATACTTCCAGCATTGCTAGTATGGCATGATTGGCCCGGCTAGTTAATTAATGATGGTTTGTGTGATTCTAATTCTCGGAGTTATTGTCTTAATGGACCGAGTGTCAATAGTCAATGTCATCTTCATGTTGAAAACGTATGCTTCCGCTTTTCGCATGCGCCGCTCAGAGGATGTTAGCTCCCAGAAAGATATATCAGCATGATTTTATTGAAAGGCATTAGTGTCGCCACTGGGGTTAGTGGGCGCCTGAATGGGCCGAACGAGGGAGTAAAGGACTCGAGTGGTTTCTGTTCATGTTAGTTGTAAGGTGGGTGCTGTTGGATAATCAAGCGTAACGATTGCATGAGTCTGATATAGAACTCCATATTATTATATGGCATGAGTGCGCTAAGCAGTCGTATCGGAAAAAAAAGCCTACCAACGAATGACACGCCTGTGGGTCAATTTTAGGATCTCAGCAGTTCAGACTCAGCATTTTCCTTCTCGGGATAGTAAGAACGAGGTTGTCCTTGCCCGCATGTCTTAAGCGGCCTCTAGAGCGGCCAGGGAAGTCATAGAAGAGTCACTGATATGCAAGTCTGGCCTCATTATTTTCCTAGCCCCAGTCTCTAAATAACCAACGCCAGCCAAGTGGAGCTTTTGGTATCAAAGTTTTTTAGAACTGGAAGATAGTGGCCCCATTGGGAGTCGCCACGAACCACTGTATCTGACAAATGTAGTCATATCAACCGAAGTAATCAAGTCCATAACAATTGGAGATGATGGTTGAGAAATCTTCATCTCAAGAAACAAAGCCACCATTTTGTCATGGGGCCCCAAGTAGCGACCCAAATTGTGAGGTGAGCATGTGAATGTTTCAAACCCGCAGTCGGCTGGCCTATGTAGCCAGAGGTCCAGAGCATCCCACTGATGACCTAGTCAGATGCCAGCAATGCAATATGGAACCGGGAACAGGCACTGACTGGCGCTGTTTCAATGCACGTACATTGACTGTTGGGTGCTTTAATTGTCCGGCCAATTGCCCAGAGATCTTAGATGTCAGTACCAAGAACAACAGCCGATGAGTGGCTCCATTCACCCCAAGGAGGCTAAAAAAGAAGCGGGAGAGGCTTGGAGAAACCAGAGATTCAGCGGGCCGCAACGCGAGTGGGTTACAAGACTAGGACAAGGCAAAAGGGTAAAAAAGAGAACAGGATCAAAAGTACGGCGAGACAAAGATTCCGTGGAGAAGCATCTCGAAGCCAAACAAGGGGATTTCATAGCGCAACTATGGAACATTATTATTTCATCGTCGATGGCCGCGTCCCAAGCGGCCTGTAAAGTCCGAGACGCGAGAGACAACGTTGGAACGGTTGATTGGCGCTGACGACAGCCCAATGAGAGCACCGATTCAGACCAAGATTCCTTATTACCCAAAACAGTAAAAGCAGGGTTCATCGACGTCCTGGTCCATTCCTCGATAAGAATAGTGCGATTGCCGATGTTTTTGGCTTTTAGGTTTGCCCCGGCGGTCAAAAACCTTGGAAGGCGAAGAGATGGAACCCCCAGCATTGATTTGTCCAAAGATGGCATGTCGAGGAAGACATTGGACTATAGATGGCCCACTTGGAACGAGTGCTACCAGTGCAAGCTGCGACTTGCACTCTACTCTACTACTACTACGAGTCGAAGGAGCAGTAGTAGAGTACTCAGTCTTTTTTTTTTGGCGGCATAGATGAAGTCGGGAATCTGATCTTTTTGGGCTTTTTGGGCTTTTTGCCCTTTTTGTGTTTCCTGTCGCTGCTTCTTTGTCCCTTTCATTAATCATTTGTGATAACCAAAATCCTTCAGGGGTTGCTGATCGTCTCAATTGGTGTCTGATAATCGTCGAGTAAATGCTCATAATGTTTCGTCGATCAGGTTCCGACTCTGTACGGAGTAGACTGTGTTATTATTATTATTATTATTATGATGTTCAGCATCAGTAAAGAGGATTTTGTGGCCCAAAAGTCGTTAATCCATGCTATAATCGTCCGCTGTTGACAGTAGGAGGGAGAGCTCTGGAAAATAGTTACTTACGGGCCACATTATTCAACACTCCATCCCTCCCCTCGAAAGAAAAGCTCGTGTCTACCATTTTCCTAGTCCGGTCATTCTAGACTGTCCATCAATACTTCCCTGTAAATAATTATGCCAATCACTGTCTGCGTTCTGCTTTCATACTGCATGATGCATAATGTACCTATCCTTCTGGTGTCCAACAGTAAGCAACCGAGCACGGTTTATCGGGGGACCAGGAGCCTACTATGAGTAAGAGGCCAAGAGAATGGAGAAGAAGCATTTACTGATTTTGTTATGACGTTCGAGAGAGGGGGATATTGAGTCCTAGCGCTTGCACAGTTCTGGATGGAGTACGGAGCACAGAGGGATGAGCGCTCGCCCCACAACAGCACTGATCTATCGGTTAGCTGGCGTGTCTCTCTCTGGCTTGGTGTCCACTTGGGAGGGTGGAGGAAGGGGAGATGGAGGGAAGTCAAATAGATTAAATACCAGTCAATCGCAAGAAGCCCCAAGACCGGCGTTTAAAAGCATCCAGAAAAAAGAGGCGACGAGAGGGAGAAAGAAAGAGGGAAAGAAAACGGACGAAGACACGCACCAACTATTGGCCGGACAATGCAAGAAGATGTTATCGCTCAAGACACATGATAATGTCGTTGAGGAGTCCTGTTGCATGAACCCCCGATTGCTTTCATTTTGACCCAGCGACAGAGCTGATTGATGATTCTCCAGGGATGCCATCCCGACGGAGTTACAAAGCCGCAACTCGGAATGGCTGTCTGGAGTGTAGGAGCCGGCGAATCAAGGTACGTGGATGATGCTTTAGCTCTCTGTTGGTGCAGCAGCCGTTCCTCTTTTTATTTTAATTTAGCGTTGTCTTTTTCTCTCTCTCTCTCTGTCTTTCTGTCTTGCTCTCTCTCTCTTTTTTTTTCGTGTCTACTCTGTATTATCGCTGCGTGGACAATAATGGCCTGACGAGCGTCTGGGTTGTGGGTACCTTACGATCATCTTGTGCTGCGCGCTTTCAATGCGGTTCCACCACAAGTACAGCACCACAAGTACAGCACCACATCCACAACATCCACAACACCCACAACATCCTATCATCTACTACTCCGAGTTGCTGGGCGATAATGATGCCTTTCGTGCATATGCTAATTGGTTCTTGGAAAAGTGTGGCAGAGAGAATCCCCAATGCTCCTACTGCCTCAGTCGCAATCTAATATGCGAGTACCTACCACCATCGTCCAACCCGCTGGCCTGGACAAAGATCAAGTCCCGTTCATCCACGCCGTCCATCCCGCCTCCAGCCAAAGCCTCGCCTTCCATTGTCGATCCTGCGTTCTTATCTCAGTACCAAGATCTCATGGACTCCCCCGCCCCCGGGCCCCAATCCCGGGAGCTTAATATCCAGGACCTCGAATTGATGATGCAGTGGTGTACCACAACATACCGCTCTGTCTCACGGAATAGCGCCGTGGAATGTATCTGGCAGGCTGTCGTTCCTCGGGAGGCTATGAGCCATCCGTTTCTGATGCATGGGATTCTCGCATTGTCTGCACTCCACCTCGCTTTCACCAACAATGCAGACACGAAGGACCATTACATCAGGACATCCAAGGCCCATCAAAATCAGGCTCTCATTGGTCTCACTAGGGTGTCAGGGAAACTGAAGCCGTCCCACTGCAATGCGACTTTCACCCTCTCCAGTATCATGATGATATTTTCCTTTGCTCTTCCGGAGATCATGGGTTCTTCATCCGGCAGGAGTGCTTTGGATGAGCTACACCACGTCTTCATGTCGACGAGAGAGTCAGTAGACGTGCTTGTCAGTGTCATGGACTGGGTAGGTAATGGAGAACTTGGCCCGTTACTCCAATATGATAACTCTCATCCCAAAATGCCCGACACCTCCCGCCTGGCTATGATGTCGCTTGCACGATTGAACGCGAACCTGGCTCGCCAATATTCTCATCATGAAAAGGATGTCTATGATACCACCATCAAACAGCTGGGTTACTCATTGGATAAGGTTTCCAGAGGTGGAGAGACCATGATTGTTGCGTTCCAGTGGATTTTCCAGGTCCCCCCGAGGTTTATGGAGCTTTTCAGACAGCGCGAACCGTTTGCGCTGGTCATTCTTGCCCACTACGCCGTGATTATTCATTTGCTCAGGCGACATTGGTGGATGGGAGAATGGGGTAATAGGCTGATTCAAGAAATTGCTCAACATCTGGATGTGAACTGGAGGAGTTCCATCAGTTGGGTTCTCGACTCCACAGGCTGCTACATCCCTCCCGTTTGAAAGAACTCGAGCTTGCACTCAACTGTTTCAACACCGTCTTGTTATGGGGATTATAAGCCGCCATACACCCTAACGGATCATTTGATGGCTGTGATAGTCAAAATGTCGATAAAACTGACATTTATATCAGCACCCACAGCTCAAATCGACTAACCAGGCTGCTAAAAATACCCACGTCCAAAAACCTGACCACGGATTTCATCAGGCTATTAACTAGCGATGCGCCATACCCGATGGAGTATGCCCTGCTTCTTAAAAACAGAAATTCTGATGACTACAGCATAGACGGACGAGTCATTGATGACGGAGAAAGCAGGAGATTTATGGTGGGCCAGAGACTAGGATCAGACGGCAATCTCTCCGTCGAGCTGGTCAGTGGAGGCAGCCAGTACAGTCAACGCCACATTCCACACATTCTAGAGGAAGAAAGGGGAGGGGCACAAGGGCGACCAAAAGAGAGCCAGCCGGAGAGAATCAGGATAAAGTCCAGACCTTATCCCCGCCTTACGTATTCCCACTGTATATAGGCATAAATTCAAGCCCATCTCCATGAACCGGATAAAACCCCTAATAATAAGTAGTCAATGAGAGTAGTAGAAAAACTAGAAATGTCAATCTTGATGCAAATTTCTCCAAACAACGTTCGTAGCAGTACTCTGGAGGAGACCGAAAAAAAGAATTATGCAGCTTGATAAGCCTGTGGGCTTTTATTGGAGGTGTCATTTAGTGTCACTGCATCGATGGCGGACAAATAAATACAACAGCCAAGCCAGTTTACAAACACTCAAAAGGGACGTCATCCCATTGATGTGGTGGAATTCAAAATGAATTCAAGAAACTAACATAAATCCAACCGCTTTCTTAGGCGCTTTCTATGGTGTGTGGCTTGACGTACCTTCCGGGTATTTGACTGCCTCAGTACTACCTGCCTGATCCAGACCCAGAAAACATAGAGAGAGAGAGAGAGAGAGATGAGAAATATAAATAAGGATAGGTTATCAGGTCTCGTTTACATGCTGCAGTGATGTGACGAGGCAAAGTGTCGCTAATGGTGATAATAGGGACCATGTGTATCTAATACACAAGCACAAAAAAAGAAGAAAAAGAAAGGACATTCAATCGGTCGTGTCGCCGGTCCAGTTTCTTTATTTTGCGGGCGCCGACGAGATGAATATCAAGAATAGGGACCTAGCACGGGGACATTAAGCGGATACAAGCATCGGGTACCGTTTCCAGACGAGGAACAGAGAGGCGCAAAGGAAAGAAAAAAAGTGAATCCACGAGGAGCTCAGCCTGGGACAATGATACAAAGAGGAAAAGACAATCAGCTTGATATCGAGGACCGGCCACGCTCCGCATCTTCACCCCCTTCTTCGATATCTTTCGATCGCTCCCGAGTGGATCTCGCGGTGTAAACCCGTCGCAACTGTTCATCTTGCTCGCGGGATTTCTTTTCATCGTCTGCGGTGGGAATATAGGCATTTGCGGCACCACCTAAAGCAATTTAGTTCCCAGTCAGCATATATTCTCCGTGAAATGGCGGAAATACGTTGAAACATAGCAATTGAACTGCGAGGTGAAAGATACTGATGGAAAGGAAAAAAAGAGGGGTAAAGCATACCACGTCCAGTATGGTGGGGAGCTTCCTGGCCGCGCATGGGCGGCATCTCTACGTCCTGGCTTTCACGCGCAATCTCTGGTCGGTCGGGATCGTTGTGCACCATATTCCCTGAGCCCCCGCGACCGGTTGTGTAGACCTCCTGCTTGATTGTCGGGGTGATGAGGTCCTTATGTGTGGTGCGTGCTTCTCCGGAGTAGATGTTGCCTGCGCAAGAGGGCGTTAAGAGACCTGGACACAGATTGATGGAGTTTTAATGCGACTTACCAGCGCCACCGCGACCGTGCGAGACATTTCGAGCGGTTCCTCCTCCCATGATGGTGTGAGGTCTGCGACCAAGTGAATAAGAATAAAGGAACAAAAAGGCGGTATTTAGTTGAGGAAAAAGGTGAGACTGGGTCGAAGTGAAGAATAAGCCGAAATGCGACCAGAAGTTCAGGACAATCCCAATAGAATGGAAGAGGAGGGAGAGTGTCTGGGGATAATAAGGTGAATATAAGAAGAACAAGACCCTGACCGACGAGACGATGTCTTGTTCGAAATACTCGGCAGTGGCGACAGAAAACTCTGAGCTGTGAATGACTTGACTGAATCCGTGGCTAAGAAAGAAAGCAACATTTAATCTGAAATCCATCCACCCCTCCTCAACTACAAATAAAGTACATCCATGAGTCTGAACTAACTATACATGCACTATAATTTATTCTCTCGGATGACGTGCTCGATCGCCAATTCGAGGTCTTCCAGAGCCCAATATGATGGTGGCTGCTCCCTTTTACGCAATAATAATGCTAACCTCTGCACTCTAGAGTCTGTTCTTTCGGATCCCCCGCAGTTTTCGGCTTCTAAGTCCAGTCTCTGGAAATCCGCTGTTCCGTCTGCCTCGATTAACCACTACTGTTCTGATTTTCGAGATCTATGGATAATGGGGTTGAGGATGAGGATGATGGTAATGATTACCTATTATCGTTTGTCTATTCAATGCGACAAGACGGACGATCGCGTCCTCTTTCCTGAATCCATACACCAAGAGTTTCTCGGACCCTTGGTAACGCTGTCATTTCCCGGTGAGAGCCATGGATCCAGCTGCTCTTATCTTCCTCGAGTCGTTCGCTCCCTTTCCGGAACTCGAGCCTGACGTTTTCAGCGCGCATCGTTGAGGTTTGCGACGAGATGGCTTGATAAACAGAAATTGATCGTACTGGCGTTGGGCAACGCTGGATTGACCCCAATCCTGCGTTCAGTGCACAGAATAAGCTCTAGAGGCAGACGAAGCCGTCTTTGCTGTAAGTGAGCTGTAGAGCCATTGTTGAACAAACCTTGGTTATTTTGATATCTGGACCAGACCAGAGACCAGTAGGCACAACTCAAATCAGGCAATATTGATACAATGATAATCAATACAGATATTAGATTTCACAGTCTATCCAATGATTTGCCTCGTAGGTGTCCCATGAGCCGTCAACTGTAAAAGGAATTTACCATCCATTCCAATGACAATCGGTCGTCCTGGCGGCGAACAACGCCAACCCCTGCGAGGGCTAGAAAAATCCCCACCACCGGGGAGGAAAGGCCTGTCGCCGGCTTAAAGCGACTTGTTATAATAGTGGAACTATATTATTGTCTCTTTATGGGAAGATACGCTTTAAGCTTACATTGTTTCTTTTCCTCTTTTCTTTTTTTGAAAAGGTGCTGTGCAGGTAAAAAGGACAATTCTAGGAAATACCGTCTATTTGCATACATTTACTTATGTACATACATCATGCAACATGCATGGTTCGCTGGGTCCCGGCCCATGTCATTGAAACCCTTCGTCCCCCCCCCTTTTAGAGTGAAGAGAGTGCAAAATCATTTATCATAGGCCTTTTCAAACCCCATACTCCATACTCCGTGGGCACCTTGCACCTGATGCGGCCCGTTTAGTTGATATTTCCGTCTATTTTCCTTGTAGGAGGCAGCGCCCACATGCTGCATCTGGGACGGCACTATCGCCAGCCGATCGAGCCCGTTGGCGTCAGCTAGAGACTCGATCGCGCTATCTACGGCCTCTGGCTTCTCGTACTGCGCGCGGTCCAGATAGTCGATCAGCTGGGGGACGCTGGCGCGGGGGAAGAGAAGCGCCTGCGAACAACAGCCATGGCGGTTCATGAGGTGGATGCCGGGCTTCATCGGCAACACTGTGACTCGGCCAGCGAGGAAGTGCAGGGCGATGAGAAGCGGGATGCAGATGAGGCAGATAACGCCTAGGAAGGAGTTGGTTAGGATGCCTTGGAGCGGACGGATTTTGCGTCGCGCCACGACGCCCAGGAATGCGACTAGCGAAACAAGACTGACGCTAAAGGCTGTGTAGACGGGCCAGTTTTCTGAGTTCCACCCTAGGAACTTCTCGGTGTAGAAGAGACGGACGTAAAGCCAGTCGTTGATCTGTCCGTGGCTCCGCCAGCGCTGGATGGTTTCTAGGCTCTGCAGGGTGCGGTTGTACCATGCGCGCTGGGCGACGACGTCGTCTTCGAGCATCATGATCCATGGTGCGCTGCTGTCGTCGTAGCAGGATTTGAGCGACAGGCGATAGTCGATGAGCGATTTCTGCTTGACTTCCTTCTTCTTCTCTAATTTGCGGAGGGTGGACAGAGGCGCATCTAGTTGCTCGTAGGTGAGTATGCGATCGACGACATTGGGGACCCAGGGTTGGTTGTAATCTGGATGGTCGGAGGGGGAGGTGAGCGCAAAGAGAACGTGGATGGAGATGGAGGAGCGCTCTTGGGCTGAGAGCGAGTCGAGGATGGAGGCGACCGTTGTATCGATGTTTTGCTGCAGCGGCCGCTTCACAGTGACGATTCCGACGCAGATGGTCGCATTTGCAGAGTCGCTAGTCGAGTTTCTGGGGGGATGCGCAGGGTCTAGCGACGACTGGTTGTATGCGGAGAGATAATCCAGGGACTCCTCAATGCGACGCAGGCTGTATTGTGGACGATAGCCCTCCTCTGGCTGGAAGAAGTACGAGCCAGGGTCTCGAGCAGAGCTGAAGCGATATGCGACAAAGAGGAAAAAATAGAGGACGGCAAAGGAGACCAGGAGAAGCCTCTGCTTCTTGCTGTAGAGAATCATTTTGCCGGTGACATTTTGGAAGTACAGAGAGCACAGACCATAGTCAGGGAAAGGGAAAAAAAAGAGAAGCTTCCCCTGGACAATTGCACTGGGATTAGCTATTATTTATTATAATAATGGTACTAATAAGAATGATAATCGGACTCAGCACCGAATCAGTCGCGTATTTTGTGACTAGACCATGTCGCTAAACCTCGGGTTCCCAAACAGCAAATCTAGCCTGCAGTGACCATAAATATTATTGGACAGCGTTTGGTGTCCTTACGAGACCCCCATTTTATTTCGGCAATAGTGACAGATCATCGGATGGAAATATGCTGTTCAACTTGGGTCTACGGTCTTACATGTTCCTCTTGCGCCCCAATTTGGCCCTGAGAGGTTAGACTGTCTTGAATCATGAATGGCCATGTTTTGTATAGCCTCACGACCAGGACCCTTTCTGGGGAAACCGCCAAGTGTCTTGGCCACCATGAAAATCGTCAGAATCTGCTTACGGCCCCACCAGAATTGTGAGGCTCCGCGTTCACTTGGACACTTTGGGAGTATTATCATATTATGTAGTTATTAACTGCCAATTAATAATATCGGGGATGGAATGTAGCTGATTATCCTGGATGACGTGTGAAGCTTAGTCTCTGTTACTGATGGGCCTGAGGCACTTGGAAATGCGGCCCTGTTGGTTAAAATGGGCCCATTAATTGCTCTGTATCTGAAATGAGGTGCAATTTTAGGAGAAAAAGTAGAATAGATAGAACCTACCTAGGTATTCAAAGGTTTAGAATTTACTTTGTATATACGATGAATTGACCTGCTTCAAGGCACAGTACTTGATTGGAGAAATGTCACGTGCACATGAGGGGAACCGGAGTTGCCTAAAAAACATCACGCCGGTCGTCTCACCATATCTTCTTGTCTCATCCAGGACTACTCCGCTAGCTGAACACTATCATTCATGTCGATATGGGGTCCAAATCGCCGAACGGAGACGGTCAGAGAGAGCAGAGTAAGTTTATTCCCCGAGGCCCTTTCTGTGCCCTTGCTGAGCTTAGCACAGGGAACGCAAACCTCTCCATCGAGGATTGCTCGAGCGGAGGAAGACCACGGGGTGCGCATCTTGCAACCGATGGAGATGGTGCGCTTGGGGACAGCGATGGAGGAGACGATGACGACGACGAGGCGCATTCCTCATCGTTGACAGGCGCCGCAACGGACGGTACCACCAAGAAAAAGAAGAGACGTTCTAAGAAGAAGAACAATAAGAAGAAGACCGCTTCTAAGCAGTCATCGCCACCCAGAGTCCCCCTATCGCAGCTTTTCCCCCAGGGCAAATACCCCATTGGTGAGCTCCAGAGCTACCAGCCTAAGATTGACAACACGTCCCGGACTACGCCTGTGGAAATTCGCTATCAATCCCGCCACCATCTTGGGGATGAGAGCTTTTTGAATGATTATCGCAAGGCTGCGGAAGTCCATCGCCAGGTTCGGAAATGGACCCGCGAAAGCGTCAAGCCCGGCCAAACCCTGACCGAAATTGCCGTCGGCATAGAAGATGGCGTGCGAGCGCTACTGGGTAACGCTGGCCTCGAGCCCGGTGACAGCCTAAAAGCTGGAATGGGATTCCCAACCGGCTTGTCGTTGAACAATTGCGTGGCGCACTACACGCCAAACCCTGGTCAGAAGGAAATTGTTTTGCAAGCTGACGATGTGATGAAAGTCGACTTTGGCGTTCATATTAATGGTTGGATTGTGGATAGCGCCTTTACCATGACCTTTAATCCAGTCTATGACAACCTTCTTGCTGCTGTTAAAGATGCCACCAACACTGGAATCAAGGTGAGATAAACCATAAATAAAGCTGACTTGGATAAAACAGTTGCTAATAATTCGCAGAACGCGGGGATAGATGTCCGTATTTCTGATGTTAGCGCTGCCATCCAGGAGGCTATGGAAAGCTATGAGGTCGAGATTGGGGGCAAATCATTTCCTGTCAAGGCTGTGCGAGGCCTCAGTGGCCATGATATCAAGCATTATCGCATCCACGGGGGTAAGTCAATTCCTTTCGTCAAGAACTCGGATCAGACGAAGATGGAAGAAGGCGAAATTTTTGCTATCGAGACATTTGGAACCACAGGCCGAGGCCATTTGAGAGATGATGTACGTGACTTCTTAAGGAAAAAGAACGCCTCACTGGCAATAGGCTGACTTTGATGAAAGGTGGGCATTTACGGTTATGGGAAATCTTATAACGCACCGGCCCACGTATCGTTGCCATTGGCCTCAGCAAGGTCTCTATACAAAACAATTAACGAGAACTTTGGAACTATTGTCTTTTGTCGCCGTTACCTCGACCGTCTTGGCCTGGAGCGGTATCTGGCTGGCGTGAGTTGGTCCACAGTGAAGGAGACGAGTGTAAAGGCTAACGGATTTTATAGATGAATAGTCTTGTGGCGAACGGAATCGTCGACGCTTACGAACCTCTCGTTGACGTCAAAGGCTCGTACTCGGCGCAGTTTGAACATGTATGTTCCCTTTTCTTAGGTAGATGCACATGAAGCTAATGGTTTAGACAATTCTACTGCGAGAGACAAATAAAGAGGTTCTTAGTCGAGGAGAGGATTACTGAAATGTGTCCTATTTTGGCTGACCCAACGTGTTATTGGCAGTGTATGTTCAACACATACTCGAGACGATGCTACTCGATATACAGTGTGGTTACTGTGACTGAGATTCTGAAAATTTGGATTTGCTTTTTATTTGACGCCAACTACATTCACTCATTACTTGATCTATGCACTTTGAAATGCCAATGTAGACTCTATGAGTTGCAATAACTATTTAGTCCTTGGTTAGTCGCATTACTTTCACTGTCTGTTTCCTATCTAACGTAGGACCCTGGGAAGACCTCGCGCTGCCGCATCAGGAACCACTGCGAAGGGATAAGACATGTCGATGCATCGTACTGCATAGTTCCGGTAGAAATCGCAAATCTTTGTAGACAACTAAATAACTCAGCAAGCTGGGGTGCATGCCAGTTTGCGGGGTAACGAAGCTCTCATCTAACCGGGGATACCGAGGCAGCCTCGTTTACTCTGCATATACTAAGAAGAATGTACAAATCAAGGCGCATCAAGGCAGTTGTATAACTGAAGCTGAGGGGTATCCTCTATATCTCAATCCGTTCATCTCTTTAGACCTCGCCGAAACCAAAGGTACTATTATCTTCCATCTCCCTCACTACCATCGAGAAATACTACCTCCAGACAACTCAGTATGTATTTGTCCCCGCCTGCAGTCGAGATTCCCTCGTCCTACGAGACTCTCCCTACAACACACATCAAGCTCTCGTATTACCCAGCGGAATCCGAAACCGCCACGCCCGTGGTGATAGTCACTCTGAACAGGCCCGAGAAGCGCAATGCTTTCACCTCAGCAATGTCAGAGGACCTAGAAAAGGTCTTTCAGCATGTTCGACCGCGACGAGCGCGTCAGATCACCGGCGCAGGAAAGACTTTCTGTGCAGGAGCAGATCTAGAGATTGGATTCCACGCACGCGAGCGCAGGTCCAAGGATCATAGGGACAGGTTAAGAATTTCCTTTCATAATATATACCTATACCTATACCTCCCCTGATATTGCACATGCCATTTAACTAGCTAACGAAGATAAACTGTGTTCCAGCGGGGGTCGCGTGGCTCTCGCTATCCACAGATGTCGCAAACCCACCATCGCAGCGATGCAAGGTTCCGCCGTTGGGGTTGGGATGACGATGGTTCTCCCAGCTGTAATCAGGTACATACCTACACCTACACACCCACTACTACTATACCCTAGTCCCATACCTATTCCACACCAGCATCTCCTCCTACGTTACTACCTAGGACTAGTAAGTATGAAACTAATGGGGGATGGAAACCGAACCACCAGAATCGCCCACAAAACAAGTAAATACGGCTTCGTCTTCGCCCGCCGCGGCATAACCATGGAATCCTGCTCTTCGTACTTCCTCCCGCGCCTAATCGGATACTCGCGAGCCAGTTATCTGGTCTCCATGGGCGGCGTTTACCCTGCAACATCCCCGCCTTTCGGCGGTTTGTTTGCTGAGACGATGGCCGAGCAGACGCGGGTTCTGTCGCGGGCCTTGGATCTTGCGGGGGAGATGGCAGGAAACGTTAGTCCCATGGTGTCGTCGTTGAATAGGGAGTTGATGTGGCGTGGACCGGATTCGGGTGAGGAGGCTCATTTGCTTGAGTCTGAGGTGATTTATCATAGGTTTATGTCTCTGTATGTCTATACTTTCTTTGAATTTCTTTTTTTTTTTTTTAAAAAAAAAAAAGGGACGCGGAGGGACAATGGGGGGGTTTCTGATTTAGTAGTAATGACGTGTCGATGCTGATGTTTATAGAGATCAGAGGGAGGGTGTTGCGGCCTTTTTCGAGAAGCGCAAGCCGAACTTTACGGGGATGTCGACCAGCATCAACCATCGAGTTATCCGTGGTGGAGGGAAATAAAGATTGACCCGCCGAGTCATGTCAAGGAGTCGTCCAAGCTGTAGGGATAGAGGCTTGTTCGAGATTTGCCTGTAGCCGGCTACGGGAGGCAGCTCCTGTGGTGTTGTATATGCAAAGTAGGCAGCGATGGATCTACAGTCCTTGGGAAGCATAAGCAAGGTGATTGCTAAAGTATCCATTTCGAAATCGCTCAAAATATCTCCATAGGTGTGATGGTAAATGTACTCGTACAGATAAGGGAACCTGGCCGCAGACACAAAGCCAAACCGCACTCTGCCACGCCAAAAGAAAAAGGAAGGGACAGGAAATATTAAAAAGAAAACATCTGCAGATTCGGCAGTATTATTATGCACATATCGCAGTAGAAAACAGGAAGTATATCCTAGAGAATAAAGCTCCGCCTTTTGCGGTTGTATGCCCGCTGGTCCTTCAGCCACTGTCGATACCCCTGGACGCTGCCAATTTTCTCTCCATAGTAATCGGGCACAGGATTGGCAATCGAGTTGGATGAAGGGTCGACCCGGAACCGCTTGATCCTGTCAAAGAATTCCTTCTCCTTCTATAAATATTGTCAGTCAAATTGCCTCCAGAAAAATAGCTGCCTAGTTGCCCAGCACGAGGAGACAGAGGACTCACCACCGCAACAGCCGTCTTATACTTGCGATAGACCAATCCCCAAACTGCATTCCCCACAAACGGCCCTACAAGCCAACCCGCCGCACCACACGCCGCCGTCGCCAAACCCAGAACCATAAACGGATCCATACCCATGACCTGAGCGCCGAGAGCCTCAAGATTCTGGCCCGAAAGAACCTGCACACCAACCACAGTGCTTGCTAACGAGCTGGTGATCGACGAGGCCAGCGAGTACCTCCTTCGGGACGCCCGGAGCTGGAAGTATGTATTCCAGTCAAGTTTTGCAGCTTCCTCGCGGGCAGCGGTGGAGTTCGCGCGAACTGACGTGGGCCTGAAGATGATGCATGTGGGGATAGTGGTTGCTTGAGGGCGGGAAGAAGGTGTCTTTAATGCCGTGGTTTGCTGGTTGAACTTTTTGAATTGTGTTGAGGACGTGCTGGCCGGTCGTGTCTGTGACTTCAGCGAGATCGTGTGATAGAGGAGTGAGGAAGAAGAGGTCGAAGAGTAGGCGAAGGGGCTCAGAGCGCTGGCAGGCAGGCGGCTGCTGAGAAAGGCGCTACGCACCGGGCAGCTGAAGAGGGTCGTATGCATTTCGAAGAAGGGACTAGAGAGGAGAAGATCGGATCAGGATGTCTATCGGTTGAAAGATGCAGATTCGATGGAGGGTGGAATTGAGGCCTTCATGAATTAATTTGCGGCGGCGACGACTTGCGGGCCGATTAGGTAAGCGGTTTAGTCGCCTTTTTCTACATCTCTTCTTCTTCCCAGCAGTTCTTATGCATTGCTTTATCTAGACCTCTATTGTTTGTGATTTGACAATCTGATCACTTGTATCAAAGTAAATCAGTATACTACTTAGAATCTATATTAATAATTATCTTAAATATCTTCCTCAAGATTTTAAAGCTTAAGTGTCACAGATCTCCTGGTATTTCCTGGCTAACGCGAAGGTGCCTTTAGGAATAATTGAATATTTGAAACTTTGTGATATCCTTGCCATGACTGAAAGGTGCTGAGGAGCTCGTCAGCCTCGCTGATCCAGTTTTCAAGGTCAAACTTTCCCAGGTCAAATTCGCCGGCATAGTTCTTATTCCAAAGCACTCTGAGGGCAAGATATTGTTGGTGATGGTCACATGACCGTCTAGGGTTGGAGATACGCCGGAGGTCCCTGGAGTTTTAGAGAGTGTTAGTTATAATCCCGTGATCCTCCAGGGGGGGAGGGTACGCAGGAGATCCCTGAAGTGCTAGGGGATGTTAGTAATGATTGATGAGTGTTAAGAGGATTGTTGCTTGTGGATTGTCAAAGCTGAGATGAGAGTGATATCATGCACAGTTAAATTTGTTAATTTATATAGTTTAATTTATTCATCTTTGATCCCTGATACATTGTCTGTAGACATGATAAGAAATAGCAATATTTAGATACAATTAACTGTCACTCTGAGTGGATTGCATACATTATTAGTTGCGATTATTAAGGGATGGCTCTTGAATAATCCCTCGGGAGGAATCAGAGGTTATAATACCCAAGCAAGAGCAACAATCACACAGGCATCCATACCCACAACTCCCTCCTACAACTTCCCTCCCCTTCCTTCACCTCAACCTTGTCTCAACTTGGCTTCATCTGACATTATTTCCATTGACAGACAATACCAAATTCCTCTGCATATTAATCATGTCTGATCATGTCCTCCTGGTGGAGCGCCGGGCCCGTCGCCATGCGCTCGCACAGATCTATGAGCGCGTTAAGAAGACACCTTCCCATCACATTGACAAGGATATCCTCCAAGAAGCTCATATCCAGTATTTACCCCTCTCACTCCAAGAAGAACTGGATTCGGAGCCGCATTATTTCAAACCACATGCCGGAGACCTCCCGCTTCCTGAGGACCCCAAGGACAACCTTGGCGCGATGGACCACGACATCCTTCGTGACAACGACATGATGAACGCCAGGATCCTGGAGGGATTTCTGCGGAACTATGCATACAAGTGTGGAAAGCTCCTCGAGAAGCAAAACTTGCAGCATCTCTCTCCTTTCCGAGGATATCGAGAGTATGCCCCCATTTCTTCTTCTTCTTCTTGTTTACACCAGATTTCTGACTGGCGGTGTCTAGGACCCGGGATTTCAGATTCGGTGATCTCTGCGAGGTAATTCCAAACCACTGGCAGGTGCCGAAGGTCGTCGATACTCGCAAGGGGAAATTTACTCACATGAAAGCTATGGTCATCAGCGACGCTGTTGGCGACGACCGACTCCTTCGTGGAGAACTCCTGGCGATCACGGATATTATGTTTACACGCCTCCGGACCATACAGCTTCGTCCACATATCGTTGCTCCGGTAATCCCTTCCTCAACAACTCAGAGAACTCGAAAACAGGACTAATCATTAAGTTAGATTCTAATCTTCTCCATGATGGGCGTTCGACATGCTCGGGTGTTAGAAGCGCACTTTGATGGCAAGGACTTGATCATACGCTGCTCGAAGCTGTATGATTTTAGCTCCAGCACACCAGACCTCAAGCCAATAAGACTACTGGCCCGATATTGGCTTGGAAGTGCTTGTGGGGAAACCACTTGGGAGGAGATAATGGGTGCGAAAAATTGATTCGATTATATGGCGTTGGAAAATTGGAGTTTCTGGTAATGATGATATGTCACGGCTTTATGAGTTGGACCCTTTCTTTTGATGATTTTGGATTAGACTTTGGATAGTTTATTCCACATCCTCCACCCACCGGTCCTCAATGATCTTCAACTGGATCTCCTGGGTCCGTTTGAAATACCCCTCCGTGTGGTCCTCCACGTCGATATCCCGGAAACTCTCTTTCGTCGTCGATGTCTGTGTTTTGTAGAGAACGCCTAGCAGAGTCAGTCTACGCAACCGTACTCCCGGTGAGGATGAAGCATTGATCACGGTCGTCGGTATCGGGCTGTTTCTGAAAGTAATGCACGGCGAGTTTATGGTGTAGAGGGTTCCTGTTAGGTTGTCGTCGATGATGCTGAGGGTAGTTTCACGGGGGGGCCCTGGATATCTGTTCTCCAGCATATCAGTAAATTAACGTAGAGCACACTCCACTCTGCCTGGGGATAGATGTCGACATACCGTCTAACGGCCAGAGAGAGTCGCCGCTCGCCCGGCTGATTCCAGCATTTGCAATGACGATATCGCAGAGCGAGTTGGCGATGGCGGCTTCTAACCTGACCACTTGCCTGTCCCAGTTGACAATGTCGCAGGGGGTGAATTGGGCGTCCGGGCTGGATTCCTGTGCGAGGACTTCACCGCGCTCGATGTTGAGATCGGCGATGGTCACGTAGGCGTGTTCTTGGTGAGCTGAGCTGTTGCTTGTCTGTTGGGGATAGAAGGCTTACCCGGCAGCGGCGAACTGGCGGATTTTATTTTATTTCATTTTTAGCATCTTACTTCTTCTTCTTCTTCTTCTTCTTCTTTCTCTACGGAGCATCTCATGCATTGCTTCTTCATCTAGACCTCTATTGTTTGTGATTTGACGATCTGATCACTGGCGTCAAAGTAAAAACGTCTACACCCGCACCCCACCACTGCTTTTATAGCTTCGCCGGTCTCCCGGCTGAGCTGTTCGCCTTGTCTCTCGGTATCCTCCGCAGAATCTTCCCATGCTGTGTATGTATACAATTCTAAAGCAAGATTGGGCACTCACTCATGGAAATCTCGAGGTTATTGGCTTTTGCGGGGTGGCGTTTACTTCGGGGTATGAATTGGGAAACTTGCCAGTAAATATATATAGCCTCGATACATGGCTTTTTAAGAGGTTCTATTTCTAATCTCATTTTCTTCTTCTCTTTCAATTCGTGTGGATATTCCGAGATATCTCACTGTTGATGAATATTCATCCACGTTCTATACATCTCAATTCCCGACAGATGCGAATCATCAGCCGCGTATCAATGTATCTTCCGCATGAACTCGCTAGAAAGATAACAGAAGAACACTCATAATTTACAGCCCACCGTCTAGGGAAACAGCAATAGGACGAGCATGAGGCTTAGTTCGGGTCCCGAACCCGTTTACCCGGCCATAGAGCCACTTGAGCGTTGCAGTGCTGAGGGCCATCACTACGGCGCTCATGACGAAGAGACCCACGCGGCCTTCAAAGGGGACCTGTTCGAAGATCGGATAGGGATACCTTGCGTAGTGTTGTTAGTAGATGTTGACGACTAGGTCGGGTCTTGGGTCGTGAGAGTGGCTTGGGGTTGTATACCATCCGTTGTGTTGGAAGCAGTGCTCCACCCAGAACCAGTAGCCAAAGGCGATGATCGAGGACAGGCCCAGAGCAGGGCCGACGGTGATGGTCCAGGGGGGAGAAAGAAAAAGGAGGTCGATTAGCAGGACGATAGAGGGGACGGCATGGAAGCTAACATCTTGAGGTGGGAGTGGCCCATTAGTGATTTACTATAGACAACTAACCTAGCCTAGATAGTGGCCAGTAGGTGATATGGGGGATATACCAGCGTGGATGGGGATGACGGCCCATTCTGGAACTACCAGCCGCTCATCGATCTACATCACGGTTAAAAATGGAAAAATAATAATAGAATAGAGGTTGAGCTCCGGGAAGACATGTCGGTAAAGGGACGGACCAGACGAAGACCCCAATAAAGGAGGCTGATGAGGACCTCCAAGGGAGCGCTGCAGACGGAGAGGAGGTTCTTCAACAGGAACAGCCGCGGCGATAGTGAAGCATCGGCCAAAAGACCTGCAGCAAAAGTCACTGTGGCGAGGGAAAGGCCAATAACGGTGAGGTACTGGAAATGCCATCCATATGCTTCGTTGCTACAGTGGAGACCAGGGTTAATAGCTTAATAATAATTCGAGTCTGGATTCGAGACTTCGAGTCGAGTCTCTGGGAAATGAAGCTTAGTCTTACACATGGTTGGGGTTTTCGTGCATACTAAGTAAGAGATACGGGTTAGCTAGAATTTAGCTTCAGGGGGAACGTGGCTCCGGAGAACTAGATTTGACGATCTTGAGGATTTCAAGATATACCCCGAGTCCCCTAGTAATGCGTCTAATGACCACTATGTGAAAGGATGACCTACTAGTTGAAAGACCAGATGAAGCTAGCCAGTCCGGCAGCCTAGAGATAGACGAGATCGGAGTCCTCCGTCAGAATATACAATATACTTATCAAAGAATAAAGACCGGAACATCCGGAATCTGGATGACTAGGAGTTACAGCGTACGTGGACTATGGCGGAAACGCCCCTGGACGGACTATGTAGACGCTGCAACGGATGGATTTTGGTGATTTTGTAAGCCATGGAATTGGAAATGACGAGTGTTATCAATAATGGATCAAGATAGGAGGAAGAGGAGGAGGAGGAGAAGGAGGAGGAGAAGGAGGAGGAGGAGGAGATAAGACTAGTTAAAGGACAACAGTAACTTGGTGAGTAATGATAATAGTAAGACTAATAGATTCTTATCCTTGCATGTAATCTGGCACTACTATAGGGAGATAATAATAATAACAATAATATCTACCTTACTTTTCAACAAGAATAACACAACAAATAACAAATAATACAATAGTAAAAAAGAAAGAAAAAGAAAAAGAAAAGGGAGATAGTCTTACGTAAGACGCGCTAAACCGCATCAGGAGAGACACCGAGCCGTCGGTGCCCCAGGCTTATCATGCCGGGTCCTCAGGAATCAACCTTCCTGGTGGGGAAAGTGGCTGTTTTCTCCACCGACATTCTGGGAGTTCGAGACTTGTGATTGCTGGAGGAGGCCGATAACACCTTCTATAGATTTATCATTATTTATCTGCTTTTAGAGAAGAAGAGGAGGAGGAGGAAGAAGAGACTGGATTAGAAAGTCATCTGTCGTCTCCGCTTGGTTGGCACCAGTTGCCTCTTTTCCTTATCCTACCGCTGCCTCAAACCACCATCACCACCTCAAACAACTACACACAACTGCCACCACTACCCTCTCTTGAAGAATACTCTTGGATCTGCTTAGTACCTGGCATTACTGCAATAGTACTACTCTTAGTTACATCAACTTCTCCGCTTCTCCCCGGGAGTCGTAAATTCCATCCAACTAATCTCTATCTCTCATCTCTATCCCTCACCTCTCTCACGTCTCATCAACCATATTGGCATCAGCATCATTCACCTTCTCTAACCATCATTTATTCCCTTCTACACCTTTCTTCTCCCGTTCTCAGGCTCTCTCCCGCCAATCTCGTACATCGATGAGTACGAACAACAAGCGTGAGTGTATCGTCATCGACTATCGATTCTTATCCTCCTGGGTCAAACCCGCGGCTCGCAGAAGAAAAAGATCCCCCATCGTTCAGCCCTGTCAATATTACACATACGCACCTGCTCTGCATGGCGATCTTACTCCGCAGATTAAGTTGGCACTACCTTGCACCCCGGACCATTAGTTCGTCTAGTCGTCAGTTCTTTTCTCCGACCTTTCTTATTTGAAGATCAAATGCCGCGTCCTCGAAGGCCCGGAGCCCCCGAGCCAAAGCGGAGATCTCGCAAAGGATGCTGGTAAGAGAGCAACCCTCCATGTCTCCTATCTAGTTCCCTAGGTAGGGCGCTGATGACGTCGACTGACCGACTTGTGATAGGCCATGCAAAGCGCGGAAGGTTAAATGGTTTGTATTGTTTCGTTCTTGCTCCCTATCATTAACCCGCTGTCAATGAACCCCTCCAGCTAATGGTTTAGATACAGTGGGGAGGAAAAGCCGTCGTGCTTGAATTGCCAACGTCAGAATGAACCATGTGACTACAGCATTAGACTGAACTGGGGTGGCAGGACGAGGAGAAAACTGTCCATTGACTCTCCGAGTTCCCAGTCAAGTCGTCACTCGGGGCATTCATCGTCCTTCACCCTGTCCCCTCCAGCTCTGCCGCAAGCACTCCTCGCCGGTCCAGTCCCATCACTGAAAGCCACAAATGGTTTGGAAGACATAACCACGGAAGATCACTCTGCGGAAGTGCTGTTTTGGGATGCGGAGTTTGCAGGGGAGATGAATATAGGAACATCGTACCCTAGAAGGTTGCATGATATCCAAGATTCTCCGACTGTCCCTGACCAGTCTCTTAATATCCTTAACCGTACAACCGATAGAGATTCAGTAGATATGGGACATCTGTCGCAGGCTCATCAAACGGCTTCTCCCTGGTCTGATCTGCCAGGTCGAATGGCAAATTCGCCTGGAGAGGAGATCTCCAACTTCCCCCCTTTGGCCTCAAACTCCTTGGACAGCGCTCCTTTTCACTCACAGACCGCTGCTAGCCCCAACTTTCTTGCGTTACCGAGTTTCAACTTCTTGCCCGGTGCCGTTTCCCAGCCAATATCCTTTGTTCGACCAGCCGTGGGACACTCCATGCATCGCTCTCCATTTGAGCACGGTAATATTCCCGACTACCGGAATAATGCTCTCAAATATTCATCTTCTGTTGATATCGGGGTGGTTAGTGTGTCAGCTGACAGCGACAGTATGAGTCCTTCCACTTCTCACGGGACTCTTTCGCCTCGCTCAAACGATGCACACTTATTCTCCTCCGGGATACTCAGAGATCATGAAGGCTCTCCGGATAGCGTCTTCACTGGAATTATAGAGGGATCTACTGCTTTGGATAATGGCTACCGGAGGGAAACCAGCGCCATATCTGATTCTCCATACACACAGGCACAAGACTTAAGGGCCGCATTAAATGATTATAGCGCGATTTCTAGCTCTGAAAAGAAATGGCAAACCTATCTCACTAGTGTGACCGATAACTATGGCCTAGATTGCGGACGACCAGACAAGGACTTGGGAAAAAATGACGATCACTCAGCAATTGATGTCAATGATGCGCTAGGTATGATCCAATTGCGAACTGAGAGTCGTTTTGGGAAGCAAAGGGTAGAGGTGGAGCCAAGTGGCGTGGATAGCAGCAAGTATGATTACTATACGTCTGCTGTGCCCATTAATATCCCACGATACCTTTCGCCTCTGCCCCCGTCCCTGGTGAAGACTCCGATCAACTTGATGTACTTCCACCATTTCCTCAACCATACTGCCCGGATACTTGTTCCTCATGATTGTGTAGACAATCCTTTCAGTTCTGTTCTGCCATCCAGTAAGATCACTCCATGGACATCCCAGTCCCGATGTTTTGTGGCCCTGTGACTGACTCGTCAGTGGCGATTGGGGATTCGAATCTCCTTAATTTGATGCTTGCCTATTCCGCAAGCCATCGGGCGAGACACTTGGGGCATCCTGAACCTGCTAATCGGATTGCACATTGGGTGAGCAATGTTTTCCCATCATTGCGCATCGCCTTGGAAGACCCTCGGGAGAAAGTCACCGACAACCATTTGGCCACCGCTATTATGCTGCTCTCATTGAAGATAGTTTCGCCTAGCACTTTCGAGGTGCCGATTCCCTGGCAAAGTCATCTGAAGCTAGCCCGCGATCTCTTTCTTGCACGCCAGAGTCAAATGGCATACCCCAGGAACCGTATCGGAGCTTTCCTTACCCGGTGGCTGGGGTACCTTGACATTGTGGGTTCACTCTCATGTCGACACCACGAGCCTCCACTGTTGGATTACTACTCGCTTTTGAACACCTGCGGGGCGGACCAAGAACGAGATGAGTTTGCAATCGATTGTTTTACTGGGTTTAGTCCTCGAACAGGACTGTTCTTGATGCGACTTGGAGGGTTGGTTCACCAATGCGATAACGAACGCTTCGATGATATGGGAACGTTTATTCTAGAATGGGCACCGTCATCCAACGTGATTACGGAAGCGGAGGCTCTGATAACCGACTGGGATTCATTGGATACCCACGTCTACTCTCACAAGAAGCATCACGAAGGGTCTGACGAGTGTTTTGACATGATTGCTATCGATCGTGCGTTCCGATACGCTGGATTGCTGCATCTTCTCCGTCGTGTACTGGGCGAACCACCGACATCTGCCACGGTGACAAAAGCCTTGAATGGATTAATAGAGGCGGTGACATCCATTCGACCTGGCGCGGATGTCGAAGTCGGTGCCTTATTCCCGATATTTACGGCAGGGTGCGAAGTCCAAGATTTGGAGCGGCGACTTGAGCTCAGCGAGCGACTGGAAGTTCTGGAGGGAACGGGCATGAAGCAGGTTTGTTGTTCCGGTCCTAGTCGAGAAGTATACAGCTGACTTTGTCGTCAGATCCAGAATGCGCGAACGCTAATGCAGCGGTGCTGGGATACTAATTTGCCCTGGATCGCCTTGGCCCAGGGAGAGTTCTTAGGATAGTCATGCTCGCTCGACATTCCTGGTGGCGATAAATGCTCGGCATAGTGAGGGAAGAGGAAACAGGTAGCTGTCATGTCTGTTACTTTCTGTGATTCGATGCCAATGATTTTATCTATTATCCATGTTACTCTTCCTTCTCATATTACAGTAAGCTCAATAAGATTCATAAGTGGGATTCCTTCATGTAGGTCGGCACGGACACCATATCCACGCTGGTAACCGAATATCTTTTTCGAAAGTGCGTGTTTTTAAATGACTCCAAGTGGTATAAGTACCTACGAGGCATACAGTGGAATCTCTCAAGAGAATAAAGTAGGTATTAAGGCATATATTGAATCATATACACATGATCTGAGCAGACCCCCAGACCAACAGATGATATCAACACACCTTCTTTCACTATTCGAATAACAGGGACATACACGTTGAACAGACAGGTAAACTAACAGACCATCTTCTATACAGCAACCTTCATTCTTAGTCCTAGGTCCTTGTTTCCAATAAGCTCAGGCATGGTACACACTCGACCTTGATTTAATGTACTACGAGCGAACTTTTTGTAGTTACTTGGTTTAGCGTGACTAAAAAGGATCAAAAAGAAAGCAGAGTCCTGTCCTATAGATGAAGATGTTCGTCAATAGGTTGCATTGCTTTTATTTCATAATAGGTCGGATCTATAATATGGTGGTGATTACACTCAAGTAGAGCACTTTATCCACACAGCAGCGCAACAGCTGCTCTCATTGTCTCGCTTAAATCAAAACACCATTTCCAAGTATCTCTCGCCCGGCGCTGGAATCTTACATCCGCTCGCGTCTCCGGGGTGCAGCGCGGATGATGTTGTCGACTCGTAGAAGAAGCTGAACGAGGGAGAGAGGTTAGCTTGGGACTTAAATGGGGATTTGGAGGGGGGAGGGAAGGAAAGAGGGAGGGGATGATTGTACCTCAGCTGCCTCGGATGCGGAGGACACCACTGCTTTCTTTAACTTGTAGCTTTCCACGACACCCAGCTCGCGCATATCAGCGATACCGCCGCCGGGTGTGAGGAGATCCAGTCCGGAGCTGGTCATGCCGTTGTTAATGGCCTGTCGTAGGCGGGTGACGAGGTCACTAGAGTCGAGACCGGCGTTGTCGGCAAGGATGGTGGGCAGTTGCTTCAGAGCCTGTGCGAATGAGTCCACGGCCAGCTGCTTCTTGCCCGTGGTGTTCTGTGCTGCCTGTTCGACGGCCTTGGACATGACCATCTCTGCGCAACCGCCGCCCAGTGTAACACGTGGGTCCTTGACGGTCTGGGAGAGCACAGCCAAGGCATCATGGAGAGAACGCTCAGCCTCGTCGAGAAGCTGTTCTGTAGCACCGCGAAGGACGATGGTGCATGCCTGACCGGCTGCAACGCCGGAGAACTTGATGAGGGTATCCTCGCCGATGATGACTTCTTCGATCACGTCGCAGTGGCCCAGCTTAACCTGGTCTGGGTGGTCGAAGGTGGAGGCAATTTCACCGCCAGTGACCAGGGCCAGTCGCTCAACACCATCAAAGTCGGCATGCTCAATGGACATGATGCCAGCCTCTGTGAACAATTGCTCGGGCCAGTTGTAGATGAGTTGACGGTTCACGAAGCAGTTGATTCCATGTGCCTTGATCCGCTCAACCTTGGCCTTCATCTTCTCTCGCTCGGCCTTCTCGAGCTCCGCGAGCTTGCCGGTCGAATCGACCTTCACCCGTGCACCGAAGATCTTGACCTTATCTGTGTCCATGGCTGTGTTTGCGACCAAAATCTTAGCATTCTCCAAGCGCTTTGGCTGGTTTACACCGATCTTCTTGTCCAGGATGAACCCTTCGTCCAGGTACGAGTCACTGAGCTTGCCACCGGCCTTCTTGATAATCTGGATATGGCTCAGATCGACTGAACCTCGGAGTCGAAGAACGGCATCGCATGAAAGGGTGGCAAAGTGGTCACGGTCCTGGGCCAGGACCTTGGAACTAAGAGTGGTGCGTGCAATGGAATGGAGGTCTTTGCGGAACTTCTCCTTGTCGTCACTACGGTCGACGGCAATCTTTTCGAGGGCATCAAGAGCAGCTCGGCTGGCTATACGGTACCCCTCGATGATGGTCTGGGGATGGATCTTGCGGTTCACCAACTTTTCCGCTTCCCGCAACAGCTCTGCTGCGAGCACAGTGACGGAAGTCGTTCCGTCGCCGACCTCGTCATCCTGGACCTTGGAGATGTTGACTAGTACTTTCGCTGCGGCATTATCAAGGGCAATAGCTTTCAGAATGGTTGCACCGTCGTTTGTAACCAGGATTTCTCCGGTGGACCTATATGAGCACCCGGGTCAGTCTGCTGCTGCTCGCCGTGGCAACCCCGCCATTTTCCACTCTTCTATTGTTCCCACGTACGCTGACTGCAGGATCTTGTCCATTCCCTTGGGGCCTAGCGTGCTCTTAACCAGGTCTCCGACGGCGATAGCACCGACAAAGGCCGACAGACGGGCATTCTCTCCCTTCTCCTCGACGACATCCTCCGCAAAGATCTGGGTTGGGTTGGCGAAAGACGCCTGGGATCGTCAGCACACGTGGTTGCCAAATAAAAACGAATAGAGAGACTAAGAGCTCGACGGGACTCACCATTATGGATAACAAGTAATAAAATGAAAAGGGCTCCTATGCGTAGACAACTGACAGCTCAGGGGAGGGAAAAGAAGGTTCGCTGAGGAACTCCCACAATAACGGCGCTGATCTGCGGGACGACCAGAAAAGTTCGCGATGTGGCCCGAGCTCAGCAGCTGCCGACGCAGACCGCCCGGCGCTGTGGTCTTTTGCATGTTCGAGCTGCTCCTACGCTCATTGTTCCCCTGGTTGTCTGTGTGTGGTATATCAGAGCGAAGAAATAGGGTTACTGGCTGAAGATGGCCTCCGAGGACGAGCAGTCGCAACTGGCGTCGAATAAACGCCGCCATTCGGCCCTCGACGCCCCCAACGACGAGGAGAACGGTGCGTTCAGTTGCGAAGCTGAAGTCGCTGAGAGTGTCATGGATTACAATTATTAACTGCATAATTTAGGGAACGAGTCCTCGTCCGATGATGACTTTGGTCCGGCTCTGCCCTCCGCTGATGCGCCGAAGAAGAAACGCCGCAAGCTCCCCTTTGAGAAAGTCTACGTGAATGCGCTGCCCACGTCACCCCGATATTCCAAGTCGCTCATGCACAAGGACCAATTGTCCTTTGTGACGGTCACTCCGCATACGGATTTCCTGATTACCTCCTCTATCGATGGTGTGGTCAAGTTCTGGAAGAAGATGGCGGCTGGGGTTGAGTTCGTGAAGGAGTTCCGGGCCCATTCTACCGAGATCAAGAGCGTCAGCGTGAGTGCGGATGGGAGGAGTTTTGCGACAGTGGGGGAGGACAAGACCGTCAAGATCTTTGATGTGATTACGTTCGGTATGATTGAGGCGTGTGTTCCGCTTAAAACGTTCGTATGGCTAACCTAACTCCCCTGCAGACTTACTATCAATGCTCACCTTGGAGTTCACCCCTCGCTGCGTTTGCTGGGTACACCCCCGCGGCGCATCGTTACCGCTCCTCGCTGTAACTGATGAAGGCAGCAGTGTGATCGGGATATTTGACGGGCGTGGCGAGAACCCGAGTCCGTTGCACACTCTCAAGTCTATTCACCGCAATCCTGTGGTCGCTATCGCCTTCAATGACGCCTACAACTGTGTAATATCCGCAGATGAGTCCGGGATGATCGAGTACTGGCGTGCATCGGACTCTTCATTTGAAAAGCCGGACAATGTCTTCGAGCTCAAGTCTTCCACCAATCTCTTTGAATTCAAAAAGTCAAAGTCAACACCTGCATCCCTGACAGTTTCCCCCTCCGGCAAACAGTTCGCTACCGTTTCCTTCCCAGACCGCCAGATCCGAGTGTTCGATTTCGCCACGGGGAAGCTATACCGCAAGTATGACGAGTCCCTGTCGACAATCACAGACATGCAGCAAGCAGGCACTGCAATCTACCAACTGGATGGACTAGAGTTCGGACGCCGCATGGCCGTCGAGCGGGAGATCGAAAACCCCGTCACCAAGCCCAAAATCAACGTCCTCTTCGACGAGTCGGGCCACTTCATCCTCTATGGCTCCCTCTACGGCATCAAATGCATCAACACCTACACCAATCGCGTAGTCCGCGTCTACGCCAAGGATGAGCCCTTCCGCGCCCTCAACCTAGCCATGTACCAGGGCCAACCGCAAAAGAAGGGCGTCGTAACGGTCTCCATGGCCGCAAGCTCCAACCCGCTCCTCCAAGAAGCCGAAGAGCGCGACCCGATCCTCGTCAGCACAGGTTTCGCCAAAGTCCGCTTCTACATGTTCACCAACGACGCAGAGATCTCCAAATCCACGCGCGACGTCCAGAACGAACGACCCAAGGAGTCACCGACAGGCCGCGAAGCAGCCGCCCAGAAGACCGCCGAGCTCGGCACCTCGGCCGTCCTCCACACAACAATGGGCGATATCCACCTGCGTCTGTTCCCGTCTGCGGCGCCCAAGGCCGTCGAGAACTTCGTCACCCACGCCCGAAACGGATACTACAACAACACCATCTTCCACCGGGTGATCCGCAAGTTCATGATCCAGGGCGGCGACCCGATGGGCGACGGCACGGGGGGCGAGTCGATCTGGGGCGGCGAGTTCGAGGATGAATTCTCTAGTTTGAAGCATGATAAGCCTTATACGCTGTCTATGGCTAATGCGGGGCCGAACACGAATGGGAGTCAGTTCTTCATTACGACGGAGAAGACGCCTTGGTTGGACGGGAAGCATACGGTCTTTGGGCGGGCGGTCCAGGGACTCGATGTGGTGCATAAGATTGAGAATGTCAAGACTTTTAAGGAGAAGCCGGAGCAGGATATTAAGATTGTAAGTATTACTGTATCTTGATTTCTTTTCTCTCCTTTCCTTGTCTTGTCTTGTCTTGTCTTGTCTTGTCTTGTCTTGTCTTGTCTTGTCTTCGCCAGAGAATTATATCCTTTTCGTTTGTATTATACTCTGTTAGCGACTTTACTTGCAACCCAACGAGTTGTAGAAAATACTTTGGAAATAACTCAAATATATAACACGACCTTTTGGAGCCCGTGCTCACCAGGTTATATTGTTCATTTCTCTCTCGTACCAGTCATGCTTGAAAGACAGAGACAGTAGTGGTTGAATCTCAGGAAGGAAAAAAAAAAAAAAAGAAGAAGGAAACAGAGATAGGAGATGAAAAAGGGTTGTTACTTGTTTCTATATTCGACCAAGATACCACAACCAAGAGAACCGTATAGACAGACATCCGGGGGACTCGATGCAAAGTAGACTGTACGTATAATGAACTCCAAAAAAATGGAAAAGAAAAATATAAGAATAGAGAGAAAAGGGGAAGATGAAGAACGAAAGCACGGACACGAACGCCAGGTATATGCAATCCTAATCAGCAGACACTGCTCCGGAACAAACACGATGAGAATGAACCCAATTCGGAAGCTGAGTTCTCCATAGGTGACAGACAGACAGACAGACAGACAGGACCGGGTTATGGAAGATATTGTGATATTGGTTATAGATATAGTTCCGGGTTTGGTTATATTTTCTCACTCCATTCCCACGGGGAATTTCCCGGTCATCGAGCAGGGGCTTGTTGAGTTTCAATATCGTCTTCTCCAGGTCCCGGGGGGATCTTTTGCAAACGCGACGGCGTCCGCGCAGGCCGAGCATTCGGCGGTACGACTGCCGTCCGCGAACTACTGGCGATAGACACGTTATTAACTGATTCTTGTGTGCGAGCGGCGACAGCCCCCGGAGCAGGGCCTGGCGGGGGAGAGTCGTGGTTTCGGTTGGCGAATAGAGAGCTGTTGCTTCCGCCTGTGGCTGCGGCGTGGTAGAGATTGGGGTATTTGGCGTCGTGGCGGCGTTTAAGCCAGACTCCGATGACGGTGATGAGACCGAATCCGACGACTAGGACGATGACCATGATGATCCATTTGTAGTGGGTTGTCCACCTAGGGGAGAAGAGGGGAGAAGAAGGGCGAGTCAGCTGGGGGTGGGTTCTTCCAGACAACTCTCCTAAGGACAGGAGGAGGAAGAGCTTACCATGTTTGCGGGGCTGAATTTGCCGATGTGCTGTCCTTTGAAGCACTTGCTACAGTGCTGTTAGAGGTGGTTTTGCTGGAGGAGACTGTTTCCGAGGAGTTGGAGGAGGATGACCCCCCCGACGCGCAGTAATTGGAGTACCACTTCTGCAACAGCTCGCGGTCTGCCTCCTGTGTGCAAGAGGAGTCGCAGGTACCATTGGCCGAGGTATGGAAGTTTGTAAGGAGGGAGGACTGGCAGAAACACGAAACGTAGGTCGCGAGGTCTGTTACTGGGGCGCTGGGAGGCACACAGCCGGTCTCTGCTTGGTCGAAGGTGGTGCAGGAGAACCCGCACTCTGGAAAGGTATCGGAAGCGGCGGAAGGGAAAAGGGAGACGCTATGGACGAGGAGGACAGAGAAAGCGAGCGTGAGATAGAACAAGGTCGACAGAGATTGCACAGCTTGGCGGGACCAGGACCCTGAAGCCATACTGGCCGACTCTGAAGACTGAGAGGACTCGAGGTGGAGACCGTCGTCGGACCGAAGATGTGTCGTCGTCGTCACCAGGGGAGCATATCAGATGAAGGAGAGAGCCTCCTCTGGTCAGGGGAGGAGAGGAATTAATGAACGAGCGACAAGAATCACCGTCGAGGAGAAGAAGAAGATGAAGAGAGAGAAGAGAGAGACAGAGAGAGGTGATGATGATGATGATGATGATGATGATGGTCGAGTGGTGCTGGTTGCGGCAGACCAAGCAGGGGAATTTTTGCCGCTAAAACGAGGTTAAGCAAGAAAAGGGCTTAAATCCAGCTGCTGAGCTGCTATTAATATCCTGATTATTACTGTTTAACATTAAGCTATTAACAAAGCATTATGTCTTTCTTTTGTCTCGCATTGAATGACGGTTTCTTGTCCGCTTGCGTCTCGTCTCGCTGGCCGGATGCGTAGAGCGACTCCCTGTCAGATCGACCTGTTGGACAATTAGAATTATAATAATAAAAGATAATAAGATAATAATAACAGCATCACAATAAAATATACAAATAGTTTCCAATAATTGGAGCCTGGTGCGCCCCTCGCAAGGGGCCTTCTCTACTGTACTTTTCGTGATGTTGGATAGTAACAATTACGTCGCTCGTGCCTGTTCAACAACTCTTACTCTTAACTCTAAATCATTCCTTCAATCATCTCGCCGTGCTCCAGACGGATCCACGGATCGCCAGTATTTATCTGCTGGAATGGCGCACAACAATACGAGTATAAATTCGCGTTGAGCGGATGTCTTCACTTGTCTCTTCACTCGGGGTTGTGTAGACCGCAGTCCTCTGGTTTGACCATTTGTAGACCCGATGGCTTCTTCTCCGTTCAATCCGAATCTGCATCTAGTCTGGTCTTTGGAGAATGACAGGCGAGTTGCATGAGGAACTGCGAATGATATACTTGTTGCAGTCGGGAGAAGACTCTTTAACGACGTCTTGCGGTAAACGTCACCATCTCACATCACATCAGAATAGATAGATAGATAGATAGACAGACAAACAGAGAGACGAATAAATCACCCAAAACCCTCCCTCACATAAAACCTCATCGCCGCACCCTGCAGCTCCCCCGTCTCAAGCACAACACGCACCCACTCATTCCGGCGTGCATGTTCGTTCCTCTAGTGCTGCTTTTGCCGCGTCCCAGGGTTTCCCGCGATACGAGTGGTGGACGTACATGTGCTTTATTTCGACGGCTCCTTTTTTCTTGGTTGTGTTCTTGTTCTTGTTCTTGTTCTTGTTCTTGTTCTTGTTCTTGTTCTTGTTCTTGTTCTTGTTCTTGTTCTTGTTCTTGTTCTTGTTCTTGTTCTTGTTCTTGTTCGTGGGCGTTGGGTTTTGGTTTTGGGAGGGGGCGGAGGGCACCGCATGCTATCGGGATGATTTCACTTGTACTCGTAGAAAGTTATCATTCCCATCTATACCCTTGGGATCCTGTATATCCGCAGAAGTAGTAGGAAACGGAAGGACATTTTCGATTAAAGGTAGGGATATGTATGTATCTGTGTTGGTGTTTGTTGCATAGCGACCTAGGTAGGTAGATTAGGTAGAGGAGACTTGGGAGTGACTCATCGAGTTGATAGGGTGATACGTGATAGCAAAGTATATTACTGGGGACTGGAGATACATAGTATAAAACATACAGGTAGCAGGAAGCCGCAATTATACAGGTAGTTCTAGAATACACTCGCAGCTCAGCAGCTGGCACTTACACCAGTCAGGTAGACACCCGCAGCCACAGGGGTGCTCAGCCTACACGCCAAAACCGACGAGGACGAGGCCGCGACAAAGGTAAACGAATTCTCAACCCACTTGAGCCTATAAGTTGCGCTGGTCAGGCTGATCGAGCCGGCGTAGCTCCCAACACTGCAAACAAAACTGGACGCCGGGTTCCCGCCGATAGCGAAAGTGGAGAATTTGACTGTGTACACCTTCCCGGGCGTAGTGGTCAAGGTCTGGGAGACGGTGGCGGTGCTGAGTCCTGTGATTGATGAGTACATCTCAAGCGCGTATGGTGTTGTGTTCCCCTGGACGAATAATTTGTTGGCTAGGCCGGTTGTCGTGAAGGACCACGGGGTGAGCGAGGCGCCTGACATGCCGGTTGAGTCGCCTCCGTCGAAATTGCCGTTTGTGACGACGTTGAAGCCGCAGGTTGGTGCTGCTACTATGGTGGTCGTCGTGGTCGTTACGACGGTTTGGGTGACGGTCACGTCGACCGTTTGGGTCATCACGGTCGTGCTGATGACATCGATGGTTGTAGGGATGGTTGTCTCGATTGTAGCCGAGTCCGTCACGGTGACGGTCACGGAAGAGGTCGCTGTGATGGTGGAGACGGAGGTTTCATCGACTGTTGTGGTGGCTGTTGTGGTGGCTGTAATCGAGACTGTTTCGGTTCCTGTGACGTCCGCAGTCTGCGTAACGGTCTGGACAACGGTCAGGTCCGCGGTCTGGGTTACAGACTCGGTGGCTGTCAGGTCGATGATCGCTGTGGAGGTTATCTCGGTGGTTACAGCCTGGTGGATCAAAGCAGTGCTGACAGATGTCAAGTCCAGGGTTGTTGGCGTCACCACGTGGCTGGTCACATCGATCGTAACGGAGTCGGTCAGCGTGTAGATGTTATATTCAGTGACTGTGAGGGTAACGAGATCTGTGACTGTCGAGACGGTCGAGACTGTGACCAGGTCGGTAACCCCGACTGTGGTGGTCTCGGGCTCCTCGACCGTCACGGTCAGGGTGTCGAACGCAGTCTCCGTGCTGGTAGAGCTGCTGGTCGAGTATTCGGTGTGTACAACAGTCACATAGACCGTCTCTACTCCTTCGCCAGGGATATACGTCGTCAATGTTCTCGTTGTCTATGAAGCATTAGATTCGTGTAATATAGTAGATAGGGGGTAAGTGAACATACCGTTGGCCGTGGCAATGTCTTTGTATCCACGATGGTTGACGTACATCCATCCAGATGCAGCTCCGAGCACGCCGAGGACAGAACATCGTCAGGAATATCGCGGAGGTCTGCAGGAGTAGGGAACGGAGGCGGAGCAGCACGACGTCTAGGCTCCATGTCGCGCTTATGGACAATCTCAGTCGCAACAGGAGCAGTAGTAGTCACGGTAACGCCATTCGTGACAATCGTCGTAACGGTAAATGTAGTGTAGGCTGTGATGGTAGTCGGGATATTGTTTGTAATTGTATCCACGTTTGTGTGGACAACAGTCACGACATTAGTTTCAACACTCGTAACCTCGACATTCTGAGTGGCCGTCGACACCAGTGTCTCGGTGTCCGTCGCAGTTATGGTGTCTGTAAAAGAGAGAGTCAGGGTCTCGGTATGGTAGTTGGTGATAGTCTGTGTCTGGAGATCAGTCAGGGTGTTTGTGATGACCCCGGTCTCGGTGACGGTGATATAGTCAGTAATGAGCGAAGTGGTGTAGTCTGTGACAGTATTTATGGAAGTTTCTGTTGTCGTCTCCAGACTCCAGTGCGTGATAGTAGTCGGAGTAAAATGAGTGATGATGTTGGTGATGGAGTCCGTCTCGACATCGGTAATAGTACTGGTGAGTGTTTCGTAGACAGGGTCAGTAACGAACGAGGTAGAGACATCAGTAACTGTCGCAGTATAGCTGTCTGTGACCGTAACAGACACTGGATCCGTCTCAGTCGCAGTTTCGTAGAGAGTGGTGGTGGTTGTCGTGGATTCGATCTCCGTCGAGGTGACCTCCTCCGTCGTCGTCCTCGTCACCGTGTCGTGATATCCATCTCTGACGGTCTCAGTGACTCTGACAGTTGTCAGACGAGGGACGACCGTCACCGTCTCCGTAACTAGATGTGGTGGGATATGGAGCAGGTCGCGACAAAAGGGAGCTGCGTCAGGCTCATCAAGCAGTCGATCGAGGGGATCATCGCTCCACACACAAGAGTCCTCAGGAGGCTCCCGATCGGCTTCAGGACGGCTGGGCAACGCTGCAGCAGTGACAGCCAGCGGTAGCAGCAGAATCCACCGCATTTTGGAGCGAACGGATAATATAAACGAGTGTAGAGGGTTGGACGTTGGCGTTGGGCTCGACTTCCAGAATACGGCCCACACCGGTTTATATACTTGGCGAAGCTCTGGTGATAATTTGCCATCACAGCCAAAGTCTCCAGATCCATCAGAGATCGCTCCTTGATGATAGGCGTTGCAAGCGAGAATTGGAGCCACATCTTTGCACTATTGGATGCTAACTGTCGTGGTTATAACAGCCGAGATCCTTTGCACCCATACCCATACAACTCTCTCAGGCTATGTTGCTGCGTATACATCGTTAAATACGAGAAGATGTAATTAAGCTGCAGTTATGGTGAATCAACGAGTTGCAAGATCCCATCTTTGCTACTCAGCTCTTGATCTGTTGAATCTGGCGCTCTCTCGGGGTCTGACAAAAGGTACGTAGTAAAGAGTTCTGGGTATAATAGCCGATGCGCGCACTATTCGCTTCATTCCGGTATGTATTATCACTATTCTGGCATCGTGCCATATGCTCTGTTCGGCTGTTTTGCCCAAGTGTTCTCAGCCATACACCCAGCACCGATCGAAGCCTCTTCTTCACAGGTTCTTCCTCGGGGTCGTCTACATGGGCAAGGCCATAAAACACAGCATTGTAGGATCTTGCTGTGTACTGGGGAAATAATACAGAAAATATGAACCTAACCAATGTAGACTGTTATCGAGAATTGGACGAGAACGATGGGATTCAGGGGTATATTCAACGCACGAACTTAAAACAGAACGACCCATTCTCCCCATGCTATACAAAGTATACTCCAAGGTTCAGGTATTCAACATCTCCCCAAAATACGATCGCGATGCTTAAACCGACCATCCGCCTTGATGCGCTCGTAGAAATCCCGCGCCCAGCGCAAATGGTACGGATCCCCCAGCTCCGTGAACAACCTGAGCGAAACTTCTTGGTCTCGAAGACTTTCCGAATGATTGAACGGCGAGTACATGTATCGTCTTTGTATGTCCGGCAGGTTCCTATCCCACCCTCTGTCCACAGCATAGCGAGCGACACTCACAGCCTTTGCATCGGTCGCATAGGCCTGCGCGGAGTCACGGAAGATGTTTCGGGGTACTTGGTCCAGAAGCAAGATGAGTGCCAGCGCCCCTTCGCCCTCGGCTTCCTGTGTCCATCCGTCCAGCTTGTTGTCCTTTGCCTCTTGGTAAGCGTTGCCCAGATGTCTGCGGACGTAGGCGTCGTCTGCGGGGCTGCCGTACCAGAAGGGCTTTTGGTGCAGATACTCTGGCGAGGCTTTCGGGCTGAACCAGAAGTCGAGGACTTGCTTGTAATTTCTGCTTTGGGGGGGGGGGGGGGGCATGTTTCTTGTGGGAACTGGGTTTTATCCGAGGGAATCGGCCGGGGGGAAGCTTTCTGGGAAGAAGTTGAGTTCAGTTCATTTTCTGACGCTTTGTTGAATTTCCAGGGTTTTGTCGCTGCACCGCCGCTGTGTGTGATGTCATCATCTTCTATACTAACTATGAGCAGGTCTGGACAAGGTCGTTTCTCGGGCCCGTCGAATACTCGGGCTAATCTAAGGTATTCTAGTATCTACTGCTGGACGAAATTGCAGCTAAGTGATAGCATTACACATTACGTACAGAAACTCTTACAGCGTCATTCATCTCATCCTTCTAGGCCGTAGACTCAACCGATAATTAGTGATTATCCCCACCGCACCATCGGCGCAGGCACTATCGGGATCGACTGCGAAAAGTATCGACGACGCTCTACATCGCTTACTGCAGCACAGTCAGCCTCGTTCTATACCAAGACGCTCTGCCGACTTGCCTTTGCAGATAGACGAGGGCTTCTCGCTAGGGTTGAAATACTGCACGGTCCTTGCCTTGAGGTCGAATCGCACGCATTTGGGGGGATTATCTTCTGTCTTCAGGTCGGTATCCCCGGCTTGGGGGACTGGTATGCGGGTGTCCTTTGTATCGTCGACGTCGTCCTCACCGTGGTCCGAGTCATCTATAGTATGAGGCCGTAACAGTAGACTGCGCTCCATGCCAGCGTGATATCATTCTCCTATAGGAAAGAGTTGATACCGTTGGGTTTGAATTTGTAAGTAACTGGGAATCGTCAATATATTATACGATCACCTTCCAAGTTGTGCTTGTAATCCGGCTGTCATACCCATGGCTTCAACCAAGGTTTATATGCGCTCTGGTAAGCGGATAACAGCGTCATTGGCTATACAAAGATCCCGATGGCGGGGCTGAAACTCTCGAGTCCGTCCAAGTGGTGGCATGCTGGAGGCGATTCAGTATGTCATACTGGTTGGTAGATTGTGCCAGTCTATTTTATCGAGAGGAGCTGCTAATAGATAGTATCTCCGCGGTAATCTTTCTACTCTAGCTATGATGAAGTGATGTTCTACTCCTAGGAAGAGAGATGTTCTACTCTACCTAGGATGGAGAGATGGAGAGAGATGGGTATAGATGCAGAGGATTACCGTCACTGCCTGCTACATTATCAGTTACAAGGTAATGCACAAAGTATACGAAGCTACTCGGCAAGATCTCCCGACAAAGCTGCCGATTAACTTACTCCAGAACGCCACGGCGCTAGATCGTCTGCTATCCTCAATTCGCATAGGAACCTCGACGTAAGAGTGCACTAAGTGGCTGCGCATAACCCCTGCATCAACAGAGCAAGCTATCGCCCTTGACTTCCATGCAATAACAGTGCAACCATAGAGATATACTTGCGATTATACTTTTCTCCCAACTCTGGCAACGAACACCCAGGCTGAAGAGAACCTTCTCTCTGGTTCTGGTACTACTTGAGTTGAGATGTTAACCTAAAGCCGTCTTTGTGTCTTTGTATCTTACTAGGTAGGCACTTGAAGAACAATTAAGTTCCCATTTCTCCTTCGTTCAGATACTCAGATACTACGATTAGCTACAACTCGCTACGACTCGCTTTGAAGGTTCACATACCAGCGTCAGACGCCGAGCAACGAGATATCCCGATTCTCCTAGGAAACAGAAGAAGGTCTAGAACCCCGTTGAAATCGAATAGCATCATTGGCCTCGCAAAGACTTCCGCGCGACGAATTGGCATTTGCGAGATTAAGGTTTGCTGTTCCAGACGTTGGAATTCAAGGTTCGTTTTCGACCAGCCCAGCTCTCCTGAAGGCGAACTCCGACAGCTCTGAGAGTCTCAAAAGACACCGAACCGGGGATCATCACAGCTTCTGGCGGATGTACGTCCCAACCCAGCCGAAGCTCAGATGATGTATTGCTGTAAAACTTAGAGCAGGTTTCTATTACTGCTTGTAGTTAGTAGGATAGACCAGGAGGAGGATTTGCCCCCGAACGATGTATGAGTTTAACTGGTGTGGACATACAAATAGCCGATCACTTCTATATTATATCCTCATACTACTACTACTACTACTACTACTACTCTACTACTCTACTACTCTACTACTCTAGTACTCTACTACTCCTTCTAAGGATACTACTTCTAAGAGTACTACTTCTGCTAAAAGGCTTATACTATAAACATGTCCCAGGCGAAAGTGCCATACATCCCTCCCCCATACCCCGACGACAAGGCATTGCATTCCGGATATCCAGTCCCTTATCCCATGTTCCAGGCGGCAAATGCTGCGTTCCCCGAATCGCTCGTTCCCTCCTTGAACAATCTGGGGAACTGTTGGCCACCGGTTCCCCATGACGTGGTGCCGACAGCCCATCTCCAGTTTGATGGCTCGCAGTCTGCAGACCTCATGGGGCTGAACAGCGACCAGCTCTGGGGATGCGAATCTCTACTGCCTAATGTATCTCCCCCCCTCCCTATAAGAATCCATCTTCTTTATTCGTTGTCAATTCTAATTCCTCACAGGCCCTCCCACAAGGCCTACCCGTAACCCCAAAGGACGAAATCCCCTTCAACACCACCATCTCCTCCGTCACCCCCTACATCGTCGAATCCTCCCCCTCCACAGAACCCAGCGACCTCCAGAACCTCCCAGGCGGCCCAACAACCCCCCAATTCCATCCTCCTCCCCCTCCTCCTCCTCCTCCTCCATCCGAACGCCAAGAATTACCCCAGCCACGGAGCCGCCGCAACTCCGCCCCAGAACTCAGCGCCCACGACCTCGCAGAGGCCCGCCAGCGACAACTCAAGCACGCCAGCAGGAGAGCATCCCACAATATCGTCGAGAAGCGGTACCGCATCAACCTCAACTCCAAGTTCAGGAAACTCGAGGAGGTCGTTCTTAAGGGCACGGAGCCTTACTCGGCCTCCTCCTCCTCGTCGTCGTCGTCGAAGAACGCGGCGTCCTCGGCGCGACGGCAGCAGTCGCCCAAGGCGTCGATTATCGATAGTGCGCTAGGCTATATTGAGAGTCTGCAGAGTGAGATTAACGTGTTGAATTCGAAATTGGAGTTTTTCCAGAAGCCTGCTTTTGGGGGGAATCGGGAGGGTGGTCGGTCGGAGAAGTAGGATTTCTATTACTTTTTACCTGGTAACTTTTTTCTCTCTCTCTCTCTCTCTCTTTCTCTCTTTCTCTCTTTCTCTCTATTTTTATTATGACGATTATGAGGATGGTACTTCCTAGGTACGTGAATTCGGAGTCTTTCTGCATATATTCGTTCATGCTTGCTGATTGCGGTTCGCAGTGCTCTTGGTTTGGCTTGATGGATGGGCCATAGAAACTTAGATAAATACAAGCGGATCAAGGGTATAGAATTTGCGAGCTTTTCTCATCTCTGGGAGGTAACTAATGGGGTGCACCATGTTAGAATGTGAATATGATCTCCTTGACTATTTATAGGATTTTCCTCAGACTTACGTAGTACTGGTTCTTAATGTCACTTTCATGTGGCTACAAGACTGAGATGGTGAGATTACATATGTAAGTAGTATGAAGTAGGAAGAGTACAAGTAGAAGTAAAAGTAGAAGATGAGATGCACTGTTATAATGTACACCAGATGCGAGTCCCGAAGACGTTCTAGATCAAACCCACAAGAATAAAAACTCCGAGTAAGCCGCAACATAAACCATACATGTAAGAGAAGTCCACTTAAAAAGAGTACTCGTTACTACTACCTAGGTACCTAGGTAGTAGTAACGAATAACTAAAAGAAGGCTATTGCTGCTTAATCAACCACCAAGCAGCCGCAACAATCCCCGAACCCCAGAGCACAGTCAGAATCCACGAACCCACCCTGTCCCCCGTCGTGATCTTGGCCAACGCATCCGGAGTATCATCGCTATACGTATCAAGGTACTGCTCCTTGGCATTTGGATTGTTCGCGATCGTCCGCGCCGTGCCCCCGGTCATCAGCATCAGGTTGGACGTGATCCCGCCCAGCGCACTCATCTGCACCTCCAGACCCTGGATGCCATCCCAGGTATCCTGCCACCATCGCGAGCCACACAGGCTCTCGCTTTCCCCGTCGCATTGCCGGCCGATGGCTTCCGCGGACCCCTGCAGTTTTGGGGCGATGATCTCCGCTGTTGAGGGGACCATCAGGGCTGTAAAGGCTAGCCACATTGACGTCCAGCCCTTGAAACAGAGCATGTTTCTGTCGCAGGAGTGGTAGGATTCGCAGGAGACTTCGGAAAGGACGACGTTTCCGTACGTCTTGGGGAAGAAGTTGGATGCTAGACGGTTTAATAATCCGTTTGTCCTGTTGAGCCATTTCTCTTCGCCGTTGGTCTAATCCAGATGAGTTAATTGAACCCAAAATCACATCGTCATTACGAGAGGAAGTGTAGACTCACAGCATTATACATAAACGCAGCCCCCGCAAGATAAGTCCCGTAGTTATAAGTCCACTGCATATCCCCGCTATCGGCGCAGTTATTATCCCCCGACGTCGAATCAGCCACAAACCAGTTCCGCTCGGGGTTGATGAGTGGCGATTCAACCGACCAGTCCCAGATCCTCTCGGCCCATTGCAGGTAAGTCTCGTTCTTGGTGAACCGGCCCAACCGCGCAGCCAGCTGGAACAGCCCGCCGTTGGAGATGGAGTTGCGCATAGTGTACCCGGCCTGCCAAGGGTGGATCTGCCAGGTGATACCCCCGTCGCAGGAGCGGTTATCCCACCGGTTCACCTGCATGTTGAACACGGCGCGAGCCAGCGAGGTCCATGTAGGCTTGTTGTCGACCTCGGGGAATCCAGTCTCCGAGGCGGTGATGGCTGCCAGGCCCCAGAACATTTGATCGTCGTTACCCTGTTAATGTGAGCTACATGCTTTTTTTGGTTGGACAAGGAGTGGGATGGGGATACTCACTAGCCACTGGCTGTAGTTCGAGTCGAAATAGTCATAATTTCTTCCGGCCTGGAACATCAGGTCGTGCGATACGGTCGGGTTGTACTGGTTGTCGCCAGATGCCTGCCAGTACTGGATCAGGGTCATGAACATGGCCCCAGCGACATACCAGGTATCGGTCAGTTTGCCCGGGATGCCTTCAGTCTGGTTCTGTTGATAGAAGACCATCATAGGCGCAGCGATTGTCTTGCCGGCTTCTTTGAGGGAATCTGGGAGAGTCAGTATCATACAACCTTAAGTATGGGAGGGCAGATAAGGTATGTATGCATGCATGTATGCATATAAAGTAACACACCGGCAGAACTAATATCGATGGGGATGTCGGACACAACCAGCTGTCCCTGGAGCAGCAGGAGCAGGGCAGACCCGCCCAGGGCTCGCAGACCTCCCCAGCGCATTCTGGACGACAGCTGAGAACGTACTAGTAAATGTAGTCAGGTAGTCAGGAGTCAGGTAGTCAGGGACCGGAGTCTCTTGGATAGCAGGATGGATAGTGCAGGAACCGCCGTTCTCCCAGTCGCCGAGTCGTTTAAGAAGGACTTCCTCTCCCCAGCCAAGATGCCACTCGCCCAGTCCCCCCCTAAAGATAGCCGCAAATCACAGGCTCCCTGCACTCCCTTGCCCAGCACGCCAAGCCTGACTCAGCCCCCCGATTCACGCCCTCCACCAATGGGAGCCCGCTGTGCTGTTTCATTTTGCACTCAATGAATCTGCGCCAAGACCTCACCGCCAACGCGTCTTGCTGTTTTGGGCTAGCGTGTCCTCCCTGCCTGTGAAAAGGAGGGCTGAGTCAGCTGCATCAACGATCTTCCTCTCCGGCCAACTTTCCATCTCTCACCTATGTAGGTTCTGACCCTGTAGATGAAGGCTCGCATCTGTTTGTTCCACGCAATAGACACTTGAAACAGGAATCCATGTACAATCCAGAACTGTAATGCTTCAAGTGCTTCTATTGATACTGATAATATGTCAAAATGTTCTCCATAGAACAGGATATACACAGGTTGAGTTTGCACTTGTCTGATCTCATGACGCTTTATATGAAATAACCCTCGACCTGTTGCTTTAAAGTCTCAGCCCATGGGTGTAAATTGTAATTCTTATTCCGGCACATAAGGAGGGGTGTGAATTTATGTAACTGCAAGACGGCAGCGACATATCCGGCTGGCGTGGTGAATAACTCCGAAGCTAGGCTCGGGCTCGGATATAGCGCGGATCTGATAAGACGAATCGATGATCGCCAACGGGGGGTAATGTTTCTACCGCAGCGTTATATATTGATTGCAGCGCCGGAAATACAGAGACACTTCTTCTTCTTCTTACGCCAATTGCTCATATCTTGCTGCATACCTCGTTTTGTCCCCAATTCCCTGACGCAGCAACCATGGCAAGCGCGCTGAAGAACATCATCGTTGTAGGCGGTTCTTACGTGGGAAAGGCCACGGCTCAGGAGCTCGCGCGAATCGTCCCAAATACGCACAGAGTATGTCTGCAAATCGAGCGCCCCTGCAGCTTCTAACCATGACCAGATCCTTCTCATCGAGCCCCATAGCCATTTCCACCATCTCTTCGCCTTTGTGAGCAACCACTCCCCCATGCCATAGGGTGAGAAAAGCACTAACAAACCAGCCTCGATTCGCCCTCCTGCCAGGCCAGGAACACAAAGCGTTCATCCCCTACAACGCGCTCTTCTCGTCAATCTCCTCGCCCACCAACCACGCCGTCGTCCAAGCCCGCGTGCTCTCCGTTCAGCCAAGACATGTGAAACTGGACCGAGAATGGCAGGGATCCGGCCAAATCCCGTTCGAATACCTTGTCGTAGCAACAGGGACGCGTCTCGTCGAGCCCGCAAACATGCGAGACGACGATAAGCTCTCCTCTGTCGCATATCTCCAGAAACACCAAGCCGACGCAAAACGAGCCAAGTCCATCCTCATCGTGGGCGGCGGCGCCGTCGGCGTCCAGATGGCCACCGATCTGAAGGAGTACTATCCCGACAAGGAGATCACCGTCGTCCAGTCCCGGGCCCATCTCATGCCGCAGTTCCACCCGAAGCTCCACGAGCTGGTCAAGGAGCGCTTCGACGAGCTAGGGATCAAGTTAGTGTCCACTCCCATGAAAAAGGAGAGACGTAACCCAGTATTAACAGTACTAGTCTTGTAACCGGCTCCCGGGTTAAGATCCCCCCAACCGGCTTCCCCAACAACGGCACCCCTTTTGAAGTCGAACTCGCCAACGGCAACAAACTCTCCACGGAATTCGTCATCCTGGCTACGGGCCAAACCCCAAACACAGATCTCATCGCGGACCTCCCGACATCCACCTCCACCCCGGGATCGCTCATTAACCCGGACAACGGCTTCATCCGCATCCGCCCGACCATGCAGTTCGCCGACGAGAAGTATCCCAACCTCTTTGCTGTCGGCGACATTGCCGACACGGGGCTGCGCAAGGCCGCGAGACCGGGCGCCGCGCAGGCGGGGGTCGTGGCGAGGAATATCCTTGCTATGATTGAGGGACGGACGGCTGAGGAGCAGTATCCTCGGTCTCCGGCTGGTATCCATCTTACTTTGGGATTGGTACGTGACCTTCAGTTTAATTGTACGGTTCTTGAAGGGTGCTGACTTTCGTTTCCTTTCTTAAAAGAAATATAATGTCATTTTTAGGAACCCGAATGAGGCTGAAGGGCAGATGGAGCCTGTTATCACGAAGCGTCTTGAGTAAGTCATCTCTTCTTCCGGGTGGACTTCCGGGTAGACTTTTCTAACGTGTCTAGTGGGCGTGAGGACATGGGAGTTGAAGCGTGGTGGGATCGGATGGGGGTGAAGATCCAGGATCCGGCGCAGTACCATCTATAATGGAATGTAGAGTTAAGCCATGGATCGAGAAAGTATAATTCTGTATAGTATACTATGGATCTCGATATAGTTAGTGTTATAGTTATACCTAGAGAAAGTTACCCACGCTTCCTCACACGAACCCTCTTCTCAAGCCTTCTCCACCGACCCAATATCTCCCTCCGCTCATCCTCCGAAACCGCCTCGAGATCCGCGTCTCCCTGTCGAATCCGCGACGCAACGATATAATCCTGTCGATTGGTGCCGTACGATTTCTCGATGCGGCGAAACACGCCGTTCAGGGGGTATCCCAGCAAACCCCAGAGTCCTGAGTATATTAGCCTACTTGTTCACGTACCCCTACCTAGGTGCTACCTAGGTAGTAGAGTAGTAGTGTCTAGGTATCAGTAGTAGAGTAGTGTCTAGGTATCAGCAATGGTGTCCATACCAGCCTGCGGTTTAAGAAATGCACCCCCTATACCCTTCCCTGCGCCCTTGGCCAGACCACTCATCCCGCTATCCTTCCATCCGGACTGAGGCTGGGTGATTACGCCGGTGAGGCCGTCGTAGAGGCCGTATGCGAATTCCTGTAGAGTTACTTCCCTACCCTTCACAATACACTACCCTACACAATACACTACACAATAAGAGAGGAGAGGAGGAGAGACTAACCTTCCCAGCACCCAGAACCCCAGAGCGCACATCACTAACAACAGGCACATCCCTCACCGTCCCATCATGGTACCAGCGCGGCGCATCATGGAAACCCTGCGAAACAAGCAGCGTAACCCCCATCGGAACCTCAATCATCCAATTCACGATCCGGCGACCCGTATAACTGACGTGTCCGACAGCGCGACAGATCGCCCGTTTCCGCGCCATAAGCGGGCATTCGCGATCTTGTATCGTTGTGTCCATCGATACATCGCTCGTCTCGCTCGTCCTCGTTCCTATAGACGTAGGAGTAGATTCAAGTGTAGGAGCAGATTCCAGTGTCAGACCATCCCTCTCAAACGAGTTCTTCCGCATGGTATTCGCAACTGCAGAGCGCGCACTGCAGGTCGGCAACTCGTATTCCTGGGCGAAGCGCGCGTGTGCGGGACGTGAGAAGCCCTGTAGGATGTTTATGGGGACGTCGACGAGGCCCGCGAGGAAGTTTCCTAGGGAGCCTGCTAGACCTTCTGCGCCGGCGCGGAAGGGGGCGCGCGGGTCGGTGTTTGTGTCGTAGGTTTTGTTTCTGTATCTATTTTATTTCTATTTATTAGATTATTCTCTCTATTTTATTTATACTGGGGAAGAGGAGAGGAGGAAAAGTGGGGGGGGGAAAGACAGTTTTATATCGTGCGGGTCGAGATGGTCCCCGCGTACGAGGACCGCAGCAGCCAGCGGACTGAGGAGGATGTTTGTTCGTCGGACGCGCCAGACGGCCGGTCTATCCGGGCAGAGAGAGCATTGGATGCGCTGGAGATCGAGCTGGCGATGGAAACTGGCGACGCCGCGCGTGGGTCCGTCCTCGGTGCGGATGCGTCTGCTTAGGGCTTGGGCCTTGGAGATTGTGTCGGGCTGCAGACAGTGGCGGATTGCCTTTGCCAGGCCGTCGGCGCTGAGCTTCGTGCAGGGGATTGGCCATGGACCGGCGTTGTTGAGGGCTACCAGGGCGCCCCAGAAGGGCTGGTCGCCGAAGAAAGGGACGATGGCTGTTGGGCGACCCAGGGCCAGCCCCATTGCTGTTGTGCCTGCGCCGCCGTGGTGGACGACGCAGGAGACGCGCTGGAAGAGCCAGTCGTGCGGACAGTTGTCGACGATGAAGAAGACGTCTGCGGGGTCGGCGTCGACGTCGAGGTCGATATTCCCAGCGTGAAGTCCTCCCCAGCCCTGGGATATCAGGGCTCGTTGGCCCGTTAGCCGCACGGCGTCCAGCACGGTCCGCGTTAGGGCTTCGGGGTCGTCGACGACGATGGAGCCGAAGCCGATGTAGATCGGGGCTGGGCCGGCGTCGAGGAATTGCTTCAGGTCTGCTGGGGGCTCGTAGTCCTCGTCTGACTTGAGGAAGTGGAAGCCGGTCACGTCGATATGGGACTGCCAGTCGTCGGGTTTGGGGAGAAGCGACGGCGACCTCGTTCAGCTTCATGAGTTATACTGACGATGAGTTATACTGAGGAGGAATGTATACAAACCACATGTAGGTAAAGGGAATACGCAGACGATGGATCAGACTCGGCGCCCGCAGCGAGTCCAACGGCTCGAGGCCCAGCTCGAAGCGCCGGAACTGATTCTGCAGGTCTCCCAGCCCCTGCCAGATCAACATCTCTATGATGGCGTACGACGCGATCTTGGCCACCGAGGGCTTCGCATTACAGGTGCGCACGTTCGCCAGGGGATGGGGAAAGGCCTGTGTCGGAGACCAGGGCATCCTATCACTCATAAGAAACCTGCCAGAAGTCTCTTGAGGTCGGGTATGGACGCACGTAAACATCAAGTGCAGCGGAATAGCCATCTTCTCGGCGCAGTGGATGTGCGCAAAGCTCGGCGGATTGGCGATGATGGCATCAGCAACGAACGGCCGCGCAGTCTCTGGCGCATCGCACAGCGGCTTGATGCCTTCGCCAGCCTCGAAGCACGACCGCCAGCATCCCGCGATGATATGGCGCATCTCCTTGCGCCGTCGTCCGATGGCGCCGTGCACCAGCGAGTCCATCTTGGGGATCAGCTTGGGGTTCTTGACCATGAACGACATGAGCTCTGCCGGGTCGCCGCCTATATTGAAGAACTCCAGCCCGTGTTCCTTGACGAAGTCGCGGAATACCAGGTGCGTGGCGAGTCTGACGCGGTGGCCGTGAGCCTGCAGTGCCTGGCCGAGCACGATGAACGGCTGCACGTCGCCACGGGAGCCCACAACATGCATCACGATGTTGAGCTTGACGGGGAACTCGAGGTCCTCGGGGATCGCACGCTCTTTCGTGGCGAGACGCTGTGTCTGCTTCAAACGGTCCAGGAAGTCGGCGATCTCGGCCTCGTTCTCGTGCAGTCGGATGTCGAGTCGTCCATTGTCTATCACGATGTCAGAGGTCATTCATACAGACAGTACGACAGCACGACAGTAGAAGCCATACCAGTGACTCGCGCCTCTGTTTCCAGCCCGTCGCTACTGAATTTGGCGTGCTCTGGGCGTTGACTCCGACATGCTGGACAGCACGCGAGAGTGACGTCCAGCCCGATGTCTGCGGCGCAGTGCTTTTCATCTGAAGGCATCTTGTTGCGATAGAGACCATTAATGGTATTGTTGGAATTTTCCAGTTCCAATGCATCTTGACATGGCAGTCTCGGCTGTCATAGACGTTATGACGCAAAGACTTGAGGCGACTCACTTCAAGGTTGGCGAGTTCTATAGAGATCTAGAACCAGATCATGCGAGCTACAGTACATCCAACTATATTTAGGAGTATATCAAACTTAATCCAAGCTATACATAACCTCGATAGCTTCCTATCATCGATCTCTACTCTCAACCCCAGAGCAGTTCCTCGGACCAGGCTGTTCGTGTCAGCGTGATCCGTTGATGGACAGGGGAGAGGCGGACATCGTCTACTGAAGGCTCGGAGGTCTGAATGGCGAGCTGAGTTGCTCCGCGGAAAGCAATTCTTCGACTTGTTTATTGTGATAAGAAATATGGACGATGATATACAACTTGCCGCATTTCGCGCCGTGCTTTTCTCTAGTCGAGAGGACAACTCCGCGGATGCACTTCATCTAGATATCTCTAAATATCTCTAGATATATAGATATATAGATATATATCTATCTATATATCTATATATCTATATATCTAGAGATATTTAGAGATATCTAGATGAAGTGCATGTTCTACGTTTCATCCCATCGCCCCTCAGTCCATGTCTGACTTGGCCTCGCAGTCCGCTCTCTCCGCGCACAATTTAGCTGATGCAGAGAGAACGCTATGTCTTGTCGTTCTCCTCGTCTCGTGTTTCTCCTTTATCGGGGCAGCGTGGATCATATTGAGTTTCTTTGTACATCCCTGTGGTCTTCAGCGTGGAGATGGTCGATGCTCATGTTTCTCAGGCTGTCCCCTCGCTTCGTACCTTTCGCCATCAATTGATCTTAGGTATTTCATTCTATTTTAAATGAATACCTAGGTATAGAGCTAATGGTTCAGGTCTGGGAATGAGCGACTTCATGATGGCCCTGAATGTCATCACGTCCACCAGCATGAACCTCTGCGGACGCCATATCTGGGCTGAGCCTCAACACGTCTTTTGCAGCTTCAACGGATTCGTGAACCAGATGTTTGTCATACAAAGTGAGTTAACTATCTGCTACGAACCGTCAATACAGGCCTAACAAAGCACAGCCGACTACTGGATCCTCATCATCGCCGTCTGCACATATCTGATCCTCATGGACCACACGGGCGCTGCCTCCTGGATTCAAGAGTACCGCGTCATCCTCTGGTGCATCCCCTGGATCCTGTCGACTCTCTGGGCGGCACTTGGGCTCGTCCTCGTGGGCTATTCCAATATAGGCGCTTGTATGTCTCTCCTCTGTGGGTCGACACTTGTATAGAACTCGACTGATACAAGTATTAGGGTGCTGGTTCACTGACGACCGCATCAGACTGCTGGTCAACTTCACGCCGAGATGGGTGATTATCGTCGTCATCGTCGCCCTCTACACCAGACTATGCGTCTTCCTGTATAGATCGCACAAGGCAATCTCTAGCGACCACGAAACCAGCGCCGCCGCATTGCCAACCGAATTGCAGCAGTGGCAGATCCTAGACGGACAGGCGGGGATCCCCAGTCACTCTGTGTATCCTACTTCCTCGTCGGCGTCGTTGAAAAACGTAAGTCCTCCCGGCTGTGTTCTGCATACATTCTTCGTTTGTGGCTGAAGGCTCGTGTATTCGGTGTTTTCCATAAAGATATCTCTGCGCATGATGATATACCCGACTGTGTACGCGTTGATCTGGGTGATCCCGACTGCAGTGCGCATTTACCATCGCACCACAGGCCGCCAGGTGCCGCTGGCATTGAGCGTCGTTGACAATGTGAGTGTCTGTCTGGTGGGGGGACACACAGGTAGGCTTACTGTCTATAGGCGTGTATTATATGCCATGGAGTGGCAGATGCGATTATATATGGTCAGTTCTTGGTTTCTGAACGTTCTCTTCTGCTTGCTGACGCTGTGGTTAGGAGTCAACGAGCGGGCGCGGAATGGCTGGATTGAACAGATTCAGGCTCGGTGGCCGTGGAGGAAGTCGGTGCGTGTTTGATCTAGTCTATACATATAGAGATAATTCATATACAGTTTAATAGTGATAGAGATAATTCATAATATATACAGTGTAATAGTAATAGAGGATGAAGGAAGTAATGTATACAAGAGAACTACCCTAATGGTGGCAGGCTGGTAATGAATCCGGTCCATGGAACTACAATACTAGGTCTCTCTCTTGAAGCCGATAATTCCACAGCCTCTTGTCGAGTCTTCGTGTCGAGTCTTCGTGCTGATCTGTATGCGTCCACGTGATGATGATGCAGATGAAGCTCAACCACCTCCTCTCCTCCTTCATCACCTCCACCTCTGCATCCACTGCTCCTCCACAATTACTCGAGCAAAATTCAAGATTCATCATCGGTAAGCTCGATGTTATGTTGTTCTCTCCACAGCATCCTAATAAGCTTCAGCCACCCATGGATTCCTCTCCCGTCTACCCCCGATCCAATATCCTTCCACATCTCTTTGTCCCATTGTTTGCTACCAGACTGCACACCAGCAGGAAATATTCATTATCTGATGTCATTGACTGACCACCACTGGATATACCATCGAAATGACAACACGACTACGCCAGTACCACGCGTGTGCTCTGAGCTCTGATGACAACCCCAGAAACTTCTTCTACCCACGGTATCGGCAGAGCAACTGTCCGCCAAATGACGAAGTCGTTCAAATAGATACTCATGATGTCAGGGTTCTTCGGAAATCGCTTGCAGCGCACCCCATGGCAGCTCGTCGTTGGTCTATTATAACTACCGACCACAATCGCTACAGGACAGCTTGCTACGACTGACTCCCCAAAAGCTATCTACTATCCATTTCCGTAGCACAGTATGGCTACGGCTAAACCGGAGTACATTGCGGTCAATGGGGGCGCGACCTCGCCCCCCATCCTTCGCGGGACAGTAGACACTGTTTCCCAGGAGTGTCCCACACGTTTGGGGATCACTTCCACCGAACTTCAATCAAAATCACCCACCGTCGATGTCTTCTTCGACGCCATTGCAGCCGAAAGACTGCGTCGCATGCCACCGGATGGCAGCAGACTTGATAGTGCCCTTAGGCGGGCCTCTCGACTTGCCTTTGCCGTCGCTACGTTGCGCGACTCCGTCGTGAGCTTCCTAGACGGAGCCGAGGAAGCAACTAAGATGATCTGGGGCACAATCCTCCTCCTACTTGAGGTAACCCTCCCAGTTTTGGTGCCCTTACGGCTAGGCTTGTCTAATGATAGCATAGATGGGTATCGAGAATATGGACATGGTCGATAATCTCTTCAGTCGCTACGGCCGCGTAACCCTATGTATCTCCTTGCTTCTCCAGCAGGAGAGCGGGTTCCAGAGTTCGAAAGCCCTACAACAGCAAGTAGCGGAAATATACGCTCATTTGCTGCAACTCGTGGTTCACGTGGCATCAGAGTACCGACTGGTGGCTCGGACGCAGAACTGGCAGGCTATGGATGAAGCTGTTGACAATGCCTTCTTCTGCTACTTCAATCGTTTCACGAGTCACTGGCGCCAGATCTCTGGGATCGTCCTAGAGACTGGAGCCCCCAAGGAGCAGCAGGTAGACCTAGCCGCGATCTATCAGTTCCTTGAACTACAGGATCGTCCGCTCCAGATGCTGCTAGAGAGCCAAACCCATACACTGGTGGACGGATCATTTTCTTGGTTTGATCCCCACCTTACCACCTTCACCGTCGGCCCCAGAAGTATGATGCTTGTTCGTGGCAATCCTGGTTCCGGGAAAAGTGCGCTGGCACAGTGGACAATCGAGCGCCTGCAGGTCTCTTCTGAATACGATATCTGGAACGTCATCCCCATCGCCATTCGCTCGGATGTTCCCATCACAACCTTGACGCTCAGTATCCTCAAGGGCATCCTCATCCAGATGCTTGATCGATGCGTTACCAGCCGCAAGACCCAAGAAGACATTATCTTTGCGGTTAATGATGCTCTTAGCCAGGCTATAATGGGTTCTCCTGACCCTGAGGTTGAAGGTCTCCTATGGACAGCTATTCGTACCGCGGTGCAGTCAAACTTACATTTCATGATCGTTGTTGATGGACTGGACCAAATGAAACATGCGGAGAGCACCGTCGGCGCATTCCTTGCGCTTCTGCAGGACACAGTCATCAACACCCCTTCTAAGCTTATTGTCTTTACTCGCCCAATGTCTACGGATCAAATACCAATTCGAGAAACTACAAACACACATCAGATCGCCATGAATGCCTCCATCACCCAAACTGACTTGGAAGCTGCAATTAATGACATGATGACGGTTGATTCTTCATTCTCTGGACTGGATACATCACAGCGCAAGTCTCTGGCATCTGCTATCGTATCTCGTTCACAGGGCAGCTTTGTTTGGGCACAATTGGCTGTTGAAGTCCTTCGTAGTCAGCCCACTTACAACGACATGACAACGGCTGTTACAAAGGTCCCCACCACTCTAGGCGATCTCATTGACATGCACATACGCCATACCAACTTGCAGCGACGCGGGACACAGTCTCTGCTCGCTTGGATGGCTGCCTCTGAACGCCCATTGCGCCCACAGGAAGTTGAACAGCTCTTGGCCGTCGACCTGAAGACTCTCAAGGTTCTCTCCAAACCGGGCAATGTTGATCGCGATATATTCCAGCCCCTTCGCAGGTTAATTTCGTTGCACAATGGCTTCGTGACCTTCCGCCATCCGATGATTCGTGAGCACATTCAAGCTCGAGCTCAGATGCAGCAAGAAGTGCCATTCTCTCTTGCCGACGCCCACTACGATATTCTCATTCGCTCCTTATCTTGGGTCCGCCGAAATTTGTCTGACGAAGTCGCAGTGTCGTGGGACAAGGTCGGAGTCACCGCTCGGGACCGCTACCTCGATGCATATATCCTCCTGGAATATACTGCTCGATACTGGATTTCCCATATGTTAGCTTCGCCAATGGCTTCGGTCGATAGGCAGCTATCCTTCCCAACTGCCTTCCGACGTGCCCTTCCAGATTCGGTACTCTTCGCCCAGCTAGAGCTTACCAACCGGGAGTCGCAATTCAGTCGCTCTAGTATCATCGAGCTGTATCGCCTGGCAGTCGCTGTGCGTCGCGCTGTTCTCGGTAATGGCTCTCCGGCCCTGCTGCAAAGCATAATTCTCAGCGCACGTGCAGCAGACAACGCACATGCTATCTGGGCAAATGATCACCTTTACGAGGCATGGACTCGCAGCCGCAGCCAGCTAGGTCCAACTGATACCATTACTCGTGATCTGGAGCAGTTGCTAATGGCTACTCCGGAAGGCAAAGGTCGGGCTGATCGCGCTGCGGGCTTGAAGACAGATGCTCTACGTGACATGACTCTAGCTGGCTGGGATTCTTCGGATGTCAGCTTCGGTCAACGCTTACAGTATCTTGACAAGCTCGTCAAAGCCTATCGGGATGAGAAGAAGCCAGACACTGCATACGACGTGTCCAAACAGTTCTACCAGCAGACAGTTCAATCATACGGACCGCACTCCTCTGAAACCATGCAAGCCGCGGATTTCCTCACCAGCCACTTCGAGATCAACCCGCCGGACGAACTCGCCCTCGAGCTTGCTCGCACCAAGTACGAGACTATGGTACGCTCAATGGATGCTGCCGATCCTCGTCGTGTGGCGTATTCGCTGTCTTTGGCACAGATGTACGAAGAAAATGGCCAACCAGCCAAGGCTGAAGCAGTTTTGTCGCGGCTCTGGCAAGGCCTATCCGCTCGTGATGTGGACAGCAGCGCTTCATGGGACCAGAGAACAAAGGTTGCCTTTTACTATTCTCAGTTCCTCCGCCGCCAGAACCGGTCTAATGAGGCAGCGACTGTCCTACGCGAGCTGTCCTCTGATCTAGAAGCCGAAGGTGGCGTAAAGTCCCCCACAATGGCCACCCGTGCTCAAGAATTGCGTGGCGAAGCTCGCGAGATGCGATTGTACGATATGGACCGAGCGCTGGCGCTGCAACTGTGGAAGTATTACAGGTCAAACAACCAGCAGTACCATCCTGAGGCTGTAGGTCTGGCACGGTCTCTTACTGAAGGCATGATTCCGGCAGCGGGAAGCCCTGTCGACACCATGGGGAATCTATCTCCAGAAGAGAGCAAGTTGCTTCCCGAATGGATTGACTCACTAGTTTCCGCAAGTGGTGAGGACCAGGCTTCACGTCTGCCCCTCCTCCTTCTTTGCCATAAACTGGCGCGACAGCATATCCGCAACGAAGAATGGCGCGAAGGCAGTGACTGTGCATGGGCGGTGCTGAAGCACACCTGGCCAACTATCGAGGATCCTCAATCAAAGTCCAAGTTTCCATCGGACGAAGCGCCTGCCATGTCCAACTTGGCTTTGGACCATGCCTACTGCTTGTTCCGCCGGCTCGATGTTCCCACATCGACTGCTGTGTACGGTAACGCCTTCAAGGCGGCAATCACAGCTGACCAAGTCGCTGTGCCGTCTGTAACAGCCGTTGTGAAGACGGTTGTTGAGTTCTATGAGACCACATTCCAATTTGACAATGCATTGGTGCTGCTTCACCAGGTCAGCGAGTTCTTCTCCTCGCGCTTGGGTGCTAATGATAAACATACCCTTGACAGTCGCTACCATGAGGGGGATCTTTCCCTTCGGCTTGACCGTCGCCAGGAAGCAGAGGATAGCTACCGCCAAATTTACCGGGCCTGCATCCGTGATGGCAAGATATCATCCTCTGGCGTGCGTGCGGCCGTGGCCCTGGTGACGTTGTATGAACAGAACAAGCAGTGGGATGCTGCTTTGGAAGTTTACCGTCACCTGTGGCCAACATTGGTGCGATTCGACGAGAAGGATGGCTACGATCGTGCTCTTCTTGAGGGCTTGCTTCCCAAGACTTACTCCGGCTACATGGCACTCCTGAATCATTCCTCGGTGAAGGCCGGGTATGCTGAACGCCAACAGGTTGCTTCGGAGCACCAGCAGCTGTGCCGCAAGCTTTATGGGCCTACTCATCCACGCACACGCGATGCCACTCTTCTGCTTGCGGGTCTCTCTGCGGAAAGCGACCGCCATACTGGGGAGGCAATTCGGTTGTACCAGGAGGTGCTTAGGACACATGACTGGGTTCCGGCGTCTGAAGCCTCTCGTGCGCTGCCCGACATGACAGAGACTCTGCCAATTGACATCAAGCACCGCATGGCCCAGTTGTACCTGCGTCAGAATCAGACCTCACCAGAGGCTCGCAAGCTGTACATGGAGGAGCTTTCCCTTGCTAAGCAGCAACAGGGTCTGTCAGCACCTTCAACACTGCTTTGGCTTCGCGAGATTGCTCGCATGTACGCTTCCGAGGGCACACCATCGTCACGCCAAAATGGTGCCAGTCTTCTCCGGGATCACGTAAAGGAGGTCATCCATGTCACCGCCAACCAGCAGACTTTGGTCGATCGCGGCCATCGTTTAGCGGAGATCTATTTGGAGTGTGGCTACATTGATGAGGGCAACGAACTCATCAACGAGCTTCGCCAGCAGGTTATCCGTGAGACGCCAGCGGCCCACCGCCAGGCACTTGATGAGCACCGACCAGCTGTCTTTGTTGCAGCATTTGAGGAAGTCTTTGGTAAACGTCAATCTGCACGCCAGATCCTTGACGATATGTCTCGGGAGGGACAGATTTACAACAGCTTCCAGCAGAGTCTACTGAGCCACGACCTTATGCCCACGTTGGCTGCGGGCGAGAAACTCCATCGTCTCCAGACTCAACAAAAGCACACCGCCGCTGCCAAGAGCACCGAAGACCAGCTCTACCAGTACTTCTGCAATACCCTGTCCGTAGGTCCGCCCATGAGACCGAAGGACATTGTCCATCAGTTTTACAGCATGTGTAGACGCGAAAGCTTGAACGAGGACTACAATATCAACATCGTCACCTCGACGACGGGTCTTGTTCGTGACCTATGCAATACCTCTCGCTTCGAGGATGCAGCTGTCGTGACTGGTGTGTTCCATTCATTTGTGCACTTGTCTGATGGCTTGCGCACACCCGAAAGCCTGTTCACTGCGATCAAGCTTTGTCTGTACCTCAACGGCTACCAGACCAAGAAGTGTGCAGACGAAACCATTGCCAAGAACATGGCCCTGGAATCGCAGATGCTTCTCCAGGAGATCATGACGAATGCTAAAGAAATGCCATTGGAGTTCTCCGAGCTGCCCTTCTCCGAGCTCAATGATCTTGTCACAGTACTCGGCGAGCACGAAATGTTCGATGACCTCGAGGTATGTTCTATCCCTCTCCCAAGGAAATGAAAGATTCAAGTCACTAACAGCGCTTTAGGCCATCCTTACCGACCTCTGGACCTCACGTATCGTCCAAAAGACTTGGTCATTGCCCGCAGTGGTGTGGATCGGGCGTCGCCTCGTCGAAACCCGCTTCTGTCGCGGCAATGTCACCTCCGCTACCCAGCTAGGCAAAGACATCTGCTACAATCTCCGACAGGTCTGGGGCAACTGCGACCCAGTCACACTGGAGATGAACAAGCTGCTCTCAGGCCTCTACACAGCCTCTGGCAATAACCTCGCTGCTGCGGCACTACACGAAACTGCTCTCTCAGAGCTTCTCAACAGCGACGATCACGAGAAGACAGGAGCCATGGACGCCGTGACACAGCACCTTGAGCTCCTCCAGCACGCACAGATGCGCCTTGCCAAGGAGGGCCAGAGTGCGGCGATCGATGCCGCAGCAGTCCAGGAGCGTGTGCAGCAAGTGGCCACCAAATTCGGGCTTCCGGCGTCCCGGTTTGAAGCCGCCACGACCAGCGACGAGTCTGTGGGCATGTGGCAGCGACCTCGCCGGTTCAGTCTGGACGTCGAGGAGCCAGCTGCACACCAGAACCATCTGCGTCAGTCGAGCGGGTCGGCGCTGCTGACTGGCAATGCTGGAGCGAAGCGGATTTCGATCACGGCGCTGTAATTTACCAGAATGATTAGTTTTGAACTGTACCTATGCCTATCAGTAATTAGTCAGTATACTCATGGATTGTTCCTCTATATTCTATATCTACTCTGTAGTCTACCATTCGTATATACTATTGCAGCTATATAAATCCCACACTATATTGGATGAAGTAAACTACCCCCTCAACCCATAAATAAACCCCAACAAATCCACCTCATCCCCATCCCGTCCATAAAACCCTACAATCTGCCACCCCTCCCCAGCAAAAAAATCCTCACAATCCCCCGTCCCCGTCCCCACATCCAAGCTCCTCCCCGCACTAGTCCGAACCCCCATATAAAAGTTCCGCGTCTGCCCATTATACTCCCCGCGACAGAGGCGCGCATGCGTCCACGCCTCGTCCTCTGCCAGCGTCAGTTCGTATTCGTTGCCCCCTGTGCCGCCGTGTGTGTAGGATTCCCCCGAGGTGAGGGTTAGGCTGACGCTGTCGAGGCGGGCGTTGCCGCGGACGGTGATTTTTTGGGGTTTGCTGGGTCCTGTGTTTGTGGTTGGGAGGGAGGGGAGGTCGGTGAAGGGGGTTCTTTATATATGTACGTGCGTGGGTTTGCTGTTGTTAGTTGTGGGTTCTGGGGTTGTAGGTAGGTAGGTCTAGATGGAGGGTATAGGGGTAGGTACTCACCCGTAGGAACCACCGAAGAGGTCGCTTTGGCGTAGAGAGTCTGAGCGCGTCCAGGTGAAGTTGCTGGTTATGGGGTTGTGATCTGAGAGGATCGAGCCGTTGTTTAGGAAGCGGGTGCTCTCGTAGTTCCAGGATATGGGTGTGAGGGTTAGGGCTCTGCTTCCGCGGTAACTGTATTGGTATTGTTTAGTGTTCTGTTTTTCATGGTGGATCGTTTGATGCTAGAAGAGAGAAGAGGAAGGCATACAAGATCTTGTCTACAGTTTCGCAGCTTGTGTTGGTGGTTGGGTTTGAGCAGATGCGTGCGTCGGTGCCGGCGATAGGCTCCACTCCGTCTAGGATCAGCTCAATCCAGGGGTTAGTCATGTCCTCCTGGGTCTCGAAGACGCGGATGTTCTCGTTTGCGGAGGTGTAGCGGGCGTTTGTGTCGCCGAAGACTAGGACTGCGTTGCCGACGGAGTTGGTTGCGATGTAGTCGGCCAGCTGTTGCAGGTTTGCGCTGCGTGCGGTGACGTCGGCTGATTCGGATCTGCATGGATACTGTTTAGTATATACATATATATATTAGATGGTATTGCTAGGTAATAGGGTGGGCGTACCCTGCGTCCGCATGGAGGTTGTAAAAGTCCACGTACACGCCTTCGTCGAAGCGTACGCGCATCGCGGTGAACCCTTTCGGAGTGAGACAGTCGGCGCCGGAGGCGTCGGAGCAGGTGCTCCATTTGACACGCTCAAAGTCGATCCAGTCGTAGTTTGACAGTGTGTTCAGACCTGATCCGATCCCCGCGCCGCCAGAGGTAGCTGTACGGTAGGGATGGTCGTCAGCTGCGTACAGGTAGGCGTGGTAGTTGAAGTCCTTGAGAAGGGAAGGTTAGATAGATTTCTTCATCACTGGAGGAGACGTACATACCTCCTGTACATGGATCACATCGTAGCCATACTCTGCGAATCTAGAGCCAATGATCTCGGTGTTGGTGGTTTTATCACCAGGGACCTCGTTATCGTTGAGGATAGAGGGAAGTCCGGCGACATTGAAGGAGAGCACGCTGAAGTCGCCGGTCAACGCGGCCAGAGTAGATTCCACGAGGGAAGCAAGCAGAAAGTATTTCATCTTGATTTGCTCTTCTGTTTTTGTTTTTCGCCTGGGAGGAAACCTAGTTCTGTTCTGGTTCCAGTTGGATAGGATCAATTTATATGATTCTACACCAGTCTGCAACTAACCATGACGATCCCATCTTCATCTCTTCCAGAGGCACGTTGAGCCGAAACAATTATCTATAGGTCAGTATCTAAGCTAGGTAGACAACATGGGCCATTAATAAAAGGCAGCTAATGGCGGCGCATACAGGTCTTGCCAAGATGCACCGGCAGTTTTCCATGCGAAAAGAGGTTACCGTGCATGAGAGTTAATATACAGAGAAAGGCATAGTAAATAGGGGTTTAATAGTTCATTCAGGAGAAGAAGTTTTCATGTCACTGTGTTTGAAAGAGCAGACATACGTGGCATGACATCCTGATCGACAGTCTCAGCATGACTCAAGATATATATTAGGAGCCTTGGAACTTGACCGAGGTATTTTAGTCAGTCTCGACATGAATAGCCTCGAACAGACTAGCAATTGAGAACCTCGGATTAGATCCTGTTCTGTCTAGCGCGATTGTCTGCATCATCGAGTGTCAGACCTGCCAACACATTCTAGTTAACCAAGGCTGGGTCAACTCACAGAATACTGGCATCAATAGAACTCGTCGCGGTCTCTGAACAACCACCCCTTCTGCAAGAGAGCGATATCGTCTTCATCCCCCCTCCGCTTCTGCTATGAGTGAAGCTTTAAGCTCAGCGACTTTTCGAACAGCTTCTTCATATCCCTCATTGCTGACCCAGCCCTCTTCACTGACACCGCCAACTTGTTCCTTCCAATAATTCACGACTTTATTCAAGTTGAACCATAATTGTTCTTGCTCGGCAAATCCGTCTATTTCAGCATTGGTAAAGTTTACAGGACACAATGTCCCCTTTGTATCCGGTAAATAGGGCCAGTAGTCCACCATGCGCATCAATGCTCCCTTCAGAGTGATCAAGTTACCACTCCATTGCCTGCCGGCCCTATTCACAAGGTGCTGGCGAGGAAGAAGAATAGGATCACGAAGAGCCTGCAGATGTGGCTTATTTAAATGGCCGTTGAAGATACGGTAATAGTAGGACAGCAAACGTCGCCGATAGAGCTCATCGGCTTCTGTCTTTTCCTCAGCTGAAAGTGTATCGTAGCCTAATGGAAGTGATGGCTCTTTTAGATCAGGAGATTGTTCGGGATCTGGGCTTTCAAATGCACGAGGGTAGCCTGCAACCAGTAGACGCGGCGCAATTGTTGTATGCTGCCAATCGATGATGCAAGAGACAGCACCAGAGTCAGGTGAAATAAAGATGTTGTTCGGATTCAAGTCTTACTTTGTCAGGTCTAATAAATAACTTATGTGGATGTGGTATGTTACCTGGATGACGAAGTGTAGGCTGACTATTTAGCAAATTATCGGCACTTTTCGGAAGTAGATATGGCGCTAGTGAGAGATATTTGTTGAGAAGATGGGGATAATCTTCTGGAGACTTTTCCCCAGGGAAGACCCCATTATGCGGAAAGTCCAGTTCTACCGGCTTTCCATACCGCCGTATCCATTCAATTTCCTTTTGGGCGATTGATATAAGATACTCCTTTGGGTCAATCCCTGCATTTGTCAAAGACTGAGCACCATGACGCTATAATGAGAGGCAAACTTACATGGTCCACGGTAGAAGTTGAAACCAGCTCTTTTTCCATACCAGAACATATAATCAGCAGTTGGACCGATGCAAAATGTCTCTGCATCCTGGTCTTGCATTGAATACAACGCGCCTTGAAGTTCAGTGGGGACATCTTTCTTAAAGTAAATACTCCCGATAGACCCAAAAGAAAGGTCAAAAAGTCTCTTTTCAATCTCAACAAAATTTGAAGCGAGCTTATGTTGTTCGCGCTTGCTCATGCTTAGCCAACCTAGTCTCTAAGCCTACACCAGGAGCCTTTTCCATAATGATATATTCCACACCGGCGGATTACTCTCTGAAGAAGAATATCCATACACTTTGGGTACAGGAATGCCTTTAGAATGCAGATATTGTAGAGTGGCAGCTTCGCTGGCGGTGGCGTAATGTCTGGGGCCAGAAAGATGGTATGGAATTTTGATAATGGCCTCGAATCCATTATTCATGGTCAGAAGGAAAACTCGATTGAAGCCTCCTTCAGCTGATTTGGATGGAGACAGCATGCCCGTGCCCAGGGCCAAGATGCTTTTCAGCTTCCCGTAGAAGGGCGCTAGGGTTGAACTCCACGTAACGCTCGTGCAAACGAAGATACTCGTTGAAAAGGAACCTACCAGAGGTATAAGAAAACAGATTTTGCATTGCTGAGGTACCTTCATTGGAGCTGCTATGTTAATATTAAGTCTGATTACAAGGATTCTAGAATACTAACCCATAGATTGGAAGCGTGTGGAGAATGAAAAGGTTTGTGAGGTAGAAGCTGAAAGACACCGTTTGACAATCCGCACAAGCATACTCATGACGAACTGAGATTGCAGATTCTATATGCCTGGCTTCTCCAAGACGACTTGATCGGGATTCAACAGCAGCTAAGAAGTCCGATGTGCATGTTCTCCAAGTGAAGTACTGGTGGTTGTGGTTGTAGTTGTTGTGACGAGGTTGTAGTTGTGATCTTGGATTATGTAATGGACGACCTTGTCTACAAGTTGCCAGCCTTGAGAAACACACCACAATCTAAACCTGGCCAATACAGATTGTCGTTAAATCTATTCTTTCACAGTTAGTTGTTTTCTATATACATTTCCTCCAGCCACGCCCTGGTATAGCGCCTTATTCCGGTACTGGGAAGGCGCTCCAAAGACCTGCCATGTTCCATGGGTGAGATGCCTCCATTCGAGGCCAAAATAGAATATGTGAGTATCGTCAACTGGGTAGCTGTCATCTGTCTCATTATGTGCCGTGGACAGACATCTCAGCAATCACTCAAGATACTGTGTATATTGGGAGTCTCGGCTCTTCGCAGGCAGTAAGTAAGCTCCTCCTGTACCTGATGTACTCTAGACTCAGAGGAGTTAGTGCTAATGAGGGTTTATATTAAGGCCCTGACTCATGATTACTGTTAGCTCCAAGGTTCTCCGGCGCCTATCGGTGATCCTGGAGATCTCCTTGTGTCTGACATTGGAGTTCCTGGCGAAGGACGACACCACTGACTCGGAGTCAGACAAGACAAAGTGCGTGGAGGAGGTGTAACTTTGAGCCTTTCCCTTTGCAGAGGATCTCTCTTGCTCTCCCCGTGGCAGGTGGAGCAAGAGAAGAAGCTTATTATCGCTGCGACTATTGAGCCTGAGTCTGAGCCTGAGCCTGAGTACCAAGTCTTAGATGCGACCGATCAACGTTGACGTTGATGCTGACAGGTTTGAGCAAATCGCATGGCTGTTGATCCTGGGAGTTAGTCCTGGACCTATGCTGGAATAGCCAGAGATACGTACGTACAGTAGCAGCACTGAGTGGCACTGAGTCGTGCTGTGTGGTGGAGTGAGAAATTAGAACTGGATGAACGGAAAAGAAAAGTCGAGACCGCCGATCGCTGCATCCACAGGCGTCCGTCACACTTTGTCTGTCTTCTCTCCATCATTCTCCTCTTGGTTCTGTTGATTATTCTGACTATCCGGATTACCCTGATTAATATCCTTCTGATCCATGCCCCACAACCTGTGCAGATCCACGGGCCGAGTCCTGCAAACACCATTCTTCATATCGATTCCTGTTGACTCGACCAGCGATCGCCCAAACTCTGCCGGTCATCCAAATTCCTCCTCTCTCAACTCTCTCTCTCTCTTTTTTTTGCTCTACAATAGTTTTGTCTTTCCTTTCTCTTCTTCTTTATTTCTCCCTTTATCCCGATCCTCCTCCTTCTTCTCTCTCTCCGACAATGAGCAACGCCGTCTCCGAGAAACCCCCCAAAACCTCTACGCGCAAGAAAATCCGGCCCACGTACTCGTGCTTGAACTGCCATAAACGCAAAGTCAAGGTCTTCAAACCCTTCTTCTCCCCGCTGTGATTTCTTATTATGGTTTCTAACTCCTCGACTCTCTAGTGCGATCGTGTTAAACCGTGCGGCGCCTGTTGTCTCCGTGGGACTCCCTCGGAATGCGAATACGGCACCAGCAAACGAGACCGTCACTACATCCAGCAGTCAGTTCGAATCGAGAACCTCGTCCGGACTTGCGAATCTCTCAAGCAGCAGCTCGCGGAGGCCCGTCGCTTGATAAATCTACCCACCATCAAGGACGATGAGGACGATGAGGAGGAAGTCCCATACCGACCGCATCACCCAACAGATAGTAGCGACGACGAGAATGACGAGGTTTTCGACTTGCCTTCTGTGGCTTCCTCTTCCACTTCCTCCTCAACATCGCACAGCTCTCAGATTCTTGCCTTGAAACCTGTCGCAGAGAGACGACAACCCCACAAACAGATTAGTGCATCCGACCTTTCGAGGCGAAAACCGCCGATCGCTCTTGTCGCAGACCCTGGTTTCCCGCGCTCGCCGTCATCGGACAAAGCCCAGCTCACTGATCCGATATTGGCGAATGCTTTGATAGAGGTCTTTGTAGAGCGACTCATCAATAACTTCAGCCCCCGCGGTATTGCCGGCACCATTGCCCTCCGAGAAGCCTCCTCTATGCGGGTCTTCTCACCGATGCTATGTACGGCCTTCGAAGCTGCTTCCCTGACATTTGGCGGTCGGCATGATGGCAATCGCCAGCTTGAGTTGGCCGGTCATACTCGTTACGTCCGCATGCTTCGCATGCTGCAGCACTCCTTGCACGATGGGGAGTGGAGGAATTCCACCGAGGTTCTCGTTGTAGTATTGCTATCCACCATCATTGAGGTACGTTGGCTTCACCCCCCCGAATGCTTCACCTTTCGTGCCGTCAATCTTATCCTAACCCCCGCTTCTCCTTGCATTAGGCTTTCAAGCAGACATCCAAGGACTCCATTCTCAAACACCAGCTCGGAGGGCTAGAGTTACTGCGGGCCCGGTCACCCTACCGCCATCGCCATGGGATTGAACGGTCGCTTTTTGTAGACCTCCGCCTCTATTGGGTATGATGCGCCTCAGTTTTCCATGCTTACCTACATCGTCATTTCTAATATACTTCCCAACAGGTTACAGCAGCGCTGGCTCACCGACAACCAACATTTATGGCGACCAAAGAATGGCTCACGGTACCGTGGCCAGACGACGGCCCACCTAAGGACATCCTCCACCACCTCCTCGACGTCGCCGTGCACATCCCCGGATACCTCGCGCAGGTCGACGAGCTATCTACACAACTGAAAAACTACGACGGTCGCGGCGGAGTCTCTTCCCCGGGCGAGCTGGTCTCGCTCCAATCCACTGTGTGGGAACGGGCCACAGAACTACAGACTCAGCTCCAGATGTGGAAAACCCTCCACGCCGACCCTTACTGCCCCGGCGGCCCCTGGGAAGAAGAGCCCAGAGCGACTACCGCTCCCCCGCCTTCCCCAGGAGGCAGCAGCCACGAAGACACCTTCCCCTTATTCAAGTGCCACAGCCCGCGTAGCATAGAGGTCTTTTGCCCAAAGCCCTTCGTCTACCCGGACCTTACCCTAGCCACCTCAATGTGCTTCTACTGGGCGTTCTGTCTGGTCATCTCCTCCAGCGATACGGGGCTCGTCAACGTCCTCGGCCTCCAGGAGCGCTACCAGTACGCCTGCAATATCTGCCGCAGCATGAAATATTACGTCGAACATATCCCCGGCTCGCTAGTTTCGCGTATTATGTTCGTGCTGCGCACGGCCTTTGACGCCTTTGCTGATGGGATGGTTGAAAAGGAGTTCATCGCAGAGCTCTTCTCTTATATAGGACTCAAATTCCAGTTCCCGGTTTTCACGAACAAATGTACCTCGTCTTCGGTACGGAGTCCCTAGTCTTCTTCTCTTTTTTTTTTTATCTCTTTTGGTCCTTTTAATTCGCTTCACTTGGTTGAGCCATTTCCCCCCCTCCTTTTTCTTTTCTTCCCGCACGACCATTATTTCGGGAGTGTGCGACTGTGTCAGCTGGCTGGCTCCTTTTTATATCTCTATGATAATGCCTTATGATATTTCCTATTACTTCCGTTATACTTGTACCTATTTACTTTCTAGGATTTATATTTCCGATAGGATCTAGTTTGATCTAACCATAATGGTACATAATATTCTTTACCCTATTTTCTTTTATTTGCATAATATTTAGCCCTCCATCGTCTTCGCTCAAGACACCCACGGAGAAACCTCGGGAAATCCTGCACCTTGCGCTCCATAGCGTATTAATGCGGAGTAGGAGTAGACAATATTATACAGAAGACTGGTCCACACTCCCAAATACATATACAGGAGACATAGCATGGGAGTAAACCATCTCACATGAAGCCCTTTTATCTCATCTCTAGACTCGACTTTCGAGTACTAGAGCAGAGCATAGTAGTAGAGCACAGAAGTAGAATAGTAGCAGTAGAGTGGCAAAGTAATTACTCCTCGCAGGAGTAAGCGACCGGCCGACCGACCGACGACGAAGAGACGCATAATTAGCCGAGCTAAGCAACACTCCGTGACGGCAACACTCGACAGGGTTCGTTCGCACCATCACCACGCTTACTGGGAATCGGATTTGATGCTTCCGGGTCAACTGTCGCGACTCGAGTGGGTTTGTTGTGTTGTGTTGCACGGGGATGAGCACGAGAACCGCTTAGTTCGTCTCCAGGACTTAGTACTAAGAAAGTACTAGTACGGCGTAACTAGTACTCCGTACTAGTAACGTAGTGTGGTATGGACTGAGGAAATAGCGCAAACCCCCCCCCTCTCTCTCTCTCTTCCTTCCTTCCGAAGCGGAGTAGTTCTTCTCACTTACTCCAGATCCACCTCATAGAGGAGGGGGGAAAAGAGATAACCGTGGAAAGTCTGTCCGTTTTGTTCTGTTGCGGTTTTCACACGGCGTCATAGGAGAACTCTGTGTCGAGAGAGATGAAAGCGTTATGGTAGTTGTATTCCTCGCGCGGGGCTTCGTAAGCCATTTGGTCGAGATCGAAGAACCCTGGCATTACGGTGGTAGTAGCAGCAGCAGGGGTGTGGATAGTGAAGCCACCCTTGGGGTCAACGGGGAGCCAGTTGGAGGTGAAACGGGTTGAGCCGTCGGGCATTTGTAGTGGGGTGAGGTGGTCGTCGTCGTAGTCGGTATTATTATTATTGTTGATGTTGTTGTTGTTTTTGTTATTATTCTTAATCTGATTCTGCTGCTGCTGTTGATGGAGGGGCGAAGAGGGGCTGCTGTGGCCCTGGTGGGAAACTAGTAGTGCGGCATCGTCCTTGGATGGCGGTTCGATGGCGGCGGCGGCCACGGGATGAAGGGATTGGTGGATCGGTGACAAATAACCGTCTATTACCGCGTCCTCGTTGCTCTCTGTAGCTGGAAGTCTGTACACCTGTGCGAATTCAAAGAGATCCTGCTCGTGGTCCCAGTCTGCGTCACTGGCGCTTGATAAGGAGCGGTGACTGGTCTCGCTGGGGGAGCTGATGGAGGGGTCTGCGATAGGGGAGGACGAGTTGTAGAGAGACGGGTGGTAGGAGGGGCTGCCCTGGACGGATGGAGGGTCGACAGGGACATTCATGTACAGCGCTCGTTCCGTAGCCAGTTGGGAGGCACATTGGAAGAGCTCGTCAAGGGTATAAGGAGCGTTGTTGGGATTCGAGCTGCTGGTATCCGTCGCCAATGAGTTCGGTATCAAATGGAAACCTGCAAATCTGTGTTGTCTTGAAACAAGGAAAACAAACTCAATTAGCTTCTTCTTGTTTCCTTTTCTTTCCTCGCCCTTGTTTCCTTGCTGTGTCTGGTTCCAGAAGAATACACACCGTGATAAGACTTTATCCGATCGGTTCGGTGGAGGGGGAGGAGCATCTGCCGTTCCCGAGAAAGCAGACGATAGATGATGGGACGACGCATTCGAAGGCGCTTTGCCTGCCGCTGAAAAATCCAAGTCATACCCAGCACAATCGTCTGCGGCCGCCGGTTGCCATTGGGGAAGATCGAAGCCATTCATATCAAACTGGCTTCTGTACCAGAGCTCCTCTTCTCCCAGAACTCCTGGCTCAAGGCTGAATCCCGGGCCTGGATTGAACGGGTCAAATCCCCAGCTGGGCACATCGGATAGCCTACTCGTCTCTGCCATTGTGACTTTGCTTGTCAACAGGCTCCCAGTATGCAAGGGGTTGGGAGATAGGAATTGGTGTTATATCGTCAAGCATCAAGCGCGACACAGAATTGAGAATGCTGTGATCCAGTCACTAGTGTCGAATGTCAAGGAGGAGCTCACAAAGTAAACATGCAAGCAGGGAAAAGGGAAGAGAGACATTGTGGCGACGATGGGATTTTAAGCCAATACGTTAAACAAGAAGAATGAACCGAGCAGATGGCAAAACGGAAGGAAACATCGTCGACCATGATGATGATACACCTTGACGCACCATGCAAGAAGAGCTGGCTGCATCCCGTGGCCCTTCGGTAAAATAGAAGATTTCCCCATGATTCGACGCCCGCAAAAAAAAAAGGACATCTCCACGTGAAGTCCACTCCACTTTGATGGAGAAAGCTTGCAGAAGGACCATACGATCGTTGCAGTTCTTCGGCCATGTGGTGTGTCTCAAGTTCCAGGTTCTGATGGTTCAGATGTCCAGCCAACGGAAATTAACCGAGCCTTTTCCCCAGATTCTATTTCAACGCAGAGCTTGGGGCGTGGAGTAGACTTCGACCAGTCCAAGCTTGACAGCCCCTGCCGAAGGGGAAAGGATGGACAGGAATCAAGCTGGCTGGTTCTTAGCGTCCGCTAAGTTGCTTTGTTCTCGGTTGTTATGGCCTCTATTAACCGTCTCGGTAAGATAGAATCTAACCGACTTATTCTCTCGTTGTCTCGGCCCGGAACCGACGAACTCTCTGGGGAATAGGGAGAAGTATCCTCATTGACTCGAGTTAGTTAAACGTCCAGGGAGCCGTGATCCTGGTGGCGACTTCGAGATTGGGCCCAGGTTTCGAGAAGGCTGGGGTTCATGCGGAGACATTTATCCAAAATTACCCAAAATTTTGCTTCGTTGTTTCTGACGACAAGGGAGAAATACAGGATGGGATAACAAGAACGATGCGTGGTAGACACACTGCCCATTGCAGCCCAAAAAAAAGAATAGTTCAAGATATATATGTACATACGTCACGACAATATGATCAAGGTTTCCCGAAGAGAAATATATATAGAAAGAGGGAAAGTCTCCTGAAGACTATTATCCGCTTAACCGAATGCAGGCCAACCACGGGGAAGGGTGTGGCAAGTTCGTTCTAACCAAAAGATCAAAAACACACATACCCCCGACTGGCCAAAGGTGCCTGACGATAACTGTCGGATTAGGTTTAGGGAGACCCCGCATAAAAAGGACAAGAGCAGACTTCAGGGGATAGTCAACGGTTGGCCAGCAGGATGGAGGTGGAGAGGGCAACCTAAACTGGTCAAAGAGCCAACCCAGTGCCTTTTCTCGTCCACCGATAAAGCGCTAAGACGGCCTTGCGCCTGTGCCGAATCTCACTATGATTGACTGGTCGCCCCCGAGCCTGGGCCACAGCGCTGCGCATGACCTGGCGGAAATTTCTCTGGTATTCTGTGTTCAATGTGACCACACATGATTCGGTGGCTCGAATCATCACCTCGCATGCGTTGAGGATGCCCTCACCGGCTTCTTTCTGAAGGCGTTCAACGATAAGCAGGAGAAGGAAGCTCCCCTGGAGTAATTGGATGCCGAAGAAATAGGGCATGAAACTGATGTCGGGATCAAAGCGGAGGATCTGGTCAACAGAGTTGGCTGCATCTAGTGCGTGGGAAATAGTCGAGGCAAATGCAGGCGAAGAGGTCCAAAAGTCTCGATCTTCAATGAGTGAAACAGGGTCCCACTTGCCCACTAGAAGGATGTGCAGCACATGCACCAGATATGATGCATAGGAGATTACAGTTTGTGTGTGCCATGAGTAAGCTTGGGACACAGCAGGGTCAGCAGATGCATGCTCAGGTTCGGCAGGCGTATAGGTTGATGAGAGTGGTGCCTCGGGATCAGAGGCTGTGGCGGCAAAGGTAGTGAGACTAGCTTTGTAGATCTCTAGCTGGTGCAGGACTTCTCTTACATGGACGTTCCACGCGTCCTTTCCATGAAGCCGCACACCAAGCATTGGATGATTCCGAGCCTGGTTCAAGTCGATGAGTTCGCCAGTGATGGTCATCAGGGGGAGAAAGAAGCCAAAGAGCGAGTGATCGTGGCAGATGAAATTGGGGAACAGGCGGCGCTTGTTCTTTTCACCAGAAAGCAAACATTGCGGTCCCTCGGGTTTCGAACTGTTGCTGTGAATATTACCAGACTGCCACGACCCTTCATCAAGCGGGAGAAGGAGATCCTCGCTTTCAGCGTCTAATAGGGCCAGAGGCCGGTTGTAGCAAAGGGCTAAATGCCGGTCCATGATATAGAGGAGCCACCACGTTCGTCGGCGCTCCTCGCGATGCTCCTCGGTGACGGTATTCTGTAGGTCTGGACCGCGTTCGCAGACGCAATTGAGACTAGAACGCGTGGGATTGGTATAATCGAAAACGGGGCCTGCTTCGGCACCACTCCACCCTGGGAGGGAATATTCAAAGGAGGGACTGGACGCATCTGTTTGGTTATCCACATTAGGCATCACCTCGATCTCTTGATTGAGCTTGAGTTCCCTTGCAAGCGTGAAGGCCGCATGCCACCTAGGCCTTGATTAGCAGACTGTGACTAATATAGCATATTAAGTAGTTACAAACCATCGCATGCTGGCTGCTTTTTGCTCACTGGACGAGATAATTGAAGCCACATGAATATATGTGATCACATCGTCAAGCGAACCCGCGGGACCAACAAGTCCCCGGTCGTCGCCACCACCCTCGAAGGGATGGTGGACTGTAGTAGGAGGGCCCTCCTGACCAAGGCCAGAAAAAGTCGGATCATTTGTTGCTGCTGCCGCCGCCGCTGCTACCGCTGCCGAAGCTCCCCCCTGGTCCTTGAATGAGACGTGGATCAATGGGCGCAGTAAGCGGATTGTAAGCGCACAAAGGAACTGACAGATCCTCTTGCGCTGCGGAGGAGAGATTGGTAAGGAGAAGGCCCTGTCGTCCAACGCAGCCACCCAGAGCATACTCGCTAGAAGCGCAGGACTGCTAGGCCGGGGAGCATCCTTACTGAGGAACGAAGCCTTGCGTAGAACATAGCAATGGATGTGGTGGCACACGGGGTGCATATGGGTGGAAAAGGCGCTCGTGAAGTATAGATCAAGCAAATCGAAAACCAGCTTTCGGGGTAAGCTCGCGTCGACAAACGGCATCAAGGGCTGTAGTACAGGATACTTCAGTGCCGTGATCAGCGATCCTGGAGCTGGTCCGCTACCTGTTGCCTTCGATGCCTGTGATGGCGAGGCACTAAACACAGGCAAGTCCACGCCATTCCATACATCGAACATCCGCGGGAAAGGACCTTCCCCCAGACCAGAGCCGCCCAAAACATCGTATGAACCCGGCGATACATGAGTGCCTGCCAGCCACTCCTCCGTCACATTATTGCCTCCGGGCCCTGACCTTTGCAGTGGGAGGGACGGTTCGACCTGGGAGCGTCGCTCGTCGACACTCGGGGCAGACACGGTCGGCTCATTTGTCACAGGCGACCGGTGATTGAAAGTCGACCCAGGAGATCCATTCTGGACAGCAGCAGCCGCTTCGACCTGAGCAACAGGAGGAGCAGATAAGCGATCGTTCGGGGGCTTGGAGAAATTGTCTGCTGCTCCGTCGGTCGCATTGTGATTATGAGACTCGGCCAACTTGGATCGCGCAATTCGTCCTCGCTTACGACGCTCTCTGGTGAATTCGCAATGGATGTCGCTGCGCAGACAGCGAGAGCAGGGGAACGCACGGTCGCATCGCACACGACGTGAGTGACAGGAATCGCAAGCAATGCGGTTGCGTCTCCATCGACGTTTGGGGCCGGTGTCGGGAGGGGCTTGGGCACTCCCTTGATGGAGATCCCCCTGCTGGGAAGGCTCCATTTCAGGCCGACATTTGCAGATGGGACAATTCTATGGGAATGATTCTTGAAAGGGGAGAAAAGAGAGAGAAAGAGAGAGAGAATGAAAGAGCGGGGATGAGAGGAGGGCGTGGCGGAAGAGGAATGTCGGTGGCAATACCAAAGAGAGGCGTTTGTATATCGCAACGAGCACAAGGGACTCAGACAGCACGTACTCCTCCAAAAGACAGTCAACGGGCTCAGGAACGCTGGACTAAACAAGAGGAACTGAAAAGATGCACGAGCAAGGCAAAAAAGTACCACATGTCTTGCTTGCATCGCGGGGACGAGTCGGTCAGTGCGATGGAGACTCCGCACGCTAATTTAGGGGGTTTTCTGGTTCCTACGTTGGCAGGGAGTTACTGTTCGATATTACTTACTATTCTTCTGTGACTATATTCTGCTTGTAGCGTACATGTGCTGTATGGACTGGTTGATCGCAGTGGAATAGATAATTCCACAATAAATGGCCCTCGATCTTATACGAACAACAAGGCCTTCCTCAGAGCGTCTTCCGCACGACCAATAATGCATATTGTTATTGGAAATAATGGTAACTGACATATTAAGCTTTCTCGAGAGGTCTGGAATAAAGCCGATCAATATGCACAGGGGTTGCCCGGATGGTGCATAATTAATCGCATCCAACCGTCTTCCTCTGATTAATTATACCTGTAATACTCAAGATTTTTCTTTCTGGATCGCCCGCTTATAACGATCCAACGCCCGCTCTCGACTCCGCGAGTGATCGACAATCGGCTCTGGATAGCTGTGCTTCCGCGCAATGTCGCCTGCCCCACGCTCGTACGGAGCGTGGACAGCTGAACCCTTGATCTCGCGAAGCTCGGGCACCCAATGTCGGATATAGTCACCGTCCGGGTCAAATCGCTCGCTCTGCCGCAGAGGGTTGAAGATGCGGAAATATGGCTGAGGATCGACGCCTGTGCTGGAGCCGAATCCCCATCCCCCGTGGTTGGACGCAAAGTCGCCGTCGATGAGCTGCTCCATAAAGTACCGCTCGCCCCGGCGCCAGTCAATCAAGAGATCCTTTGATAAAAAGGATGATACTATCATGCGTGCGCGGTTGTGCATCCAGGCGTCGTGCTTCATCTGTCGCATCGCGGCGTCGACGATCGGAAACCCGGTTCGACCCTCGCTCCACGCATCGAATTGCTCCTGGTTGTACTCCCACTCGATGCTGGTGAACTCGGGCTTGAAGCACTTGTTCATGCTGGCCGAATATTAGTGATTTCCTTCTCCCTCTCAAAGTTTGTAATGTTGACTTACCAGATAAACGGCCAATGCACCAGAACGTGTTTGTAAAAGTCTCTCCAGGCGACTTCGCTGATCCACGATATCAACCCAGGGTTGTTTCGTGCCAATTGGTTTTTGTTGGCTTTGCGCGCATGGAAGACTGCAGTTCTTGCGCTCAACGCGCCCGACGCAAAGTAGGGGCTCAGTATAGAGGTGTGTTGGCCGGCGACAAAATTACGCTCCTCGTCATAGGCAGTTGCTTTCTCCTCTAGGAAGGCCTCTAGTCGACGCATAGCTTCGTGTTCACCAGCTGGGTATAATTGACGTAAATGCGTTGCCTTTTCGTCTGGAAGCTGTTTGTTCGCAGGTGCTTCAGGCACTACACTGTCAAACAGCTCTGCAAAGTGCTTACGAGCATCGCCGGGATTTGAACTCGGGTCCTCAGCCAGTTCGAGATACTCGGGGTTATCGTGGAGAAAGGCAAGCCAGGATCGATACCAGGGGGTGTACACGGCATACTGTTTACCCTGCTGGCTGGAGAGAGCGCCCGGAGTGACGACGCAGGTGTCGTGAGCAGCTTCGAATTTGATCCCGTTCTCTGCGCAGAGCCGGATGAGCTTAGACTCGCGACGCAGCTCGTCCACCTCGTACTCGAGATTCGCGAAGACGTGGTTCGCGCCCCACTGCTGGCATAAATCTACGATGCGTTGGGGTATGTCCTTGCGCTTCTCCTGGGTCTCCATCCACAGCGGAATATCCAGCTCGCCCAAATCCTTCTTTAGCTGCTCCAGCGTCCGTAGCGTCATATCCACTCGAGCAGGGCTACACAGATGCGCTGTGAGGTCCTCAGGAGAGAAAATGTAGAGCCCAATAAGCGGGATCTTGTGCTCGCGGGCAACCTGGTATGCCATCTGCAGCCCACGGTTGTCGTGCAGTCGCAAGTCGGCTTTAAACCAGTGTACAACGGCAAGATTCGCCCGGATCGCCTTTCTCTCCTCCGTTGTCGCAATATACGCGTTCTGCAGCGATTCGATCGGCCGTTCGAGTGTCCCATTGACGTAGGCTGCGCATCGCTCGTTGCTCATCTCAGGGGGGTAGAACTCGCGGAGAACGATTCCAAAGTCTTCAACCTGTTGTGCACGGGGATGGTATCTAGAAGAATCAGATCTGCTGCGCTTGCTACCGTTCGGCTTGCTGCTAGAGGCATCGCCATCTGCAGGGGTGCTGCGCTTCCGCGACATTGTAGGAAAGGCTGAACGGTGGGTAGCTGGACGGACGACGGATAGTAATAATAGATGGGATCTCAGGCGATAGAGCATTCTGGGGCCTTGGTGTTTTTTAAATGAAGCCCAGCGCGACGGGGCATCATCGATCGTTCATCGATCGTTCATCGGTCGCGTTCGTCATCGATCGATCGAAAGGGGCTGACGTCAGGATATCTCTCTTTATTGTCGTTAACGAGGCAGATGGAGATACAGAGCTGGAATATAGTCGAGGAGAAGGAGCTCTTGAGTTGTTTGATGTATACTCGCTCATCCAGGCGCAGTTCTTGTGCAGGAAGTGTCAACCTGAGGCAATGAAAATCCTCTTCTCTCACTCTTCAGTTTCTGCTCTCTTCATCTCACAACATCATCCCCTGCGCCCCTTTCTCATCACCTCCATTTACTTTTGCTGCATTCTAGATCTCGCCTCCTGATTGCCCCGCTATCCCTTGCTCTGCAGATCCTTCAGCTTTGCAACAATGCTGTCGAGAATGGACGATACTCAGAACGATGCGTCTGAACTCCCTGCAGTTGAGGCCTACAGGCTACGGGAATTCATCATTTCGAGTGCTCTTGGTCTGGTCTGAGGTCTTTACGATGCCCGATCTCCAGCCTTCTGCTCGTCCTGAGACGCGATAGAGGGGCCGGATCGTCCAGTTTCTAAATCCAATAGAGGCGCAGATCTTCCGGCGAGGCCTCAGATTGAGATGCGCTTTGTTGAGGCGTGAACTTTGATGAAAGAAAGGAGAAAAGGTTAGAACAAAGTCCAGAGACCTAAACTCTGTCGTATTACTTTTGTCGTGCGTCTCTCTCTTTCTTCCTGTCTTGGTCATTCGTACACTTCTTCAACCTATCCAAGAGATGTACGACTCCAATGTCTTCTCAAAATGACAATCCGGTCTTCCCCAGCGTCACTGGCCATCCGGTCGAAGCCTACGTCCTTGCGGCGTTTGCAGCCGTCGTCATCTATAACGCTCTGGAACTGTTGGTGCTCTGTCTGGCTACATTTAAGCGCCGCGGCAGCTTCTACTTCTGGTGTTTGGTGATTACATCTACTAGTCTAATCCCACACTGCGTTGGGTTTCTAATTCTCTTCTTCCATCCGGATTTCTCTCCCTACGCCTCGGTGACGCTGATAATCATCGGCTGGTGTGGCACAGTGACTGGCCACTCCCTTGTGCTCTGGTCCCGTCTACATCTTGTGCTCCAGAATCCCCGACTCCTCAATGGCCTCCTGGCACTAATCATAGTTGATGCTGTCCTGTTACACATTCCCATCACCGTGTTGATATTCGAAGCTGTAAAACCCCACCCAGACTCCCTCGCAGTAGCGTACAGTGTCATGGAGCGCGTCCAACTCGTCGTCTTCTGCGTACAAGAGTGCATCATATCCGGCGTGTACATATGGGAAACAGTGAAGTTGCTCCGACTACGGCCAGAGCGTCAGCACCACCGCATTCTTGCCCAGCTGCTCATCATCAACATTGTCGTCCTGGTCCTGGATATCGTTGTCGTAGGCATCGAATACGCCGGCTTTTATGATATGCAGGTGATGTTCAAGTCTGTCGCTTACAGCATCAAGCTCAAGCTCGAGTACGCTGTCCTAGGCCGCCTGGTCCAGATCGCGAGCGGTGGATCTTCTAGTGCCGAAGGATTTGGCGCGGTTCCTTCGTTGGAGGACGGGCTTCCCTCGCGAACGGTGGCGAACTGTTTGCTGCAGGTATACGACGGGGATACCTATTTCCAGGGGAAGTCGTCGAGACGGCTACAGCCGAGTTGTTGAGGCCCAAGAGCGGGTTCCGTTGGTACAGTTATGCTTCTAATATATCTTTAACTATGGCGCAGCTAGAGGACCCCTTAGTGCAGATCAACATAGCGCAAATATAGTACATACCTTGATATCCTGGCCCTCTCTGTCATCTACGGCTTGGGTGGGACCGTCTGGAGCTGTATGCTCTCTTCTGTTTCGGCCTTCTTGGGAGATGATAACACTGTCTGAGATGGTGGTATGAGAGGGTAATGCGCGAGATCCAAATAAGGATTTCAGCTGAGATGAACAGCTTTTTGCTTAGGGAGTGAACACCGACTGAACAAAGGAGAGCATCAAGTAGCGCCCCCGGCTCTTCACCAGAAAGGTCACAGTACCTGAGTTCTCTATATACTCCCGTTACACTCACTTATTTCAGCTCTGAAGGGGCTCAGGGGGAATTCTAACTATGAGGAGCGCGATAATGAGATCAGAGTTCTTTTCCTAGAGATACTTTCGGAATAAGTTGGTGGGAGAAGCCTGTTGAAGAAAAAGTTATCATAATATCAAAACAGGTAACCTTTATACACACTCCACTGATGGGGATTTTGAAAAAATTCTAATACCAAATCCAGATCACTCGTCCAGAAGCTGCTTTGTATCCAACCCCCTTGAAGTTCTTTCAGGCATTAAGCCTGTTTTCATTGTTCACAACTTGGACAGCGTTCCATTATTACTCTACGGGCTTCATGTCAATTCTTTGTTAAGGAAGGTCTTCAATCTTTCTTTGACGACATGGTCTATTTTAAGTCGTCTCGCGGACAGACACCAGACTTATCTTCTCCTAATTCTGTATCATTCCTAGTCAATGAGTACTCTGTTGTGTTCGGCCTACTCCTTACTATCTATCAACATAACTCGAATCAAGATTCCAAAGCTGCACCATGATAACTTGCAGGCATCGGCGTCGGCGATCAGGATGCTATTTACCGGACTCAAGCTTCTGGGATAACCTCAGCAAAGTTTCGCTCTCGAAACTCGCTTTAAGAGAGCTGCGGCGGCAGACAAGAAAGGATCATCCAGAATTGCCCTTAAGGTATTACAGCTCTTTAGTAGAAGACGCGTCTTTGCTAATCAAATGAATATTATAGACCATCTGACTCTGCCACTAATCTCCTTCGTCAACTCAGACCACAGTGCGTGAGAGAGCTTAGGAGATTCGCGAGATCTGGGGGCCCTGACAATACTGACATCAGATCTGTACGTACATTTCCTGTTAAGCATTTTCTTTTATTCCGTCTGTTATAATGCTGATTGCTAGCGATGCAGTATCCGTTGCCTCAAAATTTCCGTGAATACTCCCTGGAACCACCGACATTTACTGAAGTAGACGGGGCCGAAGCAGAGGAGGGCTCAGAATATTCCATTCCATCAAGATATATGGGAACCTCCGCCGAGACCTTCAGCGACGACGAACCTGAGTCTCGATTGACTTTTGCACAAGTAGATGGCAGCTCAGGAGACTCTTTATCGTCCACAGACATGGAAAACACGTCAATCACTACCCTTAGCGAAGCCTCTCACGAAATTCCATCAACCGGACGATATGCCGAAGAGGGTTCAAACGATTCGGTTTCACCCGCAGCCAAGACGACATCTGTAGAAACCCGCGAAAGGAGTTCACGCAAAACTCCACGCAAGGACATCCTTCACAGGACTATTCACAAAGCTATCAAGAAGAGTAGTGGTCATCACCAGCGCGCTCAAACGTCCGTTGACGACAATATCCGAAAGCTCCTTTGTAAGATCTCCAAGAGGAACAAGAATATCACGGCCTATGATGCGAACTTTGAGAGACACTTGATAGAGAATGGCGTTTATTCCATTGGATTTCGTGAACCCGGCGGTCGACGGCCAGCGCCTCCCCAAAACCTCAATGACATTAAAAGACGTCTTCCTCGATCGCGGCCATCACTTGCGCCGTCAAGAGTTAACAGCATTTACGAGGAGTTCGAGGAGGCGAGCGATCGCGTTTGCTGCGAACAGGAAGTCATGGACTCGATACTGCCCTTAATCGAAGGCAAGGAGGACAGGGGATCAGCATTTACACATCGACGTTCGGGGGGACAAGTATTCAATAACCTCGCTCCATTGACGAAGGCGAAACTAGTGAAGCCGAAACCAGACCGTTTCTACGGCTCTCATGCGCATCTACTTCACAGAGAAATACGTGACGAGCTTAGTGATACAATTGTTCCGTCGAAGCAGAAGCACCTCACCATTCTACCGAATTTCTCTGTGGAAGTCAAGGGCCCTCGTGGGACGTCAGAGGTCGCGAAGAGACAAGCCTGTTATAACGGCGCATTGGGTTCCAGGGCCATCCATTCTCTGCGCTCGTACCGAGAAGTCGGGAAAAGTACGCCCTACGATGATAACGCGTATACAATATCCTCCACGTTTGAGTCTGGAACAGGGACGCTGACGATGTACGCGAGCCATCCTAGGAAGTCTAGTGACCCGAGCCGCTCTGGGGAATATGTTATGACTCGCATCGGAGCCTGGTGCCTGAACAACAGCCCAGAGACCTTTCAGGAGGGTGTTGCAGCATATCGGAACGCCCGTGATTGGGCTCAGGAGCAAAGAGAAGAAGCCATTAGACAGGCGAACGCAAAGGTCTCTGGTGAATCTATATCTCAAGGTGCGGACACCAGCTCTGCGTGAGGAATACAGCGGCGGTACAAATAGGATATGTTTTAGAATGAGTCTCAATGAGATAATGATTTTGTAAGAAAAGCAGGTAAATTTAGAATCCCCAAAGCATCAGTAAGTAGTGAGTCAGTATTAGAATTATTAGTTACTCCGCAGCAACGACCGCTAGTCTTTCATCATTGTTGGTCTGACGTGAGCCCAAAGTGTCCCGCATTCTTCATTCTTCATAACTCACCGCATCCCCTCCTCTCTCCTCATATCCTCCTCTCTCTTCATATCCTCTCCTCCTCATCCTCCACTGACTCACTCACCTTCAACTGCACAATGGTATTCCCTCCTCCCCCGGTCAATTCCATCGACTGGAACAATGTTGGCTTCAAAGTCCGCGAAGGTAACCCCTCCTCCTCCTCCAATCCTCCCTAAACACAATCAAATGCGCAAATACTAACAAAATCCAGTCAACGGCCACGTCGAATGCCAATTCTCCCGCACAACCAACAAATGGACCGCTCCACGCTTCGTCCGCTCCCCCTACCTCCCCATCCACGGAATGGCCCCCGGCCTCAACTACGGCCAACAAGCCTACGAGGGCCTAAAGGCCTTCCGCCACCCCTCAGGCTCAATATCCATCTTCCGCCCCAACCGCAACGCCGCCCGCCTCCAGCGCTCCGCATCCTTCATCTCCGTCCCCCCCGTCCCAGAGCCCCTCTTCCTCCAAGCCGTCGAGCTCGCCGTCGCCGCAAACGCCGAGTTCGTGCCCCCTCACGAGACAGGCGCAGCCATGTACATCCGCCCGCTAGTCTTCGGGTCATCCGCGCAATTGGGCCTCTCCCCGCCAGAGGAATATACCTTCGTTGTCTTCGTCATGCCCACGGGTGTATACCACGGTGTCCATGCTGTTGACGCGCTCATCCTTGAGGATTTCGACCGCGCCGCGCCTGAGGGGACTGGGTCCGCTAAGGTCGGCGGGAACTATGCCCCTGTCCTGCGCCATAGTGCGCGAGCCCATGACCAGGGTTTCGGGATAACGCTGCACCTGGACAGTCGGACGCGTTCGGAGATAGATGAGTTTTCGACGTCGGCGTTCATTGGGGTGCGGAGGGCCCGTGGTGGTGATGGTGAGGCTGCCGACGAGGTGATCACGCTGGTGCAGCCTGATAGTCCCAATGTTATTGACTCGGTGACGGCGGCGTCGGTTTGCGAGATCGGCAGTCGGTATTTTGGATGGAAGGTTGAGAAGCGTCGGATTCCGTATGAGGAGTTGGCGGAGTTTGATGAGGTCATGGCTGCTGGGACGGCGGCGGCTTTGGTCCCGATTCGGAGTATTACGCGCCGCTCGACGGAGGATAAGTTTAGCTATAGGTGTGGGAAGGGGGATGAGCAGAGTGGTGGCGAGGTTTGTGTTAAGCTGTTGCAGACGCTGAAGGGGATCCAGAGTGGGAAGATTGAGGAGACGCTGGGCTGGAATCATTTTGTTCGTGCGCCGCCGGCTGGATGGGTTGAGGCTGGTGACAAGGGTGAAGAGGACAATGGCATCGAGGTGCCTTGAAGCACCACAAAGGGTGACTGTCATGACCTTTCTCGGGAGTTCTGGAGGACATGTAGATAGATAAAAGGAAGAAAAGCATATGAATAAATCAATGTATTTGCTTGTCTTGATTCAATTCATCCTGGTTCGCTAGCCTAGAATACATTACATACGTCTTTCTCATCAAATCGGTAAAGCTCGCCTGCCAGACGAGTCCTCTCGGTGGGTAAACAAGCAAAAAAAGAAAGAGAGGAAAAGAGGAAGACGGAGAAGAAAAAGAAACACCTAAGAGGTGATGCGAGGAGTGCGCAGCTTTCCAACCTGCCCGCTAGACATGATGTCTCCCTCGTCGCCGCTGACCGCGCTTTCACTGTGCTTTTCACTTTCAGTATCGCTGTCGTCAGAGCTCGAGCTCGAACTCGAACTCTCTGTCTCTTCTGAGTCGCTGTCTGATGGAGTGAACGCGCCTTTCCGCGGCGGCCCGTTGATACTCCTTTTTTTGGCAGCTAGCTTCGCAGCCTCTTTCTTTTGCGTGATATGTCGCTCTTTAAGACTTGCAAGACTTGAACGCTGGGGCCGTTGGAGCGGAGCAGGAAACGCCCATGATTGTGATGCGAACGGCTGCGAAGATCGCGCTGGGGATTTGGTCACGGTCTGGGCAGACGTTGGGGTGGCGTTTCTCTGGGCACCGTTGAGTTGCTTCGGGCCTGACGTCTCCTTGACGCTCTCGTCCGAATCAGAGTCAGAGTCTGAATCTGAATTAGAGGAGGAATCAGAGTCAGATTCAGATGAGGTTTCCTCTTCATCTGACGACGAAGACACTTCCACTGGCTTCACTGGGGAGGTTGTCTTCGCAGCATTTGTATTGGGCACACTGTTGCGTCGCGCATGCACGCCCATCGAGGGCAGGTCCGGGTCGTCGGAGACATTTGAGCTTTGCGAATGAGTGGTGGTGGAATTTGGCGCAACCGGGGGCGTAGATTTTACCGCAGGAGTTACCCCAGAGAGAGCTTTGGAAAGAGGTTTAGCTGGAGTTTTAGCGGGCGTTTTGGCAGGGGTCTTGGTCGCAGACTTTGGTTGCGGAGTAGCGGCAGCGCCCTCGCTGGAGTCGATGCCAGATGGAGTGGACGTGGGTGGTTTTGAGCTGTTGCTCTGGCTCTTGTTACTGTTGATTGCCTTCCAGGGCGTCACCTGGGTCACTGGAGGCGTTGCAACGCCGTTGCTTGTAGGCGTCGTAGTAGTCGAGGGCACAGCAGTCTCGGACTTCTTCGTCTGCTGAGGTCGGGAAGACTTCTCAGGCAGCTGCGCTTGGTTCTGCTTGGCTTTGGGGATTTCTTTGAATGTAAAAGTATCCAACTTCTCCAGTTCCACATGCAGTCGCTTAAGCTTGCCAGCATACCGGGCAGCGGCACCTTTATCTACCTTACGGCCACGGTTTTCCATCTCTGTCATCAGTTTCCAGGTCGCGAATGCGTCATTTAAAGTCAGCAAATAGTCCGACTCCGCACCCTGCTCTTCTGCAGCTTTGATCTTTCGCTCGTATTCCGCTTTTTCCTGATTCTGCCGTTCATATTTCTCCTTCGCCTCCCGTTGATACCTCGCAAGGACTGCCGCTGGCACTCCCGTAGGGAAATTAAACGTCGATGCTCCATTGGACTTCGTCTGGGAGCCAGATGCGCGTGAAGCTGTGGGAGACTTGGAGGATTTGGCTGAACTTTGGGGCGTCGACCTTGACGCAGGTCCAGATCCAGTGATTTGGACATCGTCGCTATCCACAAATGACACTGAGCGGCGTTTTTCAGCAGGAGAATCCTTAACCAGAGCAGAGTTCATATTCTTGGCCTTACCCATAGGAACCTGGGTGCTCGCTGGGGTCGAGATTTTCTTTGTTAGTGATCCCTTTCGGCCAGCGGGGGCGCTGATCGGGGTGCTCATCGATGGTATGGCAGTTGACTCTCTGGATTCTTGAGAAAGGTCAAGGAATACGGGCGGTTTCTTAGGGGGGCTCTTTGTAATGCCCAGTCCTAAACCTGGCTTTAGGGCTTCCGGCGAAATCTGGGAGAAGCTAAGGCGACGACCAACGTTGGAAATCGAGGCCTTTCTGTCCTGCTCTCTCACGGACGGAGTACCTTTTGGTGTCTCGGGGGACTTGCCAGCTTTTTGCTTCTTAGGGCTCGCCGTTTTGGCTGGAGTGGTTGCCCCATTCAGGCGAGGCTCTTTGCTGGGCCTTGACAGCTCCTGACTGTTTTTCCTCTTTCGTGTTCGAGGCTCTGGGACAGTAGACCGTGGTGACAATATCTCCATAACTACCTCTGCACTATCTTGCCTCAAGGGTATTATCGGCTTCTTTTGCTTTTTCGGTGTGGTCTCGCCGCGCATCTCCACATCGCCGTCCTTGTCGTATTCTTCCTCCTCCACGCTAGATCTCTCACTTCTCTCGGCCGACCTACGCTCAGATTCATCCTCACTGTCACTTCCATCTAGCGAAATGTGGTCGGATTGAGTTCCATTCGGAGTTTTCAACTTCTGTGGGGACAGTGAGTGTGTTCTGATCTCCTGCTCCAGCTGAAGGGCTGGTGAGTCGACGACGAAGACATCACCTGAGGCGGGCTGCTTGACAGAGCTCCGACTGCGAGTAGTAGTTTGACTAACAACTGAGAGCCTTGCCTTTGGTGTAGCGAGGCGCGACGGAGGGGGAGAGTCACCCAGCTCTTGGCTAGCCAGGCGCTTGTCGAGATCTGTGCTACCGTAATTTTCCACGACACGTATGGGAGACCGAAGCCCGGGATGTGAAGGTGATCCGGGTATTTCGTGATCTTTCTCAACCGATGAAAATGGAATGTCTCTGCGATGCTGACGCTCACTCACTAACGTGGACCACGGGCTGGCCGCGTCGCTGGGCATGGATATGTGTGAAGCCGAGTCTTGCTGTGGCTCTTCAGCGATTGACTGGAGCTTATGAAGAGACATTTGCGCCTCTGTCTTTATTTCATTCTTGATCTGTACTAAACGCTCAAAGTTCTGCGCAGCAGCCTCCCAGTCCTGAGCAACCGAGGGGAATCGAATGGGAGCATAGGAGGCTGGCTTCTGGATGACACGAACAGTCCTTCGCTGGTCAAGGCCGTCTGCGCGGGCTTTGCCATTGTCTACGAAAACATCGGCGACAGTCATTTCAGCGTCCAGGTCGTCGGCCTCATGGTCATCGTCCACGAGCTTCTTGATTTCTAGAGGACTAATCCGGGTTCAAGTCAGCGGCAGGGTAAGGCGACATACGATCGATCGCATAACCACAATCCTCGTTTTACACAGATTTACTTACTCTGCGTTCGGCCTCAGTTTCTTCCACTTATCGATGATCATACCCGCAAGTCCTCCTAGGGTAACATCCTCCGGTTGCTCAAGAACCAGGAGAAAGCTCACCGGCTTTCCCGTGGTTACACCGTTCAAGCTGCGATTGGAGTCATCACGGTCGCGATTCCCCTGGTCCCGGGGAAAGACCTTGACCGTAAGTCGTAGAAAAACCATGTTCCGGAAGTTGGGGGCTGTAGTCTTGATGTTTTAGGATGTCGGGTCGATGATAGGAGGAACTGTAGTCATTATATCGGAAGATAAAGCTGGATTGGCGATGGAAAAGAGGGGGAGCTGCTTGAAGCTTGTAGTGTTAATTAGCAGGTGGTCGACCTGTCAGAAATCGCGCGAATAACAGGCGAAGGGAAAAAAAAGAGCAACGAGAGGGAGGGGCGCAAGAGAGGAAGCATACAAATCAGATAGAAGCAACACCAGGTACAAGTGACTGCTACCAGTGCAGGCAGTGAATTGGCACAATGGCCAGGCCTTGTAGCTGTCACCACGCTGCTGGTCTGCGCGGGTTGAGAAGAACTGGAGGCGGCGACAGGCAGAAGAGGATGACAGCCACGCGCCAGCTGGAGCCTCAGCCAGGAACTAAGAGTCTATTAAAGTATAGCTTGGGAATTGTGCATTGCACTTCTCTATACTCTATGATGCCCAAGTAGACTGATTATAGTAATATCTCCGATTTGGCAGTACTCTGTAACCTCTTGCTACAACCATTACTGAATAATAATCTCTCTTTCTCTCCCTTTCGCTTGTTTCTTGTGTTCCTGAGGAATCAAAGGCATCACTGCGTTCCCGATTTGGGTTTAGTGTCGGCTCTAGATCACATGGTGTATGTATGCCTGAGAGTTTAGGTGTCACCCAAACCTGCCTCAATGCCTGAATAATAAGGCCAGCCATAATATAACAATGCAAAGATGTCCCTGCAGGTAGTAACCTTCATACTATTTCCCTGATATAGGTTGGTCTTTATATTCTGTGGGTGACTTCTCTTCTGTATGAGGCTTGGGGATAGAAGGTACAATCTACTAACATACAGTGTACAATTACAAGTTCTTCCTGAGTGGATTATAAGCAATATATATTTGTGTCAGCATTAATTGTCGTCAGATTGCCCAACTCCAGTACAGCAACAGCAGGTAGAATATAGAAAGTCTCCCCATCACGAATATCGTCATCAAAAACCTAGCGTTCAGCCTGAATCCTATAACCAAAGACCCCTGCAAGACGTATTTACACAGAAACACCAGCAAAACAACGAGGAAGGGAAACAACCCTTCAACCACCATACATCATCCAGGTAACCCCCGATAACCAGCTACCAAGGAACAGGATCGTGACGATGGAGGCCCCGACACGATCGCCTGTCGTGATGGCTTGTGACTTGTTAGGGGTCTTACTGACTCCGGCTCCGGCATTCGGGTTGCTCCTGCTGGTACCGCCAGTGTCCGAGGTCAGCGGCTTTGCGATCTGTTTGATTGCGACCATCGTCGATGAGATCACACTGAGCGCGCTCATATCGGCCTCCAGCGATGCCGTACCGTCCCATTTACTTTGATGCCACCGACGTCCACACTGACTGCCGGTGTCTCCACCCGCGCACTGTCGCGCCGCAGCCACAGCCGATTGCTGGATCTTTGGAATGATTTCCCCAGCCGTATAAGGTGCGATAGTTGTCATGAAGGTCAGCCAGGAAGAAAGGAAGCCCTTGAAGCAGTCTTGGTTACGGTCGCAGCTCATATTCGGCTCGCAGGAAATCTCAGACATCACCTGTCCACCAAACTCTGCGGGGAAGAACTTGCTAATGGTTGTCCCTAGATATCCGTCGATGACTGATTTCCATTTTTCATCGCCGTTGGTCTGTCTCGCCATGAGCTAGTATTCTCTCATATGCCAAAGGAGCCGGGAGAACCCTACCAAGTTATACATGTATGCAGCTCCACTAAGATAGGTTCCATAGTTGTACGTCCACTGAATATCCCCATGGTCGTGGCATTGCGCTGCAATACTCGTGGTGTCTGCAATAGTCCATTCTGACAGTTTCAGTAACGGCGTTGTTGCGCTCCAATCCCAGACTTTTTCCGCCCACTGGATATAAGTCTCGTTCTTGGTGTAGCGGCCGAGACGGGCAGCAAGCTGGAACAAGCCACCGTTGGAAATAGCGTTCTTTGTCGTGTAACCGGCAAGAAAAGGCCAAATCTGCCATCGCAAGCCACCATTGCAGGAGCTCATGTCCCAACGTGGGACTTGCGTGTTGAAAACGCCCTGCGCAAGCGACAACCAGGATGGCTGATCGTCCGTCTCTGGGAAGTTCAACTCGGCTGCTGTCATCGCAGCCAGGCCCCAAAATACCTGGTCATCGTTTCCAAGATAGTTGCTATAGTTAGAGGGGAAATAGTCGTTCTGGCCCTTCTGCCAGAGCATGCCCTGGGTGGTGACTTCGTTATATGAAGTATCTCCTGTCCAGTACCAGTACTGGATTAAGGTCATGAACATGGCTCCGCCCTCCCACCATGTTCCGGGGAGCTTTCCAGGAATTTGGCCAGACTGATTGCCGTGATAATAACTCATCATGTTGTAGGCCACAGTCCGCGCGGTATTCTTTATGGATCCTAATTTCGGGTGGGCATCAAATGAGTATCAATTCAACGTATCCTAATATCCACAACTAATGCGCACCTTGGTCTCCGACATTAAGCTCCAATGCAGTGACGATTCCGGGGACAGCCAGGATGGACGTTAACCATCGAGGGACAATCATATTGAAGGACAGAAATGGTGCTTGGGTCAAAAGAAAGTCAGAAAAAGCAGTAACACTTTAGGGAGCAGTTAAGAAAGAGTAACCATTGACGAGGGGCTGAACAGTTGCATAAGAGAAGGAGAGTTACCACAGGTACTAGAAAACCAAAGGCGAAGAGAAGTCATGCACTGGTTCTCCCGCACAGTAAATAACCTGGAAACGACGAGCGAGTGTTGGGAATATTCAGAGAGATGGGAGAAAAAATTAACCAGAGAGCTGGGAGGAGTGGCAGCGAAGGTTACATGACATGAAGTCATGATGCGTCTTTGGTGATGTCGAGTTTTCTGCATTGTGACAGCCCAAGGAACAGCATTGAGCATTCATAAATTCTACTGGGCATGTTTGATGGGATGGTATAAGACAGAGGAAGCAATTGGCAGTCTGCATGAGAGCATAATGTGATATAAAAAAGAAGAAATAAGGCAGACAGTTATATAAATAAATACCAGCGCTGCTCCACCAAAGCTTCACTTTGACACCAGCACCGATCTCTCTCTCTCTCTCTCTCTCTTCTGTGTCCAGATCTGTACTCCAGAATTCATCCAGGTAAGGGGGGAATATTCAGAGACATCTCCTGCTGCTCACAAATTAAACCCTGGATAACCTGATCTAGTCTCCTCCTCCAGATATGCCCGGAAAGCTCCCAACCCGCCCAGGAAGAACAGCGTCGCTCTCTTGCGTCCTTCAACATTCGACCCAAAAGCCCACCAGTTCGCCTTGCTCAATAAACTCGGGGCAGCTGCATCCTCGCATATCTTGTGCCATCGTCGTTCAGCAGTCTCTGTCGTCTCGATCGCCACTTTTCGTCCTCTCATTCCATCGCTCTTGTTCAGCTGTTCGGCTCTCTCGATCATCCCCACGAGAAAGTCCACCTGCGCTTCGACTACAGGCGGAATATTTGCAAAAGGTGCCTTTGGTCCAGTTATAAGGAATAAATTAGGGAATCCGGTCACAGCACTGCCTAGATATGCAGTTGGATCGTCCGCCCACCGTTCCCTCAGATTTGTACCCCCACGACCTCTGATGTTGAGACTTTCATAGCTACCGTCGACAGCATTGAACCCCGTAGCACATATGACAACGTCCAATATGTGTTCGGCGCCATCTGCAGTGCTGATCCCGTCATGGCTGAACTCCACAAACTGCGTACTACGGAGATCCACGAGCTCTACATTCTCTCTGTTGAAGGTCTCATAGTAGCCCGAATCGCAGAGGGGACGGCGCGCCCACAAGCCCGTGGGCTTCAGTTTCTGCGCAGTCTCGGGGTCTTTCACAATCTCATCGATCTTGCGGCGGATAAAGTCGCACGCAGTCCTGTTAGCGGCTTCATCTGTGGTGATGTCGCTGAAAACACCAAACATGAAATAAAGGCCACTTCCGTGCTCCCAGGCTTCCTGGTAGAGCCTCTCTCTCTTCTCGTCAGATACGCTCAATGCGGAAATATGGCTTTCCTCGAACCCCATCCCCACAAAGCTGGTCTGTACCTGCTTGCAGATCGCCTCATAATTCTCATTTACGAAATCTCGGTATTCCTTGGTCACTGGCGTGTTCCCTGCAGGCACAGTATACTGGGGATTCCTTTGGAAACAGGTCAAGTGCTCCACCTCTGGCGCAAGAGCTGGTATGAGTTGAATGCCTGTCGACCCACATCCGATAACACCGACCTTCTTTCCCTGGAAGCTATGATTCTCTGGAATGTTCGTCGTGTGAAACATCTCTCCTTGAAACTCGTGGATCTTCGGGATTTTCGGCCACTTTGCATTAGTTAGGAGACCCAAGGCAGTGATGAGGTATCTAGCCGTATAATCTCCATGTGTAGTCCGGAGCCTCCAGACATTCTCGTCCTCATCATACGCTGCATCAAGAAGCTCCGTATCAAACTGCATAAATTCCCGGAGGTCATAGCGGTCCACGACATGCTCGAGGTAGGCGAGAATTTCAGGCTGGCTCACATAACGATTTGGCCACGGGTATGCTTTCAAATCCTCGAGATCAAACGAGAAGCGATAAACGAAGGATTCAGAGTCGCTCTTTGCACCAGGATACTTATTCCAGTACCATGTACCCCCAGGGCCTCCAGCCTTGTCGATTAGTTTCACGGAGAATCCCAACTCCACCAGTCGATATAGCTGGTAGATTCCGCTGAAGCCAGCGCCCACCACGAAGGCGTCATACACGTTGTCAATAGTCATGGTATCTTTTTAAGAGTATCTTTCGCTCGGAGACAGATAATGTGCGCTGGATTTAATGCAGGTTCCGATCTTTCAAAACGAACCGGCTATGAGATCACGCCAATATATACGCTTATAGCCACCCCAATAATAGTCCGAATTATTCCCAAGCACGACGGGGCAGTATGACAGGATCTGACAGACTACAAATTATCTTACCTGGGATATTCCTCGCATCATTGGCACAGGCTTCCTTTTAGACACTTGCCTAGGTAGTCACTTGCAGGGCATTTGGGATTCTACTGGCTCGTTTCGCAAAGGTACCCTGCAGCTTATGCAGAGAACTCGACCTAGTTGAAGACGCTCCCATCACGGACTCGAATGGGCAGTGCATGCATCCTAGTTATTTGTGTTGCAAGGGCTTTTGTAACCTAGAAGCCCTGATGCGGGGTTATGCGTCATGTTCTTGGTGATTCTCGGAAATATATTATAGTAAGAATGCGGAATGAGAGTATGCGATACGTTCCTAGGTTCGATTGTGGGGAATATGTCTGTACATTCTATTTATGAATGGCTATAGTCCATCTGAAGCGAGACATTGTATACCTTCAATTGCCATGGGAGACTAGACTTGAGCAAGTACCTACCCATAGAATCTTCTTCCCAAGGCGTTACGGTATAGACAGTAGCTGCATTCTTGTTGACTGTACGCCAGAACTATATGATTCTTAGTAGTCAGAAACCGTGGCTGCACGGATTAATAAGGATATCATATTGGTTGTGTTGGATCTGCATATTCATGGGTATTGTGGCAGTTGATCTACCAGATAGGTTACTACAGGCTTCGTAGTAGATATAGTCCATCTGCTGGCAAGACTACCTTAATGTTTGAGTTATTCTACTATACATGAGGACCATACGAGTAGGATGTACCAAAATATAGTAGATGGCAGATGTAGCATTTCCATTCAATACAGTTCAAAATCCACCTAGTCTGGCATAGCAGTCTCTGATACCTCTGATATCTTTCACTCTCTCCTGGCTAGTGAGGTAAACCTGTGTGAAGAGTGAGATGGTCAAAGAGAGAAGAAGAAGAAGCACTGCTTGATATTGCAGATATCCTTTATATCCTCTTTGACCTCTTCTTATCCTTCACTGCACTTTACTCACAGCTCACAGCTCACCACACCATCCAACATCCCATACCGATATCAGGATACCCTCACTGCCTGCTGTTGACGACTAAGCATCGCATCGTGGTGCCAACTGATTCACCTGTATTTGAGAAATCTGCATCTGTGTATCCCCTCCACTTCTCTCCTCCTCTCATCAATCCCGCTACCATAGAGCAAAAACTTCTACCAACAACATCCCGCCCTTCCCAAGATGGAAAGCTGCAGTGTAAGCCTGCTTCTTCGCAACGGTTTAGCCACCTTGGGCCTCATTCTCCTGTGCATCTCCCTGCTTCTGTTCGTGGCCGCGTGCCTGACTCTCTATTTCGCCACGTCGAAAGCCACCTCCACTTATCCATCGACCACTGCCCCTGTGCGTGACGGTGGAAAGAGTGACGAAGACGACCTGACTGAAGAGGATATGGTCACTGCGGCAATGATTTACTCGGCAAGTCTTCTGGATGGAGGAATAGAAGACATCCCGATCCCGCCCCTCTGCCCAGTGAAGAAAACTCGTGCTGCCGATGAGAACAATGAAAACACACCAATGCTCGGCGGAGGATCTGAGGTGCTGATAGACACGACCCTGGACACTCTCAAGATACCAGTCCTGGAGCCAAAGGTATGAAGATGAAGAAGAAGGAAAAGAAAAAGGAGAAGATGAAGAAGATGATAATAATAATGAAGAAGACGATGATTGTTCCTCGGATCGATGATGCTGATGTGATTGTATAGCGCAAGTCCCATGTCGTCCCCAGCCAACACGCACCCAAGGAGAGAGCTCCCAAGTGCGAGACACAGATCCAGACAACCGACTCCGGCTCCAATGGCACCTCCACGAGCGTCGTCCCCTGGAATGGACGTATCAACTGGGCCCTGAAGGGGGCAAGCGTCTTCGACTCCCCAGAACAAGAGTACGCGGCGTTCCGCCATCGCAGCAACATGATCAATCGCCAGCCCTACTCCGACCTCTGGCTCTTCCAGTATGGTATCCGGTACATCCCCACAAACGACGAACGCAACTCATATCGCACAGTTCGCATCGAGCAGCTCCCTGGCGACGTCACCCTCTCGCAGCTCCTCCCCGCCATCACCGGCGAGATCTACGCTGCACGTCTCACAGACACAACCGCAATCACGGGCTCCAACACGGCAATGATCACCTTTGTCTCGCAGGCGGACGCAGTAAAGTTCCTCGACCAGGTCGCTAAGAAGACCCTCACTCTGCCCGCTGGAAGAGTCGTTCCCGTCCACACCGCAACGTATCCCATGCCTGCTGATATCGAACGTCTGATCGCCGAGGAGGGCCACACGCGCTGCTTTGGGATGTACGGGTTCAGATACAAGCTCAAGGAAAACATCGCTCGTGCCTTGGCCCATCTCCCACACATGGACACCTCGCAGATTGAGAGCATCGAGGACGGTGCGGCGTCTGATGAGGTAGTCTTGAGGTTTCTGTCTGTCAAGGCAGCGGCGGCGGCGTTTCATTTCCTCAGAGGCCATCCAGCCTTGGGCAAGTGTCAGTTCCGCTTCTTGAAGCAGGACGGCACGCCCAAGGTTGGAGGCCTCTGAGTCGTAGGATGGGTTTGGTGGATGGATGGACAGATGGATGTTCTTTCTTGATGTGATGAAGGTTATGTCTCTTTCTTTGTTTTCTTCTTCTCTGCTTCCTCTTCTTTGTGGGGGGTGGCGTGACAATAAATAGTTTTTCTAAGCGAATCTGTGGATTCCTAAAGTCTGGCAGTGAATTCAATCGATTGTGTTTCAAGCGAGAAGGGCGAATATCGATTGCAGGAGGAGAGTCTTTAATGACTGAAACATTCACTTAATGTCTTTCACCCACTCAAGCTTCTCAATTCTGAAACACGCGCTCGGTAAACAAGTGAATATTTTTTTCAATCTCATCTTCTAGAACAGTATTTACTGTTAGTTTTCCTCCACAAATACTTATGTCAATACCAAAGAGAGACAATCCTGATAGAATACAGCAGAAATAATATGGCGAAGGATCAGACCTGAATCACAGCCTTGAATCAACCTCCACATCATCCTTTCCAGCACCGGTATTTGGCACGTGTGATCCTACACTGTTCTTGAGAATATAATGAGCTCTAGGCTTATACAGAAGGAGAAGAGGGGACGGTGGCTGATAAATGATGCAGTGGACTTTATTGAGTCATGAGTGGCCTCGACTGAGTGTTTGCACCATGATCATAAAGAGATATTCAATCCCAACAACCAGTGTGACAAATGCTGATATTATTTGTGATAAACTTCTTACAGCTTCATCTCGTGGGTTCATGATTCCTCATTTGAACATCTGATAAAAAACAGGTTTCCTCGGGCTTCATTTTTCACTCTGCGTGCAGATCAGTCTTCCTCCTAATGATAATGAGAAAAGAACTACGAATAACGAGGATAATGAGGATATTAAGCTCTGAATGTCTCCTTGGCAGCGCACAACATGCTTCATCAGCTGAGGTTCCATGGAAACTTGGGAGACTTTGAAGCTCAGAGATAGATCGGGAGAACCTGCACAGTGCTTGATATTATCACCACTATCATCAGACAATCGAAGGAGAACTAGCATCCCATTATACTACTCCCAAGTACGCCGGGTGATATCAGAGCTCCACTGGAATGCACCCTAGTGACGCTCCATTCCTGGCGTCTCCTCCCGACTAGAAAAGCCTTCCGCATGAATGGCTCCACTGGCCTCTGGACTTGGCTCTGGCCTAGACTGCAAGACTTCAGTAAGATCAGTGGTATTCAGGCCTTGTTACGACTGGTGCCCACAATCAGCATGTCTCCACTATAGAGTAGACGTGGTCCAACGCCTGTTGTACAGAATCATAATGTGCCGTGATGCCATCAACGCCTTCGTCAGCCGATATCCAACCGTTGGAAAATCTCCTTCCTCTTCAACCATCGTCACCCCGCTGCATTCCTGGTGAAGAACCTAGTAAGGCGATCTGGTGACAACCTTACCTAGCACGGTGTAGACGATTCTCTAGCCCTGTAGCTCCCCAGCCAGGAATGTGGGAGGGTTCATGCGTACTAAGTACGTACCAAGACGGCCCTCATAGCGTATAGGCGCGCTCGCAACGATGATAGACGCGGCCCTGATGCAGGTTATTGGGTCATCGGCGACTTCATCGATCCAGAATCGGAGCATTCCAGGCGCGGAGACTTCGGCAACCTTCTTCATCCTCTTGCCCTTTTCGCTTTCTCGTTGGCATCACGCTCCATACTCCCTCCCCAAATTCACCTCTTATCTCTTCTCTCCTTTCTCCTTTCCCCCTTCTCCTACCGGAGAGTCACGGTACGTAGCAATTGATAATGTATGCCAGGGGCTCGCAGCGCTTGAGTGCAACCCTAGGGAATGGATAGCCAAGTATGTTGATCTTGCTGGTGCAAACCTGCTCGATACGTGATGGTGGGACCAAAACACATCCCTTGACTCTAGGCGTTGCGCAGTGTACTTGTAGTAGTACTTGAGTATCTTGTCTTGTCTGTCCCGATGAGTCCTGATGAGCCCGCCCTGTACAGATTCGACACGACAATGACTGACGGACACCAGAGAGAAAAAGAACCCCAAGTGGTTGCGGTGGCCCTGGAGGAGCAGGGGCTGGAGTTCACCCCAGATGGGCTGTATGTGCGCTGGGCCAGCACTAATCCAAGACATCCGAGGAACTGGCATCCGCTGCGCAAGGCGTACGACATAAGCTTAATTATTATTCTTGAATTTTATACGTGGGTGGCTGCTGTTCCTGCAGTGTCCGTTGACGCTGAAACATCTCGATGACTAGTGCTGATGCTGACACTCTATCTAGAACTGCAGTCAATGCATCAGGGGTATGTGTCAAACCCTCGTGAGACATATTGGCATCCATACATTAGCCTCTGCATTGGATCTCTCATCGTTGATAGGCGACGGCTGCGAAAGATTCCCGGGAACAATTCGGTATCGATCTAACTCTCGCCGTATTCCTCTTCGTCTGCACGTGTGTCTCCCTTCTTCAGCCTTAATATAAGCTGTAACGCATGCTCATATTCAATGGTCCAGGTACTCACTGGCGCAAGGCGTTGGGAATGTCATCTTTCCACCGTATTCTGAAGCGTTTGGACGCAAGAGACTGTACGTCATTAGCACTGGTTTATACAGCGTGTTTTGCGTGATTATCGCAGCAGTGCCCTCTTTGGGAGCGTCGATTGTAGGGCGGATTATGACAGGCTTTCTCTCCGCAATTCCTACCGTCATAATCACTGGGAGTATTGAGGATATGTTCAACTCTCGGGATCGTATCTGGCTAGTCTTTGTGTATATGGTGGTAGCCAATCTGGGCGTGGCAATGGGGCCCATAATAAGCATCTATATTAGTGCGCAACTTGGATGGTCAGTTTTCCACCTTGGACATATCTTTCAGAGACAGGGAGATGAAGAAGAAAATGCTAAGTTGTTGTAGGCAATGGGTCTTCTATGTTGCTGCCATTATCACAGCGATCTTGACTGTCTTGCTCCTAGGCATTCGAGAATCGCGGCCGTCCCTCCTCCTCTCCCAAGAAGTCAGCAAATTGCGCCAGATAACAGGCGACATGTCCCTCCAAGCCCTGAATCCAGACGATGTACCAAGCCTCTCAGCTTTCGTGCGAGATGGTCTGCTCCGACCTGTCCGACTCTTCTTCACGGAGCCCATTGTATTCGCCTGCTCCATGATGAACGGCTCCTGCGTAGCGCTTATATATCTCCTCACCGAAGCGCTCCCGCCCATATACGAATCCATGGGTCTTACTACAGAACAAGCAAGCCTCCCCTTCATCGCCATCGGCCTGGGCTTCCTCCCCAGCATCATAATCCGACTTATGGACCAACGTCTCGCAGCCCAGCATCACCGCAAGCTCTTCCCTCTCCTCCCAGAGCACAAACTCACCGGCATCTGCATCGCCGCTCCCTTCTTCGCCATCGGCCTCTGGTGGTTCGCCTGGATGGTCCCGCCAGCTGTGCACGGCATCCACTGGTTCGTCACGGTTATCCCGTTGTTCCTCGTTGGATTCGCGCTCAACGAGTTCGGTACCGTGTTGGCCGGGTACCTAGCCGATAGCTACAACAGCTACGCGGCTAGTGCGTTTGCCTCACTGTCTATTGCACGGTCGTTGCTGTCAGCGATGTTTCCTCTCTTCGCGACGAAGATGTTCGGCGCGCTGGGTGCCAACATCGGAATGTCTGTTTTGGCTGGTGGCGCGGTCCTCTTCTGTCCTGTGCCGTTTATCTTTCGGTATTATGGGCGTGGGATGCGCGAGAGGAGTAGGTTCGCGAAGTACTCCCTGCAGGTTTATGCGGAGACTACTGTTGAGAGGCAGTATTAGCTCCTACCTCTTTCGTGTGTTCGACGTGGTTCTTGACATTTGGGTGGTGGTGGTGGTGAGAGTGAGGGTGAGCGGAAATGTAGGTATGCTGGGGATAGTATCACTTGCTTTAGAGACTTGAGGTCTACTATTACTCTTCACAATTCTGTTTTAATAACTGATGTCGATTTGTCTTTTCTTCCAAGTGGTATATTACTAGTAGCTGCCTTCTTCGTGATGGGAATAGTTCAATATCATATTCAAAAGACATATGGGAATGAATTTATACGTCTGTTTTAAAGAAACACAAGATGAAGACATCCGAATCCCATCTCCAGTGTTTTTTGGTGTTTATATGGCTTATGCCTGAGGCACCCCGTCCTATTCAATTTCCCTTGCTTCGATCTTTTTCTTCTTTTCATCACTTCAACTCTCCTTCAAGGCTTCACCATCCGCTCTTTATCATCTATCTCATTCTCTGTATATTGCTTGAGTGAGGACAGCAACATCATAGGTGCTATCCTGACAAGATACCCGTTAAGCTCCAGCCCGGCTTAGAATGAGACCCTGTTACCCTAATGATTCATATGTCGGTCGGAAGGAATGACATCCATAATCCGTATCCCCGTCTTCAACTTGCAGCCGCCAAGCACTCATATGCGCGGGGAATGAAGTCTCGCTAACAATACAGCGACATCGCGTGGGCGAATCATCCCCCGGTATGTGACGATCGACAGCTCAATTTTCCTCTCTGGAGTCGCTACAGACGATAAGCAACACTAGGCGCTGAGCTCCAACGGAGTAGAATTCCATTTTTGCGAGGGGTGGCCCCCACGGGGACCCCTCCCTCCGCTATGGATTCTAGACTCGAGGGTGGCTGCTGCTGCAGAGTAACATCAACTACCGAGCTTCTGCTGCGTGCGCTTTTTGGGTCCTCTACAGACGATCCGTGCGAGACACGCTGCATATGTCCGCATCGCTGTAAATCTCCGAATAGGCCATTATTGGGCTATCATGGAATAGAATGCAGATCTCTTGCCTGACTGTGAGACTTGCTTACCACGTCACGTTGCCTGCAACCCCTACCTTAAATACCGTCTCTTGCCATGTCTGGTTTTCATCTTTCCATCTTACACCTGTTTTCTGGTCAAACTATACACTGCCTAAGCCTTAACAGCTTATCATGGCTCAGTCAGAGGACTACGACCACTACAGGGACTCGGATATGGAGAAATCAACCTCGCAGGACAACCCCAAGTTAAAATTTAGCCACCTCGAAGACCCAGACGAGGGATTGAGTGAGGAGGAAAAGGCTAGCATTGTGAGGTTTCGTTACTTTCGAGAGATATGCGCTAATAGATACTAGGATCGCTCTTTGGTCTGGAGACTCGACTTGAAGCTGATTCCCTGGCTCAGCCTGCTGTATCTTATTTCTTTTCTGGATAGGTGAGTGCATCAATCCTTCTATCATGTATGTAAGCACTGATGCACTTCAAAGGACCAACATCGGCAATGCAAAGCTCGCAGATTTACAGGATGACCTTCATATGACCGACAACCAGTACAATGCCTCTCTCACAATCTTCTTCGTCTCATACTCGGTCTTTGAACCCTTGACAAACGTGCTCCTCAAGCGCCTACGACCTAGTATCTTCATACCCTCAATTATGCTATTCTGGGTGGGTGTACACGGTCCTCTTTACACTTTCCAGCTCACTCACGTTTTAACTCACACAACCAGGGCGTCTGTATGATGTGCATGGGCTTCGTCCGTACCTGGTCCGGTCTTATGGCTGTATGTGTACCTGTACCTCACTGCAGCCGCAGCTCCTCCTCTCTGACAACTCCCAGGTACGCTGGTTCCTCGGATTAACAGAGGCCGGTCTCTTCCCTGGCGTGGGATACTTCCTCTCATGCTGGTACAAACGATCAGAGTTTGGCGTTCGCATGGCCATTTTCTTCTCCGCGGCCGCCCTGGCAGGTTCCTTTGGTGGCCTGCTCGCAACAGCGATCTCCTTGATGGACGGGATTGCTGGGAAAGCTGGGTGGGCGTGGATTTTCATCCTGGAGGGTCTAGCGACCATCCTCATCGGGATAGCCTCGTTCTGGATGGTGTATGACTTCCCAGACGAAGCGAGGTTCCTGTCGGACGACGACCGCAAGCGGGTCCTACACAGGCTAGCGGTCGATCAACAGGCTAGCGCGGAGCACGAGAAGTTCAAGATGGCGTATTTCTGGAATAGTCTCAAGGACTGGAAGACCTATACGGGGATGGTGATCTACATGGGGGCAGATGGGTCTCTATATGCGTTTTCGCTCTTTGTTCCGACGATTATCAATGAGCTAGTGAGTATTTCCTGGATGTGTTCGTTCACAAGTTTCGGCTGCTGACCATAGATATGTAGGGTTTGTTGCGCGGATTCATAGTAGCAGCCTAAGTATACGCATTGTTGCTGACTGGGTATATAGGATACAAGGCAATCCACGCGCAACTGCTCAGCGTGCCTCCGTACGCGGCTGCAGCTATCGTAACCGTCGCAGTGGGATTTATTGCGGATCGTACACGGCAGCGAGGAATCTGCAACATGGTCGTATCTGTCTTCGGCATGGCCGGCTTCGCGATGCTTCTTGGGGCCAAGTCAGCGGGAGCGCGCTACGCAGGGACATTCCTGGGGGCGATGGGTATCTACCCGGCAATCTCCAACACGATATCCTGGACGAGTAACAATGTTGAAGGTCGGTTTCTTTTCTTCTTTTTACTAGTTACTATAGATGAAGTACTAACCATGGGACAGGTGTGTACAAACGAGGCGTCACACTGGGGTTCGTCATCGGCTGGGGTAATCTGAATGGCATCGTGTCTTCGAATATCTACCGCGGCGACGACGCTCCCCAGTTCTATCCCGGCCATGGCACGGTCCTGGCTTACCTGGTGCTTTTTCTGTTTGGTGGATCGTTAGTGCAGTACATCCTGCTGCGGCGTGAAAACGCCAAACGCAGACGTGGAGAACGAGACCACTGGGTGGAGGGGCTGGACCGTAGCGAGATTGAGCTTCTCGGAGACCGGAAGCCAGACTTTATATACACCCTTTGAGGCCCATCACCTGCCCACAATCATGTTAAGGCAAGTATTCTATATCGAGAACTTAACAGAAATCCAAGAATTTCCATCATCCCCCTTCCTCTCTCTGGTAGATACCCTCACCATGGAATTGGCGCTTCAGACCAACGTAGGAACCACAACCAGCCAGCCAGTCATCATCTCTTGTCCCTATATCTCTAATATGTAATGTAATAAGCCGTAGGAAATAAAAGTAAACCTCATCCATCCAATCGGTACAAATTCACAATATCCTGGTTCTTCTTCGGCCCCTTAACCACATGTCGACTCGCCCAGCTCAGCACCTCCCCAGACTGCGCGTCAATCCGAAACGCATACGCCGTGCGATACATATCATTAATGCACAAGTGATTGCCCCGCGCAGAGACAACCCTCGTCCCAACAGCCTGCACAGCCGGCGGCTCAGGCGGAGAGACATACGTCCCCTCCACAGTCGCAGATCCAAAATCACCAAACTCAAACTCATGGAAGAGATAATCTGGTTCATCCTCAGTGCCCACCTTCACGAACCACACGCTTATCCGGCCTGTTTCGCTAAGGCGCCAGATATACTTCTTTGTCCAGCGGAGCCCGATTCCCAGGGTGCGGGGCATGTCGCCTTCCTCGTGGTAGAGCATGTCGCGACTGTGGCTGGGGCTTGAGCTCGAGCTTGGGTCTGTGGGTGTTTTTGAAGGACTGAATGTTGCTGAGCCGTGGAGGTCGCCTTGGATGTCCATTGGGTTGTCGCTTTTGAGGGTTCGGAGGAGGGTCCAGCGGTTGGGGGTGCGGGCGAGGGAGGAGAAGAGGTTGGTGAGGAGGGCGAGGGACATTGTGGGATCGTCGGGTTGGGATTGTTGGGTCATTGTTTTGATGGCATTAGTGAGATATGAGGAGAGATGAGAAACTGATGGTCTTCTCTGGAGTATCGAAAAGAGAGGTGAGAGTTGGGAACGCAGGAAGTTGAGAGTCTCGCTTTGAATTGCAAGGCGGTCAACTGCGCTCTCTGTCTGGACTTTCTCTACACTTGAGCTCTTCTGAACTCTTCTGAACCTCACTTGGACACTCGGTTGAATTCTACCGTCTCATCTCAGTCTACCGTATTCTCGAAGAGGTCCACCGGATACTAAACTCTAAGAGTGTTGGGATGGCTATAGAACTGTTCTGACTTTCTCTGCTCATCTGCGATTTGGGGGTGGCTATAGCTGACTCTATCTATATCACTATTCCTTCAAAACCTCACCCAAGGATATGGTAATGGAGCCCTCTCAACGCTTGGCTGACGTTTCCTCTTACTCCCTGGTAACCTTATTCACAGAATATTATCGTCAGACACTGGTCGCCACGCCATCGGGTAAATCCTGATGCTGAGGCGGAGCCTATATTTGTGCCGCTTATGGGGCGAGGTCCGAACTCGTTCGTTTTCGTCAAGAGAGGTACCATGGGCCGCGAGGATTAACACTAAAGCTTCAAGAGCTTCATCCAGTCATCCTCGTGCAGTTATCCCCACGTAGTAATGTGGGTTAAAGTTTGCAAGCCCGTGATGCTGAAATTCAAATTCCCCGCGCACCCCAACCGACCTCGTCCCCGGAAATTTCCATAAAATCGAAGCCTGTCTCCAATATCCGAGCCAGATTTTGCATTCCAGATATCAATTGAAGGGTTTTGGGGTTGAACTCTTTCCAGTCATGGACGGTATGTTATGCTCCTTTCCCTCCTCATGTCCAGGCGAATATTTATCCCCACACATCCTCAGCCACTGTTTCGTATATACCAATACCCTCTTGATGTCCTGTTGCGCGTCGAAAGTCCACGATAATCCGTCTGTTCCCGGAGCTGAAAAAGAGCTTCTGTCATGTCTTTCTCATGGCGGGCTCCCAAACGACCAGTGAAACTACCGGATTCATCCTCACTCAGACACAAAAGTACATTGTGACAGCTTTCATCGGCATTTCGTGGTATAACTCTATCGAGCTCATCGTGCTGTGTTTCGCAACATTCAAGCGATATGAGGGACTCTATTTCTGGAGTCTGTTGGTTGCATCCTCCAGTCTCATTCCATACTGCTTGGGGTTCGTCCTCTTCTTTTTTGTCGCAAGCGCACCGTCGTACCTGTCAATCACCTTCATTCTCCTCGGCTGGTATTGCATGGTAACAGGCCATTCAATGGTACTATGGTCCCGCCTACACCTCGTCCTGCTCCGTCAAAAGGTGCTCCGGGCACTGCTCTACCTCATCATCATTAACTCCATCCTCCTCGAGATCCCCATCACAGTCTTGATATACGGAACTCTGTCGCCAGAACCTGATGCATTCATTAGGGGCTATAAAGTCATGGAGCACATCCAGTTAATCGGGTTCTGTTTCCAGGAATCGCTGATCTCGACGATCTATATCTGGGAAACCTTTAAACTGCTGCGCCTCCGTCCACAAGGCCAAAGCCGTCGGATCCTCGCCCAGCTGCTGGTCATCAACGTGGCCATCCTCATCCTAGACGTCGCCGTAGTTGCCGTCGAGTATGCGGACTTGTACGGTATCCAGGTCATGTTCAAGCCTGTGGCATACAGTATCAAGTTGAGACTGGAATATGCCATTCTCGGACGATTAGTCGTGATCGCCACCCATTCCTGTTCCCCGCCAGAAGTGGTCGAGTCGAGTGCGCAGGGCCTGAATCCCGCCCCATTGTCCGCGCGTGGCCTGTCAGTGGATGTTGAAGCGCGCCGGGAAGAGATGGATATATCCTCCATTTCTTTGGGGTATAACAATAACAACGGAGGACCGATCTCCCCTCCGGACTAGACTGTGTGTTATATAGATAGATCTGTAGCTTTAATTTGGCATCAATCTGCAATGCAACTTCGTTAAGCATCCGGCAAATTGCTCAAGTCGGCACTAGACGTGGCTTCTGACTGAGGCATCTTTAAATCCCGTCACATCTTTGCGCTCAGATAAACTTTCACACACTGGTCCTATCCCCATGGACCTCCTAGGAGCGATGTGATTGTACGCATTCGTAGAGCTTTCTCTAGGAATCCAACAGCCCTTCAACATCCCCAGTCTCGCCATCTCCGTCACCCAGGACAATGAAATACCACCAAGGCAGATAAATCTCGGTCTTCCTACCTCCTGTTTTCAAAACAAACTACACTCTACCAGACCCAAGGGCTACGCCAACATCCACACCGAACACACAAGATTCTTCGACAGAAGCACAACCAAAGCCAACACAGCTACCGCAATCTCTCTGCTCGATGACGACGACAAAAACCACTCAACATCCAACCATCCACTTGATTCTCCCAGACTTGCCCTGTCAGAACCCTGGTTCACGGTTCACGGCTCACGTCACCCTAGCCGACATGCTCAGCCACCGATCTGGCCTACCACGCCACGACTGGCTCATGGTCGAGGACGCAATGATGCAGCAGACACGGATATATGGGTTTCCTTTGTGGGTCAATTGACTGGATTGGATAATCTTTTGTAATTTATGGTATATATGGTATGATACCATAGATTGCATCAAGTAGTAATGTAGAAGATCATTAACTAACATTGGCTGGTTTTATGATAGAGTCTAAGGAGTCAAATCCCAAGAACAGCATGACAATTTATTTCTAAGCCCGCGGCACCGGTCGAACCCATGAGAGGAGCAAGGTAATGCCCAGGACAATAAACCCGATAATCATCAGGGAACGGTGATACTGCTGGCCATTATACCGGAAGACGATAGCGAAGATGATGCCTCCAAAGTTACCCATGCCGCCGACAATCCCGGAAACAATACCTGGACAGATCAGATTAGGACTACCATTTCCCATGATGGAGGAAGAGTGGACTCACCGTTCGCAGAAGGATGGACGTGCGGCACAATGGCAAAGTTAGCGCCGTTGCTGGCTGCAATGAAAAATGCCATCAACACAACGAGGCCAAACATAAGGCTCTCTCGGTGGGGATCGAGGAATCCGATGAGAATCGCGGACCCGGCCGTCCCCAGACCTAGGGCTACCAGCCAGAACTTCTTCCCCCATACGGACTTGGTGTAGGCGTAGATGACGTCTGCGATGAAACCCCCAGCGGGGCGGAAGACAACGTTCACCAAGCCGAACATTGCGGCCCAGCGCCCGGACTTGGTCTGGCCTAGGCTCGGGAAGTTCGTCAGATAGTATGCGCCCAGGATGGAGTTTATGGCGAGTTCTGCGCCAAACGAGCACGCGTATGGCAGGGCCACGGCCAGGGTAGACGGGTCGACGGCGACGCTGAGGTACCGTTTCAGAGTTGGTGCTTCCACGACCACGTTCTCGATTTGGCCGACTTGCTGGGCCTCCGTGTCGACAATGTCTGGTGTTTGGACGCCTTTCTTCTCGTCGTCGCCGTGGGTGTTTCTGGACGAGACGGGCGTGGATGATCCGTTCAGGTCGACGATATTACTCTGTTCAGTGGGCTTGTGTCGGTCAGCCCACCTCCCGTTCGGGGTGTCTGGACAGGTGAAGAGCATAGCCAGCGCGAGGACGACGATGATGATAAATGGGACGATGTACGCAACACGCCACGCCTTGTGGGGGGTAAGACCGCTCTTTTTGACGAGGGAATCATAGATAGCGGGCATAACAAAGCTATCCAGTCCATCCTGTTAGCTAGGTATTACAATCCGAAGAGGGCCATGGCATGTCTTACTATGTAATACCGCCACCTGCATTTCCAAGGCCTCCAGCAAGAGAATTGGCGGTTCCCACGACGTTCTTCTCGAAGAATCCTGTACACCAGACTTGACAGGGGACGAATGTGGCGCCGAGGATGCCAACGAAAAATCGCAGTCCGATCAAACCCGCAGGCGAGGTTACAAGACCCGCCATAGCAGTTGGGATAGCACCGCACAGAAGCAGACCAACAAATACCAGTCGCGGCCCGAAGCGATCGCATAGAGGGCCAGCGATAAAGCGCATCACAAAGCTGGAAGTGTCAGCGGTACGTACATATAGGCAGCCAGCCTGAGGATACCGCTTACGTTCCAAGGAGCGCGACAATGTTGGAGTTGGCAACTTGATTCTGCGACATGTGCAGATCTTTCTTGATGGTGACGCTCATCTACCGCGCAAGTTAGCCAAGATTCTGTAAGAAGAGTGGTTGGTGACTTGGCTACTTACCAGCGGCGGAAAGGCGTACCAGGACAGGAACGCAGTCATAAACCCAAGCCACGAGAAGAAGAATACTCGTCCATGGACGTTGAAAGGGTTAAGAAGCGGGATTGACCTTGCCTTGTTGTTGATAGGATTCACCTTTGGGGCAGCAACGGCCAGGCGCAGCACCTCCATGACTGACATCTTGTTAAGAGGGACACGAACGTTGGCGACTAAGGATAGGTTTTTGTATAGGCGGAGTCGAACTGAGCATTGGGAACCGGGAACTGGTGGACGAACATAGCCTTAAATGAGTGCCCTTGATGTGTTTGCGCTGGCCTAGAATCTACCTTAAATTGACTTTAGCTCTATCTTGATACTCCTAGGAGTTACTCAATTGCCAAGTTGAAGCCATGAGCCCGTCTACAGTCGATACCAAGACAGGAGAATTATATTGTAGCCGCATCAGTCGATGTTTGTGAAGAATCATCATCAGCCAAGAAGGCAGTCTCCAACCAGAAAAGGATCCCACGCTCCCTCACACATACATCCTATTCCGAAGCATGAAGAAGCAAAAACGAGGCGGCAGCCAATATCTCCGCCCATGACAGGGGAAAGGGATTTCCGCGGTAGCCCTGATGAGGCCAGATCGAATCATCGCCAAAAGAAAGTTAAGTCGACGGAAGCCAAGGATCTGACAGGCTCTTGCGAGAGATAAACAGTATGTCTGTTATTGGCTATGCAGCAACCTCGATGATCTCCGCGCTCTTCAAGAGGGCCATTTCTTCCGCGGAGTCTAGGCTTTTGTATATCTGGCTTATCTCGTCCGGGTGTCTTGACATCACGAAACCATTCCCTGCAGCGTAGAGACATTATCATGGGTAGTGTAGAACAAGTCATAGGTAGGTATAGAGGGGCATGGCATTGCCAAGCCGATCGAGTGTCTGCGCTGGCGCATAGCGGAAACTATTGGCAGTGAGCTGGAGATGCTGGAGATGAAGAAGAACGAATGGCTTCAACTTTGACGAAAAGAAACACAGCGGTCGGTCAGGTGACGTTCATGTCGGATCACATGACTGGCTTCGTCTATATCGATGAAGAAATCAGGGCCAGGATGGGGTAATGTGCTCATTTGGAGTCACAGTATATTTGTGGATAGAGTAGAGGTCAGGGAATATATTTCTGTATATTTATGGAACGCGGGGGAAGAAGTCATCCAGAGCACTAAGAATGTAGCACATCGTAAGAGTTGCAGATGCGTCACCACTGGAGCCTAAATACATTGCACCTTCAATACATCGATCGCTCTTCATCCAATCCTTCGTCTTTCAACATTCCAAGTTTGCACAAATGGTGTCCCTCGAAACAGTAAAGAAAAGCAACTCCGCGCTGAACGCGTACGGTCGGGGGCTGGTCGGCGTCTTTGGTACCTCCCCTGTGCTTCAATCAGAAACATCTTCCATACACTGTATAAACTAATGAATCACTGGCAGTCGGAGGAACAAGTGGAATTGGCGAGTCGACAGCCCGCGCCTTTGTGCGATATACGCTCGCACCACGCGTGTATCTGATCGGGCGCAACGAGACGCAGGCCTTCAGAATCATCGACGAGCTGCGACAGGTCAACCCGGACGGAGAGATCAGCTTCGTGAAATGCGACGTTTCGCTGTTGAATGGCGTCGACAGGGCGTGCAGGACGATCCAGGAGAAGGAGGAGAAGGTGAATGTGTTGTTTTTGAGTCCGGGGGTTATGACGACCAAGGGACGCGATGGTATTGCATTTTTATACATTCTATCCTGTTCTATTCTATTCTTTTCTATACATGCTGTGCCGTGCTATCTCTAACGGATACAGAAACTGAAGAAGGCCTCGACAAGAAGCTGAATCTACACTATTATTCCAGAATGCGGTTCGTCGCCAACCTCCTCCCCCAACTCACCAACGCCGCGACCGCAGACAACAACCACCTCTTCCCTAGTGTGCAGGGTGGTACCAGGAATCTGTCCTCTGTGGTGACGGTGTTGTCGCCGGGTAATCATCAGGGCCCTCTGCTTCTCAACGACCTCGCTCTGAAGCAGAACTACACGCTTGGGAACTGCGCAACGCACGCCATCACCATGACCAACCTCGCCATCGGGGAGCTCGCAAAGGCCCATCCGTCCACTGCCTTTGTCCACACTGACCCCGGAGCCGTGAGGACAGGCCTCCTCCGCGACTTTGGGCCGGTCGTTCAGGCTGCGATGAGTGTGGCGTGGGTGTTTCTGCGGCCGTGGTCGACGCCGCTGGAGGAGAGTGGGGAGAGACATCTGTATGCGGCGACCAGTACGCGATTCCCGGCGCGAGCGGAGAAGAGGGTTGACGACAAGGGCGATGAGGTTGCGCCTGGCTTGGACGGGGTTAAGGGGTCTGGCGCGTATCTGGTGCAGCCGGACGGGTCGCCGACGAGGAAGATGAAGCTTTTGTCCGAGTATCGCGAGAAGGGCATTGGAGAGGTCGTGTGGGCGCATACGCTGAAGATATTCAGCCAGACCTGCGAGAAAGTCTAGATATCTCTATTTCCAATCACCTGGTTGAATAGCTCCTCAGGTAGAGTATATTCTACTCTCATGACAGCACGTCTTCATTATCATAGAAAAGATACCCTGACCGAGTCCTAGAAAAAATCCGATTCTGAACAGACTTCTTCTAATTAATCTCTTCAAGAATTACTAGAGGGTAGGAAGAGCCTGCACAACCTGAGCCCATTCGCCAAAGCCATAGGCCCCCGGAACACTCGCGCCATCAAACAAACTGGCCAGGACAACACGATCAGACTGCTCTCCCTTCCACGGCTCTCGTCCATGCTGTGCGATGATATTATCGTACACCAGCACGTCGCCCTGCTCCCACTTGTGCAGCACGCGGATCTCATCCGTGATCCTGGCCAGATGCGCCAGATACTCTTCAGGGATAGGCGTACCGTCCCCAAAGCGCTGATGCGCAACACTCTTCCTCCCTGACCCCGTGCCTGCACTCGCCTCAAGGTTGTTCTTATAGTACGCCGCTAACCCAGTAAACAAGGACGGAAGATTCGTCCCAGGCTGCGTACGGATGACAGGCAGACGATGCGTGAGAACCAGCGCCCTCCCTCCATCCCCCTCCACATCCTCCCTCCACTCCCAGCTCGTAAACTCCCCCCTCCCATACCGCGCAATCTGCGCCTCAATCTTGCGTCTCTGGGTCTCCTCGTCATCACCCTCCTCCACCTCCTTCCCAAAGGCCTCCTTCAGCGTCGACCCCCCAACATACTGTCTCTCAGGCTTATACACCACTTCACTCAGAATCCCCTTCTCAGCCAACAGGTCAACGAACTCGGGGATCTCGAGCTGCGCGCGCCGGAAAAGCTCCAGACTCGACGAGATGGGCGTTTCCCCGCCCTGTCCCGGCCCAGGTGCGCGCTGCGCATAGAAGAAGATGTACTCCGGTGCGTGCGGCACCTGCGGCGACTCGTTATGGTTATAGATGCGGACTTCCTTGGGGGCTTCGTTGGCTGGGGCCACGTTGGGGGCGAGGAGGGGTCTGTCGACGACGATGCCGATGATCTCGTGGGGACTGTATCCGAAGGCGTGGGCGAACTGGCTGAAGTCGGCGGCGTTGTGGATGGGGAGGTCGCGGAAGAGGAGCGTGCCGTGGCGGGCGAGGAGTTTGGTGAGGGTTTGGTTGGTCTGGAGGGATTTGATGGAGGAGATGGTCTTTTCGAGGGTGAGAGGGGAGCTGTCTGCTTGTGATGGACGCAGAGCGAGTGGGATTTGGGTGTTTGGGGGGTGAGGAGGGCCTAAAGTGCGCTGGTTGGAGGGGGGGAGAGTGAATGGTTGGAAGAGGTCTGTCATTTTCCGTGTAAATGTAGGAGTTGGATGGATAGATGAGGTGAATATATTGGAAAAGAGTATAGAGAGAGAGAGTATAGAGAGAGTATAGAGAGAGAGTATAGAGGGCGAGATAGAGAGGGGTATAAATATAGTGACGAGAGTAGAAGAGGAGGAGTTGCTCATCTTCCCCTCATATCACGAATCCTTTCAATCAACCATTTTCGCATAATTCTTCGCCTCTCCAATGGAATTGATTTCATGATTCCTCATTGTCTCCAACAATGGCGAACTTGCTGTATATAACTGTCTGGTATTCTCCATCGTCACCCACAGCCACACTCGACACTCAAGATGTCTTCCAAACTCGCACAACCTGCACACAATGGCAAGATCTCCTTCTACAGAAGCACGCTCTTCCAGATCCTCGTCGTCGGACTCTGTGCCTTCTGCGCCCCCGGGATCTGGAGCGCAATGAACGGCCTGGGTGTCGGTGGCTCGCAAAGCCCCGATCTCGTCAACGCCGCCAACGCACTTCTGTATGCCTTCATGACAGTGACCTGTTTCGCAGGCCCCTGGTTGACCAACGCCATCGGCTTCCGCTACACTCTGAGCGTCGGCTCCATCGGATACCCTCTGTACGCCGCAGGCCTGTATCTCAACAACCGCACAGGCGCCACCTGGCTGGTGTACGTGGGTTCCGTGGCCTGCGGTATCAGCGCGGGCTTCTTCTGGAGCGTCGAGGGCGCCATTGCAACAGGATACCCCGAGACGCGCAAACGAGGCCGCTACATCGCGACGTGGTTCACCTTTCGCAACTTTGGCAACATCATCGGCGGCGCTGTCTCGCTGGCGCTCAACCACCGCGTAAACCACCGCGGCCAGGTCGGGTACCAGACGTATCTGGCCTTTATTGCCATCCAGTGTCTGGGGCTGGTCTTTGGGCTGCTTCTCTCGAACCCGGAGAAGGTGCAGCGTGATGACGGGACACGTCTTAGCTTCTCCTCCTCCCCTGAGGCTGTGAGTGAAGGTGAAGGTGAAGCTAAAGCTATCCCCTGGCGCACTGAACTCGTCGCTATGTGGACGCGTCTCCGCAGCAAACCCATCCTCCTCCTCACCCCGCTCTTCTGGTACTTTGGCTGGATCCAGGCCTATCCAGGTACATACCTAGCGACGTACTTCACCGTGCGTTCGCGCGCCCTGGGGAGCTTCCTCTCAGCCGTCGTCGGCACACTGGCCACCTGGCTCGGCGGCTCCCTAGTCGACATCCCCTGGACGAGGAACAAAAGGGCCCGCGCACTAACCACCTGGCTCCTCATCGCGCTGCTCAACACAGCAACATGGATCTGGGCTGTTATTATCCAGAACGAGTACCGCCACACGCGGCCCGTGCTGGACTGGGCGGACCAGCGGTCCTTTGGACGCGGGTTTGGTCTTTACCTCTTTGAGCGGATTAGTCTGGGACTGGTTGAGAACTATATCTACTGGTGTATTGGCAACCTGGCGGACTCGCCGGCCGAGCAGATCAGATATAGTTCGTTGCTGAGGGGCGTTGAGACGGCGGGCGTTGCGGTGGGCTTTGGGGTGCAGGCTGTGCCGACGGCGCTGATTGTCACGGCGAGTATTAATTGTGGGCTGTGGGTTTTGGCCATGCCGTTTAGTTACTGGGCTACGTTGCAGGTTATTAAGGAGGTTTATATTATGTAGCTCTAGTAGCTATATACTGGGAACTGTATAGGTAACACTTAGTGCTATATGGAAGAGGACATGCGATTCACCCAAGACACCCTCCCCTCAAACGCCTCCTCTGCACGAATATACTCCAGCACGCGACATCTCCGGGCTCTGCGGGTAGAAATGTAGTTGACGAAGAAGTACAGGATGAGGTCGCTCGCCAGCACGTATCGCGCCAGAACAAAGTACACTCCGTTGGCCCACGCCTGCAGCCGCGTCAGACGAGCAGACTCTCCAGCCTCCTCCTCGCTCTCCTTCCTCCGGAGCGCCTGATACTCATCAAAGACCAGTTTCATGTCCTCTAAAGTCCCCCTCCCCTCCCTGTGTCTGTAGAGCGCATTGCAAAGCGCCACCACATCGGCGATGCCGCTATTCAGTCCCTGGCCCGCATTAGGCGTGAACCGATGGCAAGCATCACCAACAAGAACCATTCTCCCCCAGCTCCAATGCCGCAGCACGCCCTCTCCCAAGTCCGCCATGCCACCGGTCAAGCGCGCACAGTAGATATCCTGCACCGTCAGCGTCTCCGTAACCGCCATGTCCGCCACGCGCGCCGCAAACGCATCCATATCATCCGCCGTGTACACGACGCGCTCACGGCTCGGCTGCCCCAGCCTCTCATACACAAACATCCAGTTCCGGCTCTGCCCGTTCACATACATGATCGAGCGGTTGGTGTCGTGCGTCTCGAATGTCTCCCCAGCGGGGGGGTAATCCGAGTCCGTCTCTCGCGCAACACTACACCACATACATCTATATTCCGCCAGGAACGGATCCTCGGCATCCCAGGTCGACCTGCATGCCTCTTGATCTTTCTTCGTATCGGTATCTTTGTCTCTGTATGTGTCGCTGTATGTGTCGCTGTCTCTGTATGTGTTTACCCCCGTAAGAGCTAGAGTACGCATCCACCGCCGCGTGCAACTGTTACCCCCGTCCGCGCCAACGACAATCGCGCCCCCGTATGAACTCCCATCTAGACATGTAACCTGCACCCCTGAGTCCGAGCAGAGGACATCAACGACCTTCTCCCCGGGGAGATATCGCTCCTTTGCCGTAGCGGGGAGACGATCATATAGAACGCGCACTAGATCTGCGCGGTGGAAGGCGATGGACCCGATACCGTAACTATTCTTGATCAGCTCCCTCCTTTCTAGCGTCTAGTGCCCAGTGAAGCCCATCAAAGCAAAGATTGTAAGGATAAATGAATATAAGGGGAGAGAGGAGGGAATACTTCTTCCTAATCTCGCCATGAACAGCCGTATCCCGAAACACCCGTCCGTCCCTCGTTAGCGCCTTATTCCTGTGTATCTCGGCGCCGATGCGGACGAGATCGTCGAGGAGATTGAGCTGGTGCAGAACACGGAGGCTTTGCGGGTGGAGAACGAGGCTTGCGCCTTCGTCTAGGGTCATGTTTTCGCGGCGCTCGAGGACGATGAAGTCCATGTTTGCGTGGTGGAGGGCGTGTGCGGCTATGAGGCCGACGGGGCCGCCGCCGATTATGATTATGGGGGCCTCTAGGGGGGTTTTGGACATGCTTATTCTGTGTTTTGGATGGGAATGGTGCTGGGTTACTGGGTAGAAGGTTTGGAAATATTTATACTGTGCAGTTGGAAATGGGCCGGGTTACGGGGGGTTTTTGGCCATCGGGTCTTTTTAGGGCTTCCTTGTTTCTATACTGTTGTATGGAAAGGAGGTGGTCTATGGATGGGAGTCCGGACAAAGAATGTGTCACTGATCGTTGATCATCCCTTGCAAGTCTCTAAAGGAACTGCCTTTATCTGTCCGCTTATTCAGCGGAGAGGTTGAAACTATCGAAATAGACTCGTGTTTAGGTTTGGATGCTTTGTGTGTGCTTTTGGTGTACTTTTGTTGTGTTGTTCATTATTGTATGTGTCTATTGGATATGTTACGGCCCAGGGTCTGGGCCTGCTGGACGGCGCAGCCCGCCAGCCGATGCAGCTCCATGATGAACTGCCGCGTTACGGCGCGGTCAGCCTGCGCCTCTGGTTGCTGGTAGATGTCTGTTGTAGCTATGGAGGTGTCCCAGAGTATGAGAATGTCGTCGGCTACGCTGGCGGCCAGCGGGTTCTTGAGGATGTTGCAGAAGAGCGTGATGGAGCCGGAGACGATGTAGAAGCTGTTGAACCTGTGTCTGATTCAGTATTGTGCAAGGTACATTGCACTATACTATAATCAACATGAAGAGAGGAGAAGGGTACCAGAAAGATCCAACCCCCATAATCGCTCTCTCTTCCAGAAAAGACCGAAGCAGAGTCCGGCTCGCCTGTGCGGCGACCATCAGACTCGACGTGATGCCAGGGAGCTGTTCGTTCTGGTCATGAATCCAGCCCGCACACCCCGTACTGGTCTGGTGGATCCCCGCAACGCAGTAGTGGTACTGGAAATGGAGCAGCCCCAAGCGACGGCGCATCACCTGCGACGGCTTAATCGGCGCCTCGCACACAATCGGTTCGTCTGCGGCCGGCAGCTTGGCCCTCCATCTCTCTACCTCGACGTCCAGCTCGCGGATGGTCTTGAGCAGCTCGGCGTAGGACTTGCGCCGCGCGTTGGTTGACCACAGCTCGTTGTAGATGCGTGACTGGATGATGCTGACGCGTAGGTCTGTTGGGAAGGTCAGATGCAGGTGGTCGGGGCTGGAGCTGTTGTCCATGCCGAGGTTTCCGGCCCCAAGTTCTTCGGCAAGATCGCGTTTTCGCGGCAGAGTGAGGTCGCACTGCTCGTCTGAAAAGTGCGGCGGGCGTCCGGTGCGCAGACAGAGTTCCTTGTCGACCGCGTATGTGCTCCAAAACAGGATCCTACAGCGGAGACGAAAGGTAGAAGGAGGGGGGTTATTGTCGTGTGTCTGTAGGTCCTCGTGGCCACCGAGGAGAAAGATGAAGCGCGCAGCGGTGGATAGAAGGGGGTCGACCGAGAATGCGTCTCCAAATAGCATCATTCTTTGGACAGACTGAACCTTTTAGTATCAACCCCCAATAGAAGAGGTGGAATGGAGAGTACTAGTATCAAGAGAGCCTGGATCGCGTCTATGGTCGCCATGCCCTGCAGAATATCAGGCACCAGAGACTGCGCCTCATACGTGTAGCGTTCGGAAACAGGCCCGAAGCCTCCGTCGCGAGCCGCAAAGGCGACAAAGGCAAACACACAAGCTCTGGCGCTGGTGATGTCCGGCGAGTAGGGCGACGTTTTGTGGTTGTACGCAGCGTCGATGGTGTAGGCAAACATGTCGACGTCGATGATGGGGAACATGAGACAGTGGAAGGACGAGCGGAACATTTCGAGGCACTCACCTAGGATCTGCCTGTCTGGCAGCTCGACATGGCTGTGCTCCTGGAAGAAAGTCCGGGTATCCTCTGCACCAGAACATCCCTGGCGCTGCCACGGAGGGCCACGGCTGCACAGACGAAGCAGGTCAACGTCCTGGCCGGTGCGCGCGGAAATCCATTTCTGGCTCTCGGTAGAGAAGAAGGGAAGACCGCTGAAGGAACGCACATTTTTGGGGATATCGCTGCTGAAACGACGGGCGCTGTTGGGGATATCGATATCGGAAGGCGACGCTTGTGGGGGTGGGACTATACTGCACACTGCTGCTTAGTAGAGGCTGCTAGAACGCTAGAATCGATGGAAGACATGGGATACCTGGGGTTATTATTAATATCCCGGTGTGTTTTGGAGTCTGAGAGGAAGCGGGTGAAGGTGCATGGAATGCCCTGTTCCGAGCACCATTCGCACTGGGAGCCGGACTGGGAGCTGGACTGGGAGCATTTGATCTGGAGAGTCAGCGAGATTCTACAAGACAGAAAGAAGAATACCTTCTTGCGGAAGCACGAGTCGCAGGCGTTCCGTTTGCGCTTCTGGACTCTCCTAGAACGGATCTCCATTGGATCAAACACACGAATACAGCAGAAATCGAGAGCAGACGAGGAGAAATTAGACGACGAGACGAAATGAAGTCGAGAGACGACAGTTCTTTGTTCGCCTGAGGCCGCGAGCCAATTGAACACCTCAGGCGCGGCCATCCACGGTTCCTGAAAGTTGGATTCCGATTCATTTGATAGTCGGGGGGAAGTATATGTAGTGCAATTATAAATGAATATATTATTATACGATGTAGTGTGCGTGAGATGCGATAATATTATATATTGTACTATTGTACTATTGGGTAGTGCTGTACACTCGTGTATACTCGTCGTGTATGTTAATCTCCTGTTCTATATCGATCTTATGCTGTGTATCACTATCGATATTACTTTCGACATAATAACCCACCACAGGACGTACGCTTCGTCATGATCTCTACCATTCCTTATTAACGTAGTACCTGAGGGTTAGACTGAGTCAAGTCTTCTGCTTTAATGACGATCAGCGCCAGGTTTCATCTATACACAATATCCCGTCAATCTCCACTGGCCACGGTTCCGCATCACCTCACTACTACATACTATATTATATACTACACACATACATGCTATACTATCTGTAGTATAGTATAGTGTTACAGTACGTAAACTCGTAGACTAGAGGCGTAGAGCGTACGACGCCTGCAGTGGCACCACAGCCCTAACTCCTCTACTGTCTGCAGAATCCACATCTAAACCTGTACTTAAATAGAGCTCCATGTCAATTATGAAATCTGGACTCCTCATTCCTGCTTCATACTCTCTATTCGCTTTCTCTAACTGCGCCATGACGTCCCGCGCTGCCCGCGCTGCCCTCGTTGCGCTCGCTGCAACAGCCAGCGCCTCTTCGCTCTCGGACTTGTGCACAGTCGCCAACGTCCAGGCTGCTCTGCCCTCGAATGGCACGCTTTTAGGCATCGACCTGCTCCCCTCTACTGTGACGGCGAGCAATGTGTACAATGCAAGTCTTACAGGAGGCATGGGCAGCGGTCGCACCGGCCCCAGCTCAACCACCTACAACTACTGCAATGTGACTGTCAGCTACACTCACACTGGCAAGAATGACAAGGTCGTTGTCAAGTATGCCTTTCCCAGCCCCTCTGGCTTCAAGAATCGCTTCTACGTCGCCGGCGGTGGAGGCTTTTCTCTCTCGAGCGACTCAACCGGTGGTCTTCAATACGGCGCTGCAGGAGGCGCAACTGACGCTGGGTACAACGCCTTTGAAACCACCTACGACGAGGTCGTGCTCTATGGCAACGGATCTATCAACTGGGATGCCACTTATATGTTCGGCTACCAGGCCCTAGGCGAGATGACGCAGGTTGGGAAGGCCATCACGCGTGGATTCTATGGCAAGCCCAGCGACGCAAAAGTCTATACCTACTATGAGGGATGCTCTGATGGAGGCCGTGAAGGAATGAGCCAGATCCAGCGCTGGGGCGAGGAGTACGACGGCGTCATTGCAGGCGCTCCAGCCTTCCGGTACGGCCAGCAGCAGGTTCTCCATGTCTTCTCCTCTGTTGTTGAGCAGACACTGGACTACTACCCGCCACCGTGCGAGCTGGACAAGATCGTGAATGCTACCATTGCTGCCTGCGATCCCCTGGACGGCCGCACCGATGGCGTTGTCTCGCGCACCGATCTCTGCAAGTTGCACTTTGACCTCAAGACAATCATCGGCGAACCCTACTACTGCGCTGCTCAGAACTACACCTCGCTTGGCTTCGGCTTCAGCAAGCGCCAGGCCGGTCCTCCCCAGGGAAGCACGACAAGCTACCAGCCCGCGCAGAACGGAACCGTCACAGCCAAGGGCGTCGCTGTCGCCCAGGCCATCTACGACGGACTGCACAACTCACAGGGTGACCGCGCGTATCTCTCCTGGCAGATCGCATCGGAGCTCAGCGACGCCGCGACGCAGTATAACTCCGACACGAAGACATGGGACCTCAGCATCCCCTCAATCGGGGGCGAGTACGTCACGAAATTCATCCAGCTCCTGGACCTCTCCAACCTCTCCGACCTCAACAACGTCACCTACGACACTCTCGTCGAGTGGATGAACACCGGCATGGTGCGCTACCTCGACAGTCTGCAGACCACGCTCCCAGACCTCACCACCTTCCAGGCCTCCGGCGGCAAGCTCCTACACTACCACGGCGAATCCGACCCCAGCGTCCCCGCCGCCTCCTCCGTGCACTACTGGCAGTCCGTCCGCTCCATCATGTACGGCGCCGTGTCGGAGTCAGCTAGTCTCGACGCCCTCCAGGACTGGTATCAGCTGTACCTCATCCCCGGCGCTGCGCACTGCGGCGCGAACTCGTTGCAGCCCGGGCCCTACCCGCAGGAGAACATGCAGACTATGATCGACTGGGTGGAGAACGGGGTGAGACCGACGCGTCTGAATGCGACTGTTTCTGCGGGTGAGTATCGGGGCGAGGTTCAGAGGCTTTGTCAGTGGCCGACTCGGCCTCTGTGGCGCAATGGAAGTGAGGGCTTTGGTTGTGTGGATGATCGGGCGTCGATTGAGAGCTGGACTTATACGTTTCCGGCTTTTAAGGTGCCGGTTTACTAGTCTCTGTTGTGACTGGTTCTGGGGTTGTAACTCTAGATGTGGTTTGTTATAGTATTATTAGAAGTTATACCTACTTCTGGAACTACTTACTCGGACGAGGGGCTGCGAGGAATAAAAGACAGCCTCATCTGTTCACTTAGGAATACTCATGCTACTACCTAGATACTATAGTGCTAATAGAGACTGTGATCTACATCACAGCACATAATCCACGACCGTTCTAATACCATTACCTGCAAGGCTATATCCTACGCCGGAGTCTCCGAAACCCCGACTGGATCACCCCGATTCTCCTGGCCCAGACGAACACCACGCTCATTCCGACTCTCGCTCGTAGGATCGAAATACGCTGTATCTCGTTAGTCCCGTCCCTACAGCTTATCTCAGGTTGGTGGACCTACGTTTCTCGCCAAATACCGTCGTGCGGATTCCCCTGCGCGCGGCTTTATATGTCCCCGGGATGACGCGGTGCAGGGTGCATCTGTTATCCCACATGGCTACGCTGCCGACTGCCCACTTCCAGCGCACGTAGTGGTCGTCTGCGGAGTGGATGTGGTAGGCTAGGAAGTCTAGTAATTTGTCTGTTTGTTGTCAGTTCGTGGATACTGGATTGAAGCTGCAATGGGATCGGTATATGCGTAGACGCACCAGACTCCAGCTTCTTGAGCTCCGCGAATCCAGTCACGAATCCCGGGTTCACGTTTAGCGCCTTCAGTCCTGTAACCGGGTGCGTGCGCACAGCGGGGTGGTGTGTATCGATCGGGGGACGGTTGGGACCTGTGCCCCAGAGGTCGAGGATGGTGTCATCTGGGAATATTAGATAGGGTCTGGAAGTAATATTGTGGTTTAAGAAGCCAACATTGGAGTCGGGACGTGTGTACGGCATGGAGGCCGTCGAGGAACTTCTTGTATGCGTCGCTGAGGGCGTCGTAGAGTCCGTATTGCGAGACCTGTGTCGTCGTCAGAGGTTTGAAGCGGTGCAGGTGGAGTGAGGCAATGGGAAGAACGTACCCAGGCTGTGTCACCGCCGACTTCTGGGTGTTCTTCCATTCTTAGCAGGGAGTAGGACGGTGCTGAGTGAAGAGATGGTCAGCGGTGGATTCATGACGGGTCGGTGGCTCGGACTACGCACGGTTGATCTCGAACGAGGTGTCGGCGTGGAAATCTCCAGTAGGCTGCGAAGGTTAGGTACATTTCCTCTGGGATTGGAGTGCTTGATAGACTTACCCAAGGAGTGTACTTGAGGATCTCTCGGTGGTCCTCGCGGCTACCGTTGATATTCACAAACTGACTCATCAGAGATGGATGCTCGACGAGTGCGCTCAATATCACTCACCTTCTGGTTCTACAGAAGGTCAGAATTAAATACAATCCTGTGTTTAGTATATCTGGGTGCTTACCTTTTGTGCAGGATGCTTGTCCAGTATACCTAGACAGAAGACAGAGTCATGATCAGCTAGCACACTCGACCACGACATAACAAGTCCTCACCATAGTGCTCGAAAAGCTCTACCTGCCCCTCTGTGGTCAAATCCTGATCTCGAAAAAAGACGACTCCTCTCTCTGTCACTAGGAGTGCAAGTTCATCTAGTTGGCTCCCGGTTAACTGCGAAAGCTGCACATTCTCCAGGACAGTTCCAATCGACTCCGTCAGATCGACCCGCTTGGCTACGGAGAAGAGGGACTTTTTCTCTGGGTCCGCAAAGAATGCCCTATCCCGAGGCGGAGTTACAGGCTCCCGAATTGGCTCTGGAGGGACATGCGATTTGATCTTGGGGTTGAAGTTGGGGTGTAGGGTGATGGGGAACCCCGAGTCTGGGGAAATGTGCTTGCGGGCTTCGAGATGGGCCATGCTGATGCACTTGCACTTGTGCAGATAGTTTGTGTCTCCAGATTCACATGGAGAGTCCAGGGTATTTACTTGGTTTTACATGGTTTTGAAGTGGTTGAAGAGCAATATCGTCTGGTAATGGTGCAATCTACGATGTTCGCGGGATTGCGTCAACGCCTCTAGGTATTCGCACTGGTTTGTAATGTGGAGGGCCATATAAGATGCTATTATCGCCGTCTGCCGCTGTAGGGGTGCGATTGTAGAGGCATTATCGCCGAAAGACGGTTATTACGGCTATTGTGGATATTGGGAGTCTGCAATCCTCTGACGTTATGCTGTCTGTATCAACCAGGGCATTTCTCTGGCCTGAAAGAGGTACCTAATAGATAGCAAGCTTTTCTGTATATGCTTATTAGTACCTAGGTAGGGTTGAACTATGCCAAGTGCAAGGACTGATCCTCAGGTAGCTTAGTGCGTGACTCGCATGCGGACACGAGGTTCCTAGATTGCATGGAAGTAATAGGCTATCTCAGCCGGTGGATATAGGGAATAAGATTGGAATGAATCTCCTTCATGGGTAGCGCACTGATCGAGAGATGCTACTGATATGTGGAGTTCGAGTCAATGTGCTCTGACCGCAAGTCTCAACACCACCTGCATATCATACTAGAGTCTCGGTAGCAGAGTGACAGGTGATGGCTTGAGGCTGGGCATCGGCAAGTCCGGAGCAAAAGTAATATAGCTAGACCGTTGGATGCGATCAGCGCTAACCGTGTGACTCCGAGTCCTAACTTTCCGGCTTCAGATCGGCGCTTGGAGGACGGCTGCGCTACCATGCGGATGAAGCTGGCGTAGGAGCTGGCGGATTCTGCTAATTGACGATGGTTTGATCCATGAATCTGGTATGTAGTATATCATCGCAAATTTGTATTCTCTGGCGTCTTCTTGCTAGGTAAATAAGAGAGAATGTCACCTATCCTGTACAGAAGGAGAAGATGGTTCGTGGCTGGTGGATCAAAGCTCTTATCACAGCCGACCCCGCATGAACTAGTAGCTGTCACATCACACTCTACTATAGTAGCAGTAGTAGTAGTAGTAGTAGTAGGTAGTTATCCCTATATTTTATACCTACAAGAAGTCCACGCAGATGTTAGACCTAAGGCAGCGTGTCTCCTTTACTGCCTACACTGAGGCACATGTACCTGGTACAGTTGCACGCATTGGAGCACCTGGCAAGCCAAAGTACTTGATACTTACGTCGCAAGTTAATTGGCTGTCCGGGGTGTAAGCTCTGGCTGCTGATTGGCTGTCGGGTAGATTACGCGCCGTGCTGGGTCCCGTGAGCCCCCGCGATAGGCCGTCTATGGCTGCTGATTGGCTGCGCTGTTTTCTTCACACTGCAGGCTCATCACATGATGCAGCCAATCAGCAGCCGCAGCCTGAGGTATCTCTCTTGTCATGCTTTGAGCTTGATAAAGTCCAGCATCGTTTCTGTCCTATACTCACCTCCTCCTGCACAGATACTATGTTCTCTACAGAGTCCAGTGCTGCTACACAAGTCCGATATAGGTACCTCAATTGGCTCCCGCTCTCCTTCCAAATGTCCACTCATTTAAATCACACATCTACTATCGACAAACTACCAGGTACGTCCGCTAATTAACTGTCGAACCCTCTGTCCTCCCAGATCCCTGTCCCGTCAGAAGCGCCCTCATCCCCCTTGGCGTGCGTTCCCATTGCTTGATGGCTGGAGATTTCGATCGTCTGTTGCCGCTGCCTTCGTCTCATTTATCTTCTCTGTCAGGGCTTTTTCTAATAACAACAACAGTCTGCACCCTTGTCCTTCTTTTCTTTCTTTCTCCCTAACTGTGAAGTCCATATTCGACGGTGCTACCTAGGTAGTATCACAGAGAGAGTATTCTGTGCTGACTCCGCAGATCCTCTTTCCTGCCTCCCACCCCGCTACCTCTACCTCAGGGAGGTGTTCTTACTATCCCACCAACGCGGAGTCTCTGTCTCCTGCATATTCAGCAGGGCTTTCTCTGCATCTTCTATCGACTTCTTGTCATCTTTGCGCTCGTACCTACTTGACTATGTACGTATAATATTGTTCCCCCACCCCCCCGACCCCCTTCTCCTCTTGCTATTTTGCATACCGCTGTTTGACTCGCTTATTTCCCGCAATTTACTTCTTCTTCGCTGACGCCCTGTTTATTATCTTGCTCCAGTCTTTCTCCTTTCCATCCCTGTAGCCGCTGGAATCTCTGACGTGGTCACACCACTTACAACCACCACCAACCCCGGGGCAATATCAAAACTGCTTTGTTGTCAATGCGCTTACTATCTACGCGGGGATGCTTCTGACACTGTCTACTCCGTTACATCGGTATTCATTTGGTTTATCGTCGGCCCCCAGCTTGCCAACTTCTTTGTAGTAGGCATAGCTTCAAGCGTCTCTAAGTTACCGTCTCCTCTCACCGAATTGGAGCGTCGTGTCGGATATAACGGTACATATTCTTTTTGGTCTGAGCCCATGTCTGGGATCTGCTGATTTTTGGATATACAGTGTCTACGCGGCCTGGAAAATGGCCGAATTGGCATGGAACAGAGACCCTCTCCCGGACACTCGTCCTAAAGTGCACTCCATCGCCCCTCCCTTGACCCCGGATTCACAAATCGCGGAGCTGCAATTCGAAGCATGTGCATCTACTGCATCACTGTTTCTATATGCTCAGGGTTCCTCCATACTGTGCCTACACCATGACACTTTAGCCCTAGAACGGCGTTTTGATAACCACAAGGAGGACATTCTCTTCATCTCGGTGGATAATGTTAGCGAACGGGGTGCCGGGAGACTCGTCGTCAGTTACGACACGAGCCAAACCGCCATTGTTTGGGATCTGTTCACTGGTAGTGTCATTGCCCGGTTTGCTTCCTTTGAGCAGTTAAAAGCAGCGTCCTGGATGCGCAATGGGAATGTGGCCTTCGGTAACTCTCTTATCCTCCCCATATACCTGCTAACTTTTAATAACTGACATCTTCCTCGCAGGAAACGAGAAGGGTGATGTTATTCTCTTTGAACCCTCAACTTCGGAACATGTGTCTTGTCGTACCATCTTCGACCCGATTACTGCATTGGCACCCGCCACAGATTGTCGAACCTATGCAATTGGGTGCGTTGCCCTTCCTCTCCACTGCAGGTTCGTCGCGTAATGACATTCCTAACATTTTTATTCTCCAACCAGCTATCAGAATGGATCCATTTTGATCGCAACGCTTCTTCCAACCTTCACTATCCTGCATACGATGACTACCTCCCGCGGACCTTCTCCGATAGTTTCCTTGTCATGGCATGCATCGTCTTCCAAACAGAAATCTGACATGCTGGCCACGATGTCCGCCAATGGCGATTTGCGGGTTTGGAGTGTTGCAAAACCTCCTGGTAAAGAAGCACCTCGGGTTATCCGAGTCTTGAAAAGATCCGACGTTTCGTCGTCTTCCGAGCCCAAGTGGATGGGCTGGTCCAAGAATGGCAAAGTTGTGCAATACCTAGATGGGTGAGTTAATTTCTTTGCTTTTTCATGTTTGTTGACTTAACTCACTTCTTATTTTCCCTCTTCTTTTTCCAGAGAAACCTGGGCTTGGGATGTCAAAACAAAGCATATCACCTACGAACCAATTCCAACTATTGAGAACATTCGGGGAATTGCCCACTATGGACCTACCGCCACTCTCTTCACTCTCGGGCCGCAATATACAGTCCAGCAATATGATCTTGAATCCCCTGCACTGGTAGCCAATGTACAGCACCCCCCCGTGAACTCCATGACTACAGCGTTAGATCAGGTAAGAGCAAGGACGAAGTCGCCACGTACTCTACAGGAACCCCCAGATATGCGAGAGCCAAGCTCGATGTTTGGCTCTAGGCGTGCTCCCTTTGATTCCATCGGAATCGAGGCAGTTAGACAACAGCGTGCAGAGCTTAGTAGTCCTGGTTCTTCTAGAGGGCGTGCGAGCTCCGTCAGCTCCAAGGCATCTTCAGACAAGTATCGACCGATACCATTTTCACCCCCTAGCCGCTCAGCACACACTGCAACTTCCTTTTCTGTAACCTCTGCTGGAGGGAGAGAAACTCCTCAACCCTCTTTTGCATATGCATCCTCGGTTTCGATGTCGTCTATTAAGAGCTCTCGGCCTGGATCGCGTTTAAGAAATGAAGTTCAGTTTAGCCCGGCGGATAAGCCAGTTGACTTGTTTCCCTTCACGCGTGCACGCTTAAACGACGTACCGTACAGGCACCAACGACCACTTGACGATTCGCGCTTGTCACCTGACGATTTACGACGACAGATGTTGAGTATGGTTTTTGGTTGGGATGGTGACATTGAAGCATTGATCAAGGACGAACGTATGTCTGCTAAGATACTTTTCAAACAAATCGTGAGATGGTGTAATTACTAACCGTACCACCAGTCTACCGTCACCCTCCGGGCAGTCAGGGTGCTATCCTTCTAGCTCAATGGATTGGTGAGTCAGATACGGATCATATGGTGTCCATGATCGGCCCCGGAGCTGCTTCGATCACGGACTGGATGCTATTGGCTTTGAGTCAGATGGCTGGCCAATCTCAGGCGAATATGGTCGCGCAGGCCTTTGTTCAGAAACTTCTCGAGGTCGGTGATGTGCATACCGCTGCCACTGTCTTGCTGGGGATCGGGGATAGAAATGATGCCGTTGAAGTCTATGTCTCGCAGAACTTCTACATGGAAGCCATTTTGATGACTTGTCTTGTCATGCCAACAGACTGGCAACGGCAGTCGTATCTCGTCCGCCGATGGGGGGAGCATGTCGTAGCCCACTCCCAGCAACAGCTCGCCATACGTTGCTTTATGTGTACAGGAGTCGAGCCGTCTGATCCTTGGGCATCTCCCGCAGTCCATCAAGCAAAATTTGGGGATATTATCCCAGGAAGATCACCGGTTGCGTCACCTGAGCCTCCTTATGTGAACCCAGCGAGTCTCTTACGCCCAAATTCCCAGCCAAAATCTGCAGCTGCCGCCCGGCAATCGCTAAAGGCGCAGGCCCCATCTCTCAAGCTTATCACAACCTTTGAGTCACAGCCAAACCAGAAGTTCAGGTTCCCCGGTCTCAAGTCTGATGACAGGACACCTACTAATGCCCCTGGGATCACCCCCATTGCTGAGTCTGCAGTCGGAGGATCTGCTATTTCGCCTGGGGGTCTAGGCTCCTACAAGCTAAATAATATTCAAAGTCTAAACAATGCTATTAATTCCCGAAATGGCACCCCAGGCTTGAGCAGACAACGCTTACCATCCATAGGTGAAACCCCAGTCGATGTCCACCCTCCTACATTTGCGTTCAATGAATCTAAGAAATTTGTCGACTATGGCTCAACGTCAGAAAATGACGATACCAGTCAAAGCCAAGACCATGATCAAGAGGAGGGCTTAGGCTTGCTGACTTCCGCGCGGTACGAGCCTGATGAGGCATTCAAACCAAGCCCCCAGACCGCGGTCCAGGCAAGCGCAGATAAATTCGCGACCATCAAGGGTCTTCCTTCTCCAGCTCCGGGGATTTTCGAGGCCCTCAAAGAACGTTCGGACAGTCGACTTAGCACCAGAGATCGGAAACCCGATGGGCTGCACCTTCATCTTCTCCCAGGAGAATCGTCGCATGACGATTCACATGATCAATCTGATTCAATGACGGCTAATTTCAGGAGCCCGCCCTCTACCGCAAATAGTTTCAGCACCGCCAAAAGCCCTAGCGTTAGCGGACGGAGTATCGATCAATACATAAGTAGCCTAGATGAGGCCAGCTACCACGCGCGAAAGTATCATGGTCATCGCCGCGGGAGACGGAACACAGACGACTCTGTCAGTCAGGCCTCGACACGGAGACATAAGACCAGGACTGCGTCGACCGAGACACGGGGGCGAAATGAAAAACGATACGTCCAGCCTGCCAAGCGATCTCCCTCATCACCGGTGCCGATGTCGCCGGAGGAGTTGGCTCGCTACAGCAACAAAAGCACATCCAAGGCGCGCAGCACCAGTAGAGTGCGGAAACCGCGATCTCGAAACTCTTCGGAACGCCGTCAAAATCGGTCCACCAGCCGAAACACCGCCAGTCGTGTCGCTGAGACGAACGACCTCACTAGCCGCGGGCGTAGCACCGACAGACAAGGTGCCCGGAATAGATCCCCTCCCTCCCCCGTTCCCATGTCAGGCGCCGACGATGCTCTGAGATGGGTGGCGAGTGACAGGGAAAGGAGAAGCCACCAGCGCAGCACCAGCCGCCGTCCCTCAGGTGCGAAACGCGAACAGTCCGCTGATGGACGACGAACTCGGCCGGGATCTCGAAGCCGCCAGGAGGCCGACTCCAAGATATTTGCAGAACGTGACCCAAAAGATTTGCCTCCGCCTGAGGCTACCTCTAAGGAAGAACAATCCTATGAAGTACTTCAAGAGGTCCAGTTCAAACCAAATGGAGACGTCAAGGATCTGCTATCGGCTACAATTCCACCTCTCGCACTGACGGAACAGAGAAGAAAGGAGCTTGCTGCTGCGGAGCTCGAGGCACGAAGACTTTCCCTTGCTCGTAATCCGTCAGCGCCAAATATTCCTTTCCCTGGGGAAATACAATACACACGAGGTGTCTTGGAAAGCCCTGCCTTCTCCGTGCACTCATTCACACCCCGCACTCCTGGCCGGAATGCATTACCCCCAAGCAAAGCATCTCCAGAGTACCCCAGCAGTTCAGATTCGGGCTCTTCACGATCAGGGGTGCCTATAGGGCTACCAGCAACACCAAGAGCGATGCGTCATCCAAAGTATAGTGGAACTGCAGATACTGAACCAGTTCCACCTCCACCGCCACCTCCCCCTCCGCCTCCGCCTCCTCCAGCCCAGCCAGACGATGCACCACTTTTACTGAGCGATGCAAGATACCAAGCCGACGTTGATCGTATTCCCCGCTCAATGTCCGTCCCAGTACCCGAAAGCCAGCCTCCCAGTCGGCCTACAGACCTGCCAATGCACCCGAGATTCAACCCGAATCTCCCCAGGAGCCGTTCATCAGACAGGAGCCGCAACGCGAACCATCGCCGTGAAAGCTCCCGGGAGCTGTCTGGTTCGGGAGGGTACAATTATGGCTCACCTCCTATTGCAGTAAACATTGAAGAGACGATAGAGAAGGTCGTGCCGCCTATTTTACCGGAACTGCAGCACTTGAACACGCCACCACCACCCCCTCCCATCCCCATGTCAACAGCGTCGCATCGCGAATCTTCTGGAACGATCGACATTGCTATCGACAACGAGAATCTTGGACGACTACTTCCACGGGCGATGACAGCCGGACCAGCTCTGAACAGTGAGTTGCGCCCCATGATAGGCCGACGCATGTCCCTGGAACATCGACGTGGACGGAGTGTGAATGAAAGCTTCACGGCGAAAATCCGGAATCTAACCCGCAGGAGCAGCCGCGGATCGGATGCTTGGGGCTCTCCTCCTGATGTTCGTGTATATGACAGCATGCCGGTGACGGATGGACGTATATAATCTCGATCCAGGCCCGACATCGTTTTTCATAACGAGTTATGACTTTCCTTTCCACTTAGGCTTTGTTGACATTTGCTTTTTTTGCCTGATTTATGTTAGCATATTCTTCTTTTGCTGTGAGGATACGCTCTGTTTGAAAGTGCCTGTTCCTATACCCTTGCATCCTCATAGTGTGCCATTTACACAGTCCTGGGTTAATTCTGTTCGACTTTTTCTCGGTGTGTACTCGGGCTTTTTTTGTATTGGCATATTTTCGAGATTTATCGTATCTAAAAATTGCCCGCGAGGGCATCAGAAGAAAAGTCGTTCCTAACTTGCATTGTGCTTCACATTGTTATGTTGTTTCCCAGATGTGATATAATCCATTAATAATAATGTCGCGAAGGTATATATAGCTTTACTAGATTCTTACAGGTCACGCAGTCCAGTCATTTAGGATGGCATAGACCCGTAACTCTTGTTGAAAGCCGTGAAAACGATAGAGGGGCTGTAATTGTTGTTAAAAAAGGATATCCAAACTCCTTGATCATGCATCTTATACAACGCTAAGAAATTGTACAATACTTTATACATCTGTGTCCACCTAGTCCCATTTCTTCCATCCTCTGCGTTGCCCCGTGGTTTCTGAGGAATCAGTCGAAATATCTCGTTCAGACTCAAGGAGTCGATCGAAGGCGGCCTGTGCCTGCTCTTTCTCCTGCTGCGAATCATTCCCAGCGCTCGAGGAGGCCGAAGTTCCCCATGAATCCCAGTTCGCCTGTTGTGGACGAGAAGAGGGTTTCAATATAGCCGGCTGAGACGGCGATTGGGCCTGACTCTGCTGTCTAATGCGCTCCCACGCGCTTCCTGTCGCAGCGCCAGCCCCCTGCTGCCTCGTCACAGCTCTGTACTCCGGCGCTGTGGGACTCGCATCATCATCTTCATTATCGAAGAAATCCACGCCTCTATCCCGGTCTTCAGCCGACCATCTTCCAACAGCCTGCCTCTCCGAACCAGAACCAGCAGAAGACGTGTCCGGATTCGAATACAACGCCCCGTCACTACCACCACCGCTACCCTGCTCTTGCTCTGCCTCTTGCTCAAACCCATCTTCCTGGCCCGACGACGACGAGGTCCTCATCTCCACCTCCATCTCCCGCTGTCTCTGTCTCTGCCTCATACGCGCTTTCGTCCGATCCACAGAAGCCTCCATCTTGCGCTTCCGCACCTCCTCAGGATCCTGATTCCGCACATCCGCCACAAACTGCCTCAACCGCGGATCCGCCATCGTAGTCGTCGTATCAACCCAAATCGCATAGAAAGAGGTAATCGCCGAGGCCCCCACCGTCCAAAAAAGCAACTTGAACGCCGAAACAGCGCCTACCTGTCTAAATGCAAGCGGCTCGGCACTGGCAAACGCACGCACACCTTGCCATATCTGCCTCAGGGTTACGGGTCCACCGGCCTGACGGCCCATGTACACGGGGTATTTTTCGGATTTCCGGGCCTGCGTTGCTAGCCATGCTGAACCGGATAGGAAGCCCAGTGGGGCGCCGATGCGTTGCTGGTAGATGCTTAGACTTGTGTGTTGGACGAAGGCGTCGAGTTCCTCCTGTGTTGGGGGTCGTTGCACGAGGACCCGGGCGTTCTCAATGCGCTGGCTGAGGTTCTGGAGGAGCTTGCGGCGCCAGTTCCATGTGCCGAAGAAGCCGAAGTAGAGCGTGAATAGGTCTGGGTGGTTGATTAGTTCGGGCTTGATGTGGTATTTTGTCCAGGATGTGGTGGAATCGGAATGTTGGGTGACGGGGTTATCGGACGGGTCGAATGCCTGAGGTGAGGCATCGTCGAGGGCCATTTTGTTGGGATTGAGAGGCCCGTGTTTGGGGGAATTGAGTGAGTGGTGGATGGATGGGAGAAAAAGGACCAGCTGGAAATGAGTTTGTTGGAGGAGACGAAGTTGGTGACGTTATGTGCTGAGTCAGCGGCATTCCTGTGTTTCTCGACTCTCCTTCTCTGCTTCTATTCTACTCCTCGTACAACGCTTCTTCAGGGACCACAGGCGTGAGATCCAAATAGAAACCCTTTAATTCTCCATTGCAGATGTTGCTCGTATCACCTTATGTTTGTAGGAGCATATCACCGCAGTATAGACAGCCATTTCTGTTTGTTTCTCATGTGGACTAACCCTGTTTATAGGAAGGACTTTGATGGCTGACGTGCCTGAAACCATCCAGAATAACGACTTACGGATACATTGTCTTTCCAATGTAATCTGACCCGTACTATGGAGTCATCAGGGAACCCAATCGGGTAAAAGGCAGCCGAGAGATTCGGCCCGCCTCCATCAGCATTGGTAAGACAGCATACCAGTAACTACCATTGAGGACAAACGCAACATTTCCCCTCTGCGACATCGATCCCTGGTGGCCAGCCATCTGTGTGATTTAACTAGAGGGCAGAACAGGCGCCCTTGGGGATGACTACTTGGATTTCAACCTCGATGTAGATATAGTTATAGTCCGTCGAGTTTCCAAGCGTGCCGGGCCACATGGGTACAGGTACTCAAGGTACTCAAGCGCAGTGCACAAGTCGAAGAAAGCAGTAGGAATACGATCAGTCGCTCCCAATCGCACTTGGATGGGTGTTTACCCCCGTTTTTATGGGCATCCCCGAAAGTTTCGTCGAGTTTATGGCTTAGAAGGTGCCTCACGGGTAGAGAAAGGGAACACGCTATATTGCGGGGTCTATTACTCAGACTTGTGATTATGTTTGTGGCTATTTAGCACTGAGACAAAACTAAAAGCATTCATTTCATACTACCTAATTCTTCATTCCTCCAGTTCTGATATCCCCGACCCCAACCGAACGATGTACGCAAACTGCAACCTTGACAGATGGCGCAAACTGGGGGGCTCCATGCCTAACCTAACCTATCCTAACCAGACAAGACAGTAGACATTCTCAGACAAACTACCATTTCTCAACATAGGGGCGAATATCCAGCTCAAAGGCGAACGTCGTCCGCGGTTGCGTGTGTAGATGCCAGTATGTGTCCGCGATCTTTATCTCCAGTTAGTTCATTGTTTACATCCTTTCTTTCGCATATACCCTTTGGAGGGCATGCAGGGAGCGACTTACAGCAGCTGGGTCGAGCTTTCCATCTTCGTGCTCGTTCGCCCAAGCCTTGGTTCGGGGGATATCGATGACGCCGTCTACGATTACATGGGAGACATGGACGCCCTTTGGTCCGAACTCGCGGGCCAGTGACTGGGCCAGCGCTCGCAGAGCGAACTTGCCCGATGCAAAGGCAGAGAAGTTCGCGGACCCCCTTACGCTGGCTGTAGCGCCGGTGAAAATCAGTGTCGGTGGGTATGCGAGGTCCTTCGCCTGGAGAAGGAGAGGGAGTGTTTTTTGCGCGAAGTTGAACGCTCCCAGTCTGAAAACAGTAAGTCAGTACGTAAAAATCAGGGAGTGAGTAGTCGACCGTTTAATGAAGGAATAGAGCGGATTGGATACGATACCCTTGACTCGTGAAGCCTTGTGTAAAGTCTTCCTCCTTCAGCTCGAGAAAGGGCTTTCGCACAAATCCACCGCCAGCGTTGAAGACGGCTGCAGCAAGAGGCGAGCCCGCGTACTGCTGCGAGATCTTGTCAAAGGCCGACTGCACGCTGCCTGAATCGGAGAGATCTGCGCTGATTCCAAGTGCCTGTCCGCCGGAGGAGTTGATTTCGCTAACGAGGGGCTCGTAATTTGCGGGATTGCGCGCCAAAACGACGACGGAGTAGGCCTGCGCGAACCTGCGTGCGATGCTTGCTCCCTGGTCTCCAGGTTAGATTCGTGCTTTCTGGTAGTACGTAGAATGCGGGGTATGCAGTGATGTTATGACGGGGTAATTGACACACCGTGCCTGGGCCGACGCCCGCAATAATGGCAAGTGGTTTAGTAGCCATTTCGTGTTGATGAGGGTGATGAAGTAGATAGCTTGGATGTAATCTGGTATAGTGGACGACTACGATGGTGGTGATGAGTGCTCAACTCGTCGAGGAGGCGGTTCCCCTTGATATATCTGACGTGGCAGGAGAGTTAGTAATTCAGCAGCCATTGGAGAGCCAGCAATTGACAAAGATGTCGCACGATGTCGCCTTCAATGTTGATTTATAATCTGAATTGTAATATCGCCGACTTGAAGGCAAAGACGAATCCGCGATGACAACATTGCAGCCTGAGGCAGCACAACAGTAAGACAGGCAGCAATCAGCGCCTCAGGTTCTTCATCCAGGGTCTGTCTCTCCTCTCTTTTTTAACCACGCCCTTTTTTCTTTTAGAATTACAGACTTAGGGCTGAGAAAATGCAGCCTTGGGAGAGAGATGACATATCGCTGTGTAATTGTCGAAAACGTAGCTAATGTGCGGTGCATAATATACGGAAGATCATGAAGCATTCAAGTTTCGTAGAGATATCGGCAGATCTGACACTTCTTTCATTGACAAGACAATGTCTTACTGAAAGAACCAGTTCTATCAGAAGTCGAGGCATGCCTCATTGTGAATGGGAGAAATGCAGAATAAAAGCAAGACAATGAACCCTTTTGGGCTGGTATCATCCAAATTTATATATTTATACACCTGCAAATTTCTCAAACGCATGAAACTCCATCGATGAGAGCACACACGAGGCAGAAGGCCTTTCCAAGGGATTGACCACCAACATGAAACGAAGAAGATCCCTTAGCTGGCACGGCATCTCGACCTTCTGTGTTTCCTCCTCAAAAGGTAAGATAGCTTGCAGGTCTGGCACTTCTCTACTAAAGCATATGGCAGACTCGACCGCGGTTTTAAGAATATGACCCCCCTCAACTTCGTCGGGAGTTGGGATATGCCAGTAGGGGAAGAGTCGCTTAATCTTCGCCATGGACCAGGCCTCGTTAATCAAATCATAAGGGCTATCCCATACGCCCAAGACACCGGGTTTGATCCAGCAAAGTAGCATCGCGGCAATAGCCCAGACCTGCGATGGCCCGGTGCACGCTTGGCCCAGGAAGACTTCGGGGGCACGCATTGCGTATGGCTGGCAATTGAAAAGACTGCCAACCGGAACTACTGCTGGTTTGTTAGTAAGTTAGTAGCAGGGTTTCGTGTATCGTGTTTCAATCTTGCTCACCGAGTCCCAAGTCTCCTACTTTGGCGGTAACATTGCCGGACTCGATACCAGAGAGCAGGACATTACCGGGTTTGTAGTCTGGCGAAATCAGCGGATGTCAATGCTTCGAGATTGGGAGACTTACCCGTATTCACATAGTTATGACCTTCCAGAAAGATGCAACTATTTAGCACTTCCCTTAGGACCGTTACTATGAGGGCATAGATGCGCGTGTTGGGTTGATATTTCACCTCTGCGAGAGTGGTGTCCAGCCATTCTAGAGCAATGGTGCTGTCGTCGATCGACTCATACATTTTTCGGAAACAAGTGGCCGAAGAAATACTAGGAAGGTGATATATTTGACGATCACGGTTCATGTTTTCTCTAGCAGTTGCATCACTGGGTGAAGCGGCTTTGATAAATGCCCTGGGGAAGAGTCAGCCTTAGAGGTGATTATGGCAAATACAATACAACAAACGAACCGCTTGGGGGCATTAGGGGCATTGCGAGCATTTTTGTCTTGAATGACCGTGACTTTAAAGACAGAGGATATGTGCGTGCTGTCGCCCTTGACAGACTGGAGAATGTGGTATTTCCAGTGCGTCCCTTGGAGAGTACATCCAGGAGCAAGAGAAGACATGGTTCTTGGAAAAGAGCTCCTTGAAGCTAATATAGTTGGACGAATGGCTGTGTACATGGCAGAGATCTAAAGAGTCCTGAACTTAAGGAATGGCGCATGAATGTATACGTATATAGGTTTAGAGCTGATGATAAGCATGGAGTCCATTCAGTGTGGCGGTGTGGATAAAATGAGGCCAAAATAAAAGACTTCCTTTTCTGGTTGTTCTTTGAAAGAGACAAATATTTTCTCCCCGAATCAGAGGAGTTCATCTCAAAGCCCAAGTTGCTGCACGTCTCCTACCCCGCCTTGGTCCCATGTGTCCATATAATTCTATCCAGGATCTGAGGGATTAAACGTTCAAGTGCCATTGATTCATGGTGTACTGTCATGGCTAATATAACGGAGGGCTCAAATTCTGAATTCCGCCCTGTCTATATTGGGCAAGTTTTGCACTACAGATATCAAGTACTACAAAGTCTCGGATCTGGGCGCTACTCAACTGTCTATTTATCCAGGGACCAGAAGTATGTTTCGTCATGTTATAAACAACAAGTGGAAGCTTACGGTCCTGTAGAGAGCCATCTTACAAGGCAATAAAGATACTAAAACAAGATTGCTATGGTGGACAACATGACCTCTTTGAGCTAGAGATACTGAAACACCTGTGCAGAGCGGACCCAAGTCATCCAGATTATCAGCATGTCGCCATTCTGCTTGATGATTTTATCTATATTGGGCAATCTGGACATCAACACGTATGCCTTGTCATGGAACTAATGGCAGAAGATATGAAAGATTTCAGCTTCTTCTTCGAGGGCGTCAAGATTTCTAATCAGATCATGAAGCGAGTCACAAAACAGCTACTATCTGCATTGGAATATGCACATGCATCGGATGTTATTCATACAGGCGAGTGATACGGTATATTGGGCAAATCTCATATGTTAACTGTCTCGCAGACATAAAACAAGACAATATTATGATGAAAATCCGAGATCCATACACCATTGATCATTACTTAGAAGACTCAGTATCGAATCCAGCTGCAAATCTCGGAGAGTATAATTTCAATGATACTTCTGAGCTCCCTCAGGTCGATGTCGCACTTTGCGACTGGGGTTCAGCAAGCTGGATGAGCAAGCATTTGACGGAAATGATACAATCTAAGCTGCTTCGCGCACCTGAGGTTATGCTTGGGGCACCGTGGGGAAAGGAGGTCGACATTTGGAATCTAGGTGCCCTGTTATCGGAGCTTTTGGATGCCGTGCAAATGTTTAATGATAAGGCGGATGTGACTGGAGGTATCTATTATATCAAGCATCACATTGAGGAAATTGATGTCCTCTTCAGTCCCTTTTCTTCTGAACTGCTGAATAATGAAGACCCAAAAATAGTTCAACACCTTTTCGACAAAGATTGCAAAATCCGTGATCTCATCAAGCGTCCACCAGCAATTCTGGAACGATGGATTGAAAGTCTTGATGGCGCCGAAAAAGCAGGCTTTCTCTCAATGATCCGCTCGATGTTAATAATTGACCCCAAACAGCGGACAACTGCACTTTCTCTGCAGAATGCGCCGTGGCTTACTACATGACTTCGAAATGATCGCACCTGTATCTTATCGTGGGTCAGGCTACGGCGATAGTGTAGGAGCAAGATATAAAGAGCAGACTAGCATATTTGGCCAATTCACCAACACTCTTCTTGAACCAAACAAGACATCAAATCATCACCTGTAATATCTATGTTTTACTACCTAAAGTAAACCTAGGGACAGAATGTGCCAAGAAATCCCCTCGCCATGACGGCATTGCAGCCTGAGGCAGTAAATAATAAGACAAGGCAGCAAGGCAGGAGCGCCTTATCGATAAGCACCATTTTTTCATCGCCAACGCCTCAGGTTCTCCATCCAAGCTCTGTCTCTCCTGCTTCAACTTCACAATATTGCAGTACAGATATATCCATCCCTTGCACATCCACAGCCAAGTCCAATGTCCGCCGAAGAAGAATCCCTCCTAACAGATCTCTGCGCAATCTGGTACGTCCTCCCCTGATTTCCATGCAAACCATAGTCAAAACCACACCCCCGGGGAAAAAAGCGAAGAGAGATTAACTAGAACAGCCACATCAACCCCCCCAAATACCGCTGTCCCCGATGTTCAACACGAACCTGCTCCCTCCCCTGCACCCGACGCCATAAACTCTGGTCTCAGTGTTCCGGGATCCGCGACCCAGCCGCCTACCTCCGCCGCAATGAGCTTGCCACCGAGGCAGCCTTCGATCGCGACTTCAACTTCATCACGGGCATTGAACGTCGTCTGGAGCGTGCGGAGCGGGATGCCGAGAATCGGGGTGTGGATGTCTCTGCTGCTGTTGGGTATGGCGATTTAGCTGTTCTCGGGCTGGAGCATGAGCACGTTGATGGGGGTGTCGGGGCGCTTGAGAGGGAGAGGAAGAGGAAGCGTGGGCAGGGAGAGGGTGGTAGTTATGGTGGTGGACAGCAGCAATATCTGGTGAAGGGGGAGGCGGCGTTCCTGCGGAGGGCGGAGAATGCCGGGGTCAAAGTCATCAGGGCACCTAGGGGGATGAGTAGGGGGAAGGCTAATGGGTCGAAGTGGCATCAGCGGTATGGTCTCCAGCACAGGGTGCTCATAGGTGTTTTGTTGTTATTTGGGGCTAAGTTTGCTGATTGTGTTTGCAGGAACAAGTGTTTGTATTGGACTATTGAGTGGATAACGGGGGATGGGGAGAAGGAAACTAGGAATTGCGCAGAGACTTGCTCTATCGCTGAGGCTTATGATCGTGCGCATCCTCTGCTGAAAGAGGAGAAGGAAACGAAGAGCGCGGAGATAGCGGAAACCCAGACAGGCGAGGATGAAGACAAAGTGCCCGGGACGGTACAGGCTCTTCAACAGGGTGTAGGAGCCGATACTGTCGACCCTTCCACGCCAGACATCCCTGAAGGTGCACCATCAAGCGCTGCAGAGGATATTCCGAACAAGGGTACTGTCGAGGAAAAGTCTCACCGGGGTGTTTACTTCTATCTTCATCGCCCGCGTACTGCGACGAAACAGCCCGTTCTCGTCCCTCTCATGCCGAATATGAAACTTACATCTGCGCTTCGGGGGCGTGCGGTTATGGAATTCCCTACGATATACGTCTTACAGGAGGAAGTCAACGAGAACAGCGACCAAGAGAAATCTAGATTCATTCTAGAGACAGAATACTTGCGCACTCATGACAGTACAGACCCGGACATTGACGAGGACACTACAGGCGGTACAGATAGCCAACCGCTCCTTGGTACGGTGGATATATCAAACGTGGATGAAAGCAAGGTGTTGGAAGTCTTAAAGAAGGATCTCTTGAATACCGTGCCGGGCACGGGAATGACGGAGTGACGTCTTTCTATTTGTTGACCTATAGATACTGTGTTGTAATATACTAATAACTCGGAATGGGACATGCTGGGCATTACCTTGAAATATTTCTCTAATGGCAGTAGGTTTATATAGCTAGGCCGACTCCGGATTGAGCGCTCGGTAGGAAGGCAGAGAAGCACTCGAGAGTCGACTGTTTCCATTCGGATATGGTTATGGTCAGCATTTCTCAATATTTGTCTTTACCAGCTCATCTGCAAGTGACTCTCCAGTAACATTTACAGTAAATCTATAGTCGATATATTCACTACTACCTAGGTAGGTAGTAGGAATAACCAACAGCGAAGGCCTGTATAAACCCAACTACCTACGTAGGTCCTGACATCTCATCTATCCATATAATGTAATACAGCCCTCTTAAACATATTAAAAACGTCCATCTCCTGTCTTCTTTACTTATGGTACAGCTCACACTTCAACGAAAGCAATCGTTACCAGGACATGAGGAATGCGGGAACCTACCTCATCTCATCTGAATCTAAGCCCGGCAAGAAAGGATACAGGAACCGGACCAGCCCTTGTGGGACCCTTGGGACTGGCTCGTCCGGTAGTCGCAAACACCGTCCACAGTGCAGACGCAGATGCTGGATTCGCTCGGCCGGCAATGCTATGGCGTGGTCAACAATCACTGCTCATTTGATGGCTTAAAGAAGGTACTCTAATATACACCAAAACTCCATGAAGATGCCAAAAAAAACCCCCAAAAATTTTCAAAATATAACACCAATGTAAATGCAAAAATGGGTATCTCATCAATAAATATCATCCCAAGACTCCTTGTCAATGCTCTTCAAATGCAAAGCGAACCTATCTGGGGGCCGAAACACAAGACTCTGCAACTTGAAAAACAAGGGAATGCCGAGTTCTAGATATGCGGCAAGGCATCATTCGCTCGAGTGGGCTCGTCTACTGCCTGAAACAGATCGTCCGTCCTGGCAAGTTCTGCGGCCGCCTTGAGGGATGGCGCGATACAGGCCATGGAACTGGCTTGAGGTGCTTCATAACAGTGATTCGTCATAGTCAACAAGACATATGACGTGCCCTCACGAAGTGAACCACAACAGGTGGGAGCAGTGATTATCACATCAGCAGTGTGATAATAGTGTATTGAGACTCAGCTCGATGCACTGGTGGTATCGGAAGCGGTATCAGGAAGTTCGGGGTCTTCCGGCTTCTCTGTCTTCGCTATCTTCTCTAACCTCCTTGAGGAGAGAGTGAGAATTTCAGTTGGGATGGTGTTGTTTGAAGAACACTCATCTTCATGTACAGCTTCAGTGGGGAAGTTATCAACGCGCGAGGGAGCCTTAGACTCCGTTGGCGACATGTTCATACGTTCTGATCGGCTAGGCTTCAACTTAAGACGGCCGCGTTCCAACGCTCGCAACAGTGTGCTGACCTCCTCAGATACAATCCCGCGAAGCTTACTCATGGCTTCATCGGAAGCTTCAGAGTGAGCATTCCAACCAAGCTTGTCAGATTCCTCTGAAGTCAGGGACTTTGATTCAAATGAGGGTCCAGTAATAAGTCTATGCAGAGCGGTAGGTGAGAGGGTATTGGGTCGAGCCATCTTCGTCGGCTTGTGCTTAGAACTTGAGGCCACAGAAGCAGCTTCTTCCTGTTGCCGTTTCGGCGGACGCTGGATAGGCGAGTGTGGGTTTTCCCCAACCTCATTTCGGATCTTGTAATATACAAGACCAAGTGTTGCAGCAAGTGCTTGGTGTGCGGCTTCCGGATACAAACGGACAGCTTCTCCCCGTGTCAGATTGGATGGGTAGTCACTTGAGTCGCTCGAATCACTGTCACTAGCGAACATGGTGTCCGTGTGATGCATGCGGCCCCAGTATTCATACCCACCAAGCTGATAGAAGTCGGCCAGTTGTATCAAACGGTTGACTGTATAGATATTGGGTTAGAGGGTTCCAAGTTGGCGAAATAGTGTACGACACGACTTACGTCGACTGCGTTTCTTCAGGCACCAGAATCTCCAAACAGTACGAGGAAAGTATTCCGGCCACTGGAGAGAACCATCTTCTTCTACAACAGGGACAGGAGTAATAGGGGCATGAGTCGTGTGGGCAAGTGAGTTGAAGCGAACCCGCTCGGAATGTTTCATGCGCGACTCAATCAGAGAGAAACGTTCAAACACTGAAGTCAGATGTCGGGATGTCTCGTGTTGAAGGGTGATGAGATCCGTGCGAAGCTGGCTGATGGTGGAGTGCAGTTTACTTATTTCCACCCGACACCCGCAAACGTCAGTTTGCAAGTGTTCAACATCAGCCTGGATCTGGTCAACGTTCTTTGAGAGCCTGTCGACATCGCTGCGAAGAAAGACTGTTTCGTTTCCAGCTTGGCCGAGATTAGACTTCAGTTGCAGGATTCCCGACTTCAACTGGTCGACGTCACTTCTCAACACAACTACATTCAGGTCGATCCTGTTGCTAATGGAGCGGTGGGCTTCAAATTCTCGTCGAAGGTGCTCGTCCTCCCGATTCCGACGGTCAATATATCCATCTTTCGTGAGTACAGTGGATCGCAGCTCCAGTACACGCGAATCGAGGAGCGTCAAACGTTCGTGAATGTGGGATAGGGACGACTCGGAGATGCTTGGGGGAGTTGTTTCGTGTCTGAGGGAGAGCATAGGGCTGGATATAGGCATGGAAATACTCGAGGTGCGAGAGAGACTGCGTTCAAGGGTGGCAGTCATGATGAAGTTCGGGATGAAGAGGGATGTCGGGATCAAAAGATGGAATACTGGTACTAGTCTGTATCGAGAATGGAATATAGGGTTCTCAGACAATTCAACAGTTCTCCAGATCCATTTTGACGATGATTTCGATAGTATTTTCGATGGGAAGTGATGGTTGAGCTGGTGGAGACGGCGATGGTGGATTGAGGCAGTAGGCGGTTGTCAGAGAGAGGAAGAGGATTGAAAGGGAGAAAACTGGGCTGAAAGACTCAAAGGAGTTGCCCCCTCCTTCTTTCCCACTAGCGCGGATGACCACCTGGCCCTATGCAGAACAAGAGCAACAACAACAACAACCCGATGATCGGCCCAAGACAAGACCACTGTAGCCTCAGGATTGTTTGTACAATAAGTCTCCTTAGTTATTTTAAGAATTGATATTCTCCAGTCAGTTAATAATGCTATTTTCAACAATTCCATCTCCAAATCCCACTATCCATCTGTGAGAGAGCAAAATGACGAAGAGAAGTGAAATGGGTCCAAAGTTACACTAATGCATACAGCCTGTGACATTACAGGACCAAGGTAACCCAAAGCGACCGGGTGGCTGAAAATGGTATTAGCGCCAAAATCGCACACGGCTGACCCCCAGCAGACCAATAGCTGCTGTTTCTGACGTTATCACCACCGCATGTGAGACGGCTGGCCGCCTGTTGATTGGGAGGCATAAATAACAGCCCACCACTCCTGGCGTCATCCTGCCTTAGTGCATCTTGTACATTTGCGTTTGTATTGGTATTACATGCCAAATTGTCATGACGGTACCACCTTTACTACACGCTACAGACACCAGAGATTGGTAACGCGAAGTCTTACAACTATGTAGTAGAGCTTCTCGATGTTGAACGCTTATTTATTTTGATCGTACACTGTCTAGTAAAATTATTGAATACTTCACTACTAAGTTGACTACCTACTTGGTTGACATCTTGATTGAATACTTACTGAATGCCTTGGTCACAGGCTTGTGTTCTTAACTTGAGGTAATCGGATAACTCAGATCACGAGATCCAACTTCAAGGACCTCGCGTCATTGCTACCCGTGACTACTACTAGTAGTAGTTAGAATTAGAGCCCATGGTAAATCCTAGTAACGACCTTGTACAAATTCAACTCCGATATTCACAATGGTATCCTCTCAAGGGATCGCTCAAAAGGCAGAAGAGCATCGCGCAAATTCCCTAGAACCGTGGTATCAAATCCCCAGTCCCCCGTCCATTGCGACATGCGACATCCTTCCTTAAAGTGCCCAGCTAGGTGGTCAGCGCGTGCAGACCAAGTCGGCAGTATAGCCTCGCAGAATCCACAGCGGCTTTGTATCTCGTTCTGAGAAGAGCGCCAGGCACCGAGATCTGCCACGGGCGTTGTAGTACACCCATGGAACTTGCGCAGATGCTGCCACAGGTAGTCCTTGCGGCTGAACGACCGTTCTGACACGGGCTTACTCGCGCATTCCTGAAAATTATGGCTCTCCCAATGGCTTGGCGATGGAGACAGTTCGTCGCAAAGCCTGCATTGCAAGGGCGATGATGTCCCTTTTGATTCTAGTTGAGTGGGGTCTGGCGTACAGATCCATGCATCGAGTTGAAGGTGGACACTTTTTTCATGTCTGGACCAGTCGTGCTTCTTCTTGAATGATTCCGTGCAGAATGTGCACTGGTAGCGGTTGTCTTCCGCCACCAGCTTCCGCCGACCTCTTCGTCTCCCAACTGATATGGGTCTGCGATGGGGTCGCGCGTGTAAAGGTCCATCTCCATGGGATTGGTAGCTCCATGCGGACGAGCTGCTATCAGAGGCATCCGACGCTAGACCACTGAAACTAGAGAGTGAGGATGCCAGCGATCGATCGTCATGGCCAAGCGAGAGATCAAGAGAATGCCGGTCGACCTGGGTCTGTCGGTCAAACTCTGAACCTACAGATGTGGAAGAGATGGCTTCCTGGATAACCGACTCTGAAATGGGCTCTTCATCGGGTGGTGACGCCTGCCAGCGCTCCATAGGAGTCATCGATGGGGTCCTATCGATTGGCATCGGAGAACCAGCACGGTATACTTGGATAGAGGATACATGTTGTTGCTTCTGCTTCTGCCGACGGCGAGCATTTGCAAACCAGGTGGAGATTCGCTGTTTCGAGAACCCAGTCTCTTGCGCCAAGCGAGCCTTCTCTTCATCGGAAGGGTAGGGACGGTCTTCGTTCTGGTAGAACCAATCTCGTAACACCCTAGCCCCTTTCCTGACAAACTGCCTTGTTTCCTTTCCCTCAGTTTTACGGAGACAATCTCCAGGGTCTCCTGACTCATTGATTGTCTAGCTATAATTAGATCGTTTCCGTTAAGAAGGGAGAGGATGGAGGGGTCATTTTGAGACTTACTCCATCGTTCTCATGCTCAGGTAGGCCGTGAAGGTGACCAAAGGCGGGAGAAAGAGTTTCAAATCCAGACGCCTGGCGTTTCTCTCCATTGGCAAAGCTACATGGACGGAACAGGCCTACACAGCTGGAACACGCGGGAATAGGGTTCGGATTCGCAGCAGAGCGTCTCAGAATCAAACACTGTAGTCGATACTTGTGGCAGTGGTAACAGGGAACTGGCGGACGAAAGGCACCATCCAACCACTGAGCAACGTTATCAAACCCGGAGAGTGCCAGAGGCGGTTTGGGGTCAAGATTGGTTTCTGGTTCTTCAAAAGGTAGGGTTTCAAGCTGGCTTGACATGGCTTGTACAGGGAGAACTTCATCGCCCCTCAGGCCTGGTAGAGGCATCGCCATATGTGACTCCATCGAGATCGGGGCAATCCAAGACGACTGGGCGTCCAAGGCGTTAAACTCGATGTCATTTTGAGGACTGTATAGGGCGTCCCAGTCAAAGAAGAGGTCCTCGTCAACTGGCAAGAAACCGGCCAAATCCTGATTTACCCCACGTCCGTCTCCAGGCTCAGAGAGTTGCAGTGAATCCGGGCGGGTCTGGTCTGAGCTCCCTAGATCATCCATCCTGAAGGCGATCTCGACAGGTGATGGATATCTGGACTCTCATGGTCTCGCATAAAGGCTGTGAAGATGAATCCTGAGTTCTGTGTGGAGGTTGACCGTATTTCTTTCTCTTTCTTCTTGTCTGATCGATGAATTCGCTGCCTGGATGAGTCATCCTAGCTGCCTGGCTGTCCTCAGGCGAAGCCGGCAGCAATCGCGCATTGCTGGGCAATAGAAGCATTCGAGCTGTGATTCACTTACACTGTTCAAGGCATTTATTTTCAGAATATTATCATGATTTTCTAGTGATTTCTAAGCTTCTTTGATTATAACATCCAGAAGCATTAGTTGTATCAAGGGCATATACTATGTTATTTGATACTCTACGGTTGCAGCATGTCTTGTATACCTACTACCTAGGTAGTAGGTAAGTTACGTAGTCGTATTCTAGGCCCATCAAGCGCAGAAATCTCTTATTAGTCGGGAGAAAATACTCTGCATCTCCTGCAAACTCTTTGCCTCCACCCAGTCCTCTTTCCCATTAAGCCCTTGTCCAGAAGGTCCAAATACAATTGCCGGGATTCCAGCTTCGCTTAGGAGGGCAGCATCACACCAAACGGGGACAACCTGGACCAAATACTGCCTACCTGTAACATCAGATGCGCACTCAATCATCTTTGTGATGAGGGGATGGTCGGGGTCGAGTTTGTACGCTGGTCGAGAGATCGTCATACGCGGTTCTGCATATGTAAACCGGGAATCCTTCTTCTGGATATCTGCTAACAGCATGCGCAAGTCAGGTAATATCGACTCAGCTGTTTGTACAGGAACTGTCCGAAACTCAACAGTCACGATGCATTTCGCTGGGTAAGAGGACGCCTCTTCGCCTCCTCGTATCAGCCTGCAGTGCAGCGTTGCCGGTCCGAGTACAGCATCCACAGGTAGCCTCAGTTGGTACTGCTCCAGGGACTGAAGAAACCATACAGTTTGAATAATAGCATCGACGCCATCGAGGTGATTGGATCCATGGGCAGCTACTCCCAGAATTTCCACTTCCACCCAAACGTAGCCCTTGTGGGCATGCGCAATCACCCCAGCTGTGGGCTCCGGCACGACAGTGGCGTCCGCTCTCCAGCCCGCAGCCAGCATGTCCCGAGTCCCTTGGGAGGCATCTTCTTCGTCTGAAACTGCCGCTAGGATTGCGTCTCCACGGAGAGGTCTACCACTGGCTTTCACGGCTGCCAGCGCTGCCAATGCAGACGCCAGTCCCCCTGTCATGTCAAGGCTGCCTCTTCCAAGTACAACCGGCTGGTCGTTCCTTGTTCCTAGATCTCCCGATAGATGGTCCTTTTCGTAAGTGGACAAGCTAACTGTGTCAATGTGACTGTTCAGCATCAGGGATCTTCTGCCCCCAGTGCCACGCAAAACGCCGACAACAGAGGGCCGTCCACCCACCGTTTCTACGCGGTGGTACTCTATCCCACGATGCGCGAACCAGGCCTCCAGATACTCGCAAATCCTGTTCTCTCCAGCGCCATCAGCGATGGATAGAGTGGGGTTAGCCGAATTAATTTTGGTCAATGTTCTAGTGAGCTCGACGGCGTCATCGATAGAAACGTCAAGAGGGGTTGGGTATTCGCGAGGGCCTTCGGTGTTGAGTAGAACCACAACGGAATCTTTCCTGAGCATCCATGATTGCTGAGAGTCCTCTTCTCGGAGTAGTCGCCTTAAAGCTGCAATCGATGCTGCCCCGCAAGGTCCAGCTGCAATTGAGTGAGTAGCAAGGTATTGCACAGCGTCGTGGCTCTCATGACAGGACACCGTGATGCTAACATCCACAAGACGCTGTAGGTTCGGCCAGGCTGTAGACGAAACGGTCCCGCAGTTCATACCGTCCATGATAGTCGACGAAGTCTCGATTGAAGTCAGTTTCCCCAATATCAGGCTGGATTGAAAACATGCAGCTGTATCCGGCTCGACAGCTGCCACAGATATTGGCTGTTCGCGCGACTTGCAAAAGGTGGCCACGGTGTTAGCCAGACTCCCAACGCCCACAGGAGTGACCATGATGGTAGCCTGGAGACCCATTCGAACCAGCTGGTCGTCGATCTCAGCCATCATGGTCGAGTAGCCCTCCACGATCCACGCCGGGACCTCTTCGTAGCCATCCATGGCAGTGTCCTGAATGAGCAGGCCTCCTTCTGTTTCTTGAGAACGCCTCCAAGCCTCCAGGACAGCCTGGTCGTAATCCCCGCTGATAGTCGTTATTCGAGCGCCCTCCTGCTTGATTCGATCTTGAGTTGGTCTGTCCATAGACTCGGAAACAAAGATGTGCGAGTCGATTCCCAGAACTCGAGCCATAAAGGCCACGGCTCTTCCGTGATTCCCTTTTGTTGCTGTGAACAGAGACACAGTCCGTTCTTTGGCTTTGACTGACATTGTCTCCAGGGCAACAGTTGTAGGGAGGTCTAGATAGGATGCAAGTGCTCTGTAGCATCCCCACGATGCACCCAGAACCTTGAATGACGGTAGTCCTAGGCGGTTGCTTTCATCCTTGACAAGAACAGCGCGAACCCCCAGATCCTCTGCAAGAGAAGGTAGAGAGGTCAGAGGCGTCGGTATATAACCTGTGAGCGACCGGTGAAACTGAGCGAGGCCTTCTACATGGGAGAAGCTGCACTTTTCCTTAGACGCGCTTGGGTTGAAATAAATCGGGCGTCGCGAGGGGGACATTTGGGTTGCTTGAACCTCGATCTTGGAGGCTTTTGGTTAAAGCAAAATAAGGGGGATGGGGAGGGTGAAATCTACATGAGTGTATAATTAGAATAGAAGTTGGCTTTGGGGGACGCCTTCCAACGACATCCACGCATTTCCAGTGAATCCAGCAGAAATCGGAGTAGTCATGGAGTTATAAAGGGGAGATATCTAATATACGCATCTAATAGTTCCTACAGGAAATCAGGGCCTCTCTCTTATGTATCCATCGACCTCCGTTGCGTGGCGCTTGCGGGCGCAAACGTTCGATTATGAAAAAGTCGCTGCGGGGGGATTTTGGTCTCAGTTTCGCTGCACAACAACAGCCAGGCAGAGAGATCCAGCACAACTGCCGCTGCATTTTGGAATAAAGTGCGGAATATGGAAGTATCTGCACAGGAGATCCGATTCTGATGTGAATTAAATGCAATTTCTCGAGCAATTCGTGGGATACGGGGGAAGGTACCACCAACACCACCGCCGACTCTGGGATATATAACATAACGTTCACTACTGCTGCCACTGCTATTACTGCAATATCATGGCCATCTGTACGCTCGCTACGTATCGATACCCCCTCTTCCTATCATTTCCCAATGAAGATATCCATCTTCCTTCCTAGTCTTTCCTTCATTTCATCCACCATCGCCCTCGTTATCCCCCAACCCGGCGTCTTACCTGCGGATGGCTGCGATTGCTACCTCGTCTCCGGGCCTGACCCGGGATACTTCACCAACTACCAGTTCTGGGACTTTCGCGACGTCCCCCTCGTCTCCAATACCTCCAATAACAGAGAGGTAGACACCATCCTCCTCGCTCAGTCCCCATTCCATAACGACTGGCAGGCCCAGTCATGGCGTCGCAACTCAACCAGAGACAGCACGTTCCCCATGGTCAACTCTGAAAGAAACGCCTTCTTCGCAAAGCACCCTGAGAGACCCAACGCGACCAGCCTGCTCCTCCGTACTACACGTCTCCCAGAGTATTCCTACACCGCGGAGATCGAAAGCCGCATGGCCAGTTTCTTCCACTGCTCGCTCCGTGTACGCATGCGCATCATGTCTGAAGCCTCCCTGTCATATCCACCCAAGAACAACTTCAACCTCAGCGCAGACCAACCTATTCCACGCGGGGCTTGCGCTGGAGTCTTCACATATCGCTCAGCAACCTGCGAGTCAGACCTGGAGATCCTCACGTCAGACCCGCAGAATACTATCCACTACGGCAACCAGCCGGACTACGACCCCATCAGCGATACCGTTATTCCTGGATCCAGCCGCACAGTGACGACTCTTCCGGCTCCGTGGACAACCTGGGTTACGCATCGCATTGACTGGTTCCCGGATGCGACGCGCTGGTTCGCTGATAACCAGTTGCAATCGAGCATCACCTACGGTGTTCCTGATCGACCGAGTATAATTTCGATTAACCTCTGGAGTGACGGCGGTGTTTGGACTGGTGATATGTCCGTGGGCGAGAGTGTGTATCTGGGTATTGAATGGATAGAGATTGCGTACAATCTCTCAACGACTGCTCCATCCTCATCGCCGGTGGATACAGCACAGAGACATCGGCATCGGCCAGCACCAACGACGGGGAGCTTGGGTCAAAAGGTCCTGGTTGGGAGGGATGAAGAGCATACAAAGGCTGACGGTCTGGGCAGTTGCCAGCGGCTTTGTGCCTTGGACGATATGTATCCTCGCTGAACTTTTCTTGTCTCATTCTTATTCCCTACTCTATAACTAGGATATGAGGACTTATGAAATAAGAGTTGAAAATAACCTCTAGCGAGGCTGTGGATAATTGTATTTATAGGTGTGACTCTTTGTAAGAGGCCTGTACTTGAACCTCTTCCAGTCTTGAGCAGCGTTATAAAACATGAAAGTATGTATATACATTGAAGTAGGGATACAATATGTGACAATTTCCCCCCTCTGGCCTAGCCTGCAGCCGAGGCAGTGAAGACTTTGGAATTTGACAGGACACTCTCCTTTGGTATTGGATGTGCAAGGTGGTGCCCTGTCAAATTGAACATAATCTTCCTCAGCTGCTGGCCAGAGGGGGTACAATCCTGGGGAGAGGCCCAGGGAGATGCAGAAAATGGATTGAAAACACAGAATGCTCAGGGGGTATCCAAAAAAAATCACAAAACCGTCAACAACGCCGCGCTGATGTCCCAATGCCTCATCCTATGCATGCCGCGAGGGCAAAACAACCAACACCCGAAATGCAACCGACAAAAAGATAATAATAAAAAAAAAAAAAATAAAAAAAAAAGCAACACCCAAATCCAAAATACACAAACATTGAGCTCGTATACTCATACACGAATCGTCTCCTGTCGTCAGACGCAATCACAGGAGAACCATTCATGTTGGTGGGATCAAGATCCCTCATCCAACCCAAGAGGCACAATATGTAATGATAAAAAAATAATAATAATAAAAAGAAAAACACGAAAAACACGAAAAACAACAAAAAAACACGAAAACAGAAAAAGAACAGGCAAAACATAAAAAGAAGGCACGTAAAAAAAAAAGAAAAGGAGAAAAAAAGGAAAAAAAGAAAAAACACTCGGTCAAAGCAAAACGTCCCCATTCACATCGGTGGGATCGAAATCCCCCTCCAATCCACCGTTCATGATCTCGGCCACAATCTTTTTGCGCAGTAGAACAGTGTCCTTAGCGCCATAAGAAAGAGGCTCGATGTTGGTTGCAACCGCCTTCGCAGTAGAGAGAAGGAAAACACCACAGTCGCTTCCATTATTTTGCTGGGGTGAAATAGAGGGGAGAACGGTCCACTCCTCCTCGACAAAGTTTGAACCAAGTTCACCGCGAAGCCATTTTTTCACGATTTCGACATGGTGAGGTGAAAGTGAGCCAAGCGAGTCAAAATTTTCAATCGTGCGATCAGAAGGTTTGACCACGATCAGAGTCCAGTGGGAGCTGTTGTGAACTGGAACAAATACTGTATCAACATTCAAAAGAGCCTCTCCTCCAATTTTTGCGCGAGATGCCCATCTCCGGACCGACTCATAACCCTTATCGCGGAGATTCGAGAAAAAGAAGGAGTTGAACGCGTGAAATCGAGGTTTGTCATGACGGCCCGCGTTTCCATTGCTTCGGCGTAGATAATCAATGATGATTGCTAGATAGGAGTTGATGACCTCGTCGTTCAACCACGCCCCGGGAGTGAAGCAAGTTGCAAGGTCCTTTCTTGTGAGAGGATCGCCAGACAGTGTGGTAGCAACCTTTTTGTGATTTGGCATTCCCTTAACTTCCGCAACGCGAGTCTCCCATTTAGCAGGAAGGGGACGAACAGCTGGTCCTTGAGGCTGGACTCGTACGGGGCGTTGTTTAAGTTTTTCTTCCTCCTCAATCTTCCTCCATGCATCCGCATAGAGCGACTCCGTTCGACCAGGAGGAAGTGGCTTCGAAACGGGGTAGAACAGGCTCACAGCTGACACGGGTCTGCCGAGCGGGAACTCAGGTGGTTGGAGCCATGGATCAACAATTGGCTCAACCACGTCCTCGTGAGCAATCTGAATAGCTGGTTTAACATCAGGTGTAGGAACCGGTGGTATGTTTTCCTTTTGCTCGATTGAAGATTCCTCAAGCAAGATAGGAGAATTAACCTTCGGAGGTGAAGGGTGAAGATGCGGTGCGACCTCAGGCAAGATCTCTTGCTGTTCTTTATGAACATGCTCGGTCACGAGAGGCTCTCGGAAGCGAACTTTGCGTTTTGGCTTCGAGGCCTCAGGAGCCTCAGTGTGGCAGGGTTGAATTTGGGGTGGTGCTGGGGGGAGGGGAACGTTTTGGTTAGAGAGAATCTCATTGAATGCATCAAAGTTTCCAGTACGCAGTGCGTGCATCAGTGCACGCTCCCGACGAGCACGTTCAGGATACCGTGCCCGGGGGTGAAGGAGCATTCGCTGCTTCAGCTGAGGACTCAATGGTTCAATTCGAGATTTCTTAAGAATGCCTCTTGGGTGGGTATTCGGTCTTGATGGGTTGTTGGAGGAAGGAGTAGGACGATGGGCGGGATGTCTCATGCGGTGAGTGGGAAGATGAGGTGGTTGAGGTGCGGCATGGGGTCCCGTTTTAGTGACAGTATTAGCCCGGATCCGAGATTCAGCCTGAGGTACGAAGCCTGGGGTTTGGTAAAATTGTGGAACATCGAATGACAATTCTGGGAACGGGTAATGCTCGACAGTGGGATATCCCCGGTCCTTGCGCCATTTATGACTCTTCACCCGCCGTTGCTGTTCAACTGGAAGTGCACGAATATTTGCGCGAACAGGGGAATGCCGAGGGGAAGAGGAGGAGCGTCGTGCACGGGGGCGAGGTCGTTCAAAAAGACGAAGAGCGCGTTGCTTAACCAAGCCAGCGACAGTAACGGCACTTCTAACCACACTTGCAAAGGACCGACGCAAGGCATAGACCCTCTGAAAAGAATCATAGCACGAAACCAAATAAGTGCGCCAAGTAGACTGCGGTGGCTGCGCTCCCTGGGCGGTATTTGCGTCGCCTCCTTCTCCCAATTGGTTGTTTGGTATCATAGAGCCCTCGGGGCTTGCGTGATTATCGGCTGGTGAAGTCTGATCACTACTGGAAGGCGCGGGTAGAGCTCCTGACATCATGGGTTGACCGGCGGAAAAGTCTGCATCGCAAGTTTGAGAAGGAACGACCGCACTTGGGTTGATAGTGTGGTTTGAATTAGGTGGCTCTGGCCAGCCACCGGGTATGATAAGATTGCTAGGGGATGGTGTGGTCGCTTGGACAGTGTGCAGATGATCAAGGAGGGCAAGATTTGAATCCGGAGTGCCCAAAAATGACTCATTCACCCTGGAAGGAGAAATTGACTGAGGACTGGCCTGGGGCGACGAAAGGGAGATTTCGGGCTGCTCAGGAGGAATTTGTTCTGGGTTTTCGTCCCAAGGTCCACTCAGAATAGCAAGACCATCTTCATTCATACGACGGTACTTTGAAAATAGGAAGGGCTCGGGCTCAGAGTTCATGGAAGGCAATTGGCCGTTTTGTGCTCCATCGATTGACCTCTTGCGAGAGAGCGACGATTCTGCCGTTGAAACAGATGTGACAGAGTCAAAGCTGTTGGCCTTGCTATCTTCCGTAGACTTCAGCGTATCGATACTGCTGAAAGAAGAGTCGCGAGTTATAGGTTCAGAGGTGAGATTTGGTGCCTTTTTCTTCGAAAAGGAATTCATGCGGTGGGAGTAGTTGCCCAGGCCGAGAGAACTGGTAGTAGCAAATGGGTTATTGGCCTTCCGATAGGGCTGGAGGTCGTTGACACGGGGAAACGCGAGGCCAGTGGACGCGGAAGGTTGCTTTGAGTTAGGTGAGAAGCGGGGACGAGGGCGAATAATAGGAGAACGAAGTTGAGGGCCAAGTGAGACATTCGCACCAAGGCCATTGGAGAAACGAGCTGCATTCTGGCTCGGCTGGAGAGAGGATAGAGTGGGTTGGGAAGAGGCAATCTGGTTAACGGCTAAACCGGTTGTCTCAGAAGGCTGAGAGTCCCTGTTGACGGGGGAAGGAGTACAGATGTCCATAGGATCAAAACCAGCATCATGAACCTGGGACGGCGAGTCATCTGTAGACAAGATGCTCACGTCCGCCATGGTCACATCTTCCACCTCCGGTTGTATGATCAAGGGTACATCAGCCATGACGCGCTTGTATTGCAAAGTGCAATGTTTTTGAGTCGTATTTGGTACGAAGAACAGTGTAAAACGAGCTGAGAGCTGCGATAAGTAGCAAGAGAGCTTTGAGATTGCAAATGGAAGCAGAAAGAGGACGCTGAGAGTAAGCAAGAGGAAGATGGTAGGGAAGTTGTATGGAGTGGGAGAGGGAGTGGGAGGGGAGGAAACAAAACAAAAGAGGGAGCAAGAATCAGTGCTGGGGGCCATGGGCACTTTCCATGGCTTTCGTTATTGTCGCAGCAAGCGCGGCAGTGAATGGATGCTCCATGGGAAAGCACCAGGCAGCTCAGGCAGTAAGAGAGGCAGCTGGTGAATGAAGAGCGAGCGAAATGAGCGCAATTTGAGAACGGAAGTGTCGACCTCACTAAGTTTTGCTGGAGACGGAGAGCAACTGCGCGGGTGGAGAGACGGCTGAGTCAGCCGCCTGCTTGGGAGTCACGTGGATCGCAGACCAAGGATATAGAATAGAAATAGACACTAGTTACTGCTTAGCGCTCTGAAAGCATTCAAAACCTCTAGATTTGATTTATGTAGCTTTTCAAACAACTAAGAAAAGAAGAACGAAAATAAAACACAGCAAAGATAATATGAAACATGAACCATGATTCATATGTACACATGAAAGCCAGCAAACTATACTACAGGGCAAACTAGGAGGTTCAGCCTGCTGAACAACCGGCGAATCGAAGGGCAAAAAAAAAAAGTCATCTCACTCATATTCGTCATACTACGGCATGAGTCCTATCAACTCGAACAAGATAGGCGCTCCGTCCATGACTATCCAGGCAATCCCTGCGCAAACTGTCAGAAAGGGAAGGAACGAACATGAAAATACACCGAGGGCCAAGGCTAAGGCTTACCGGAATACACAACTAGCTTGGTAACGACCTCTACATCATAACGCACGCGAGGCGGTTTAATCTGGGAAAATAGGTCCTCTTCGTCGCGCTCGTCGGATACAAACTCGGGGAACGGCTCGATCCCTGGAGATTGAGACCGGGTCTCGATAGCCGTTGTACCAGTTCCCATCATGTGTTCATACTCATCCAGCTTCGATTGCTTCCGAGACAGTTTATGTGAGTCTACTCCAGAAGCTGAGATGTCCTCGTGAAGAGCGTCCCCTGTGGGAGGCCCTCGGTATACACTCGAGAGACTCTCGCGTCTGCGCTTCTCTCGGTACGCTAGAGTCTCATAGGCGTCGGCCTCTGACTGCGGTCCAATAGATATTGCTCGTCGTTTAGGATGGCGAATATGAGTGATTATAGAAGGGATATCCGAGAAGCTGGGGAGAACTTCATGATCCTTAAGCTGAGCAGGAACCTTTGAGTATTGCCTTAACAACGTATTAGCGGCTTTGCAGCTTGTATTTTAAGCCAGATCTAGGCTATTCAAGATAGACTCACGAGGCCTTGGTAAAAAACCGGCGAGGTAGCGCCAGACCGACCTTCTCCAATCCACGGAAAACCGGGGGTAGGGTTCGGAGTAGGAAAGGCTTCATCACCGCCCTCCATGCAAATATCAACAGGACTCCTATGATAAGGCGCATGCTCAATTTAACGAGCCCTAGATTTTCATATCTATAAGGGAGAGATGATGGGTGAGGGGAGTCCCATGTCGTATTCACTCTTGCAACGTTCCAGTATGCCACCTGGGCACCAATCAACACACCAGCGAAAGCCACACTATCATCAAAACATGGACAATCATCTGCAGGCTCCGGGTGAATACGGACGAGAGCTAATATTACCCCGACGACTATTGTAACCTCTTTCCCACTTCCTAAGAACACGTACTGGTCGATCGAGGGCTCGTAGGAGTAGTGCATGATAGCAAGCAAGGCACCCAGGGCAGATCCGATTATTACGTCAAAAAATCCGTGCATACCGCAGTATAATCGACCCAAAACTATTGAGGCGACGTAGATGTACGTTATAATTTGGAGAAATACATTGAGGCTGGGGTTCAGGGGCGAGTCCGGTGCATTCAGCAGGTGCAGGGCGTAGACCGCTACTGATACAGCATTGGTCGAGTGGGTTGAGGGAAATCCGTATTCCAGAGCAGCGGACCCTGACATTGTAATTCGTTGTAACGGAGGAGACAGCGGCCGTGGTAGGCAAAGCAGGTCTTTCACGAAGCCGCTAAAGAAGACGCCGGAAGCCAGTAAATGCACCATCCTAAGCCAGAAATCTGATATTAGCCAAGGAACATTCGTCGACTCCAGGTGGAATTTCCGGTCCCCCCCTCCCTTCCATGTAGTGCCCTATTAATACCTACCCACGTCCTAAACTCGGATATCCGCTCCAGAACAGAATCGGCAGGAAGACCATGAAAAAGGTATGAGTCCCCAAGTTGGCGGTAAAAGCAAAGTAGGAGTCCAACGTCGGAGTGCGGATATTCTCCTGGAACCAAGCGAGGTACGGGGTCTCATATCGGACCAAGGGGAGAAGTTTTTGACGGGGCCAGTATCGCCAGGCGGGTAGCTGATTCCGATCTAGGCCACCACGGAGTCAAATTGTGGACTTGCCGGATGAGGGTATAGAATTGTAAGAAGTACATACAATGATTCAGGCTCCTCAGCCCGGCGTCTGGCTGACCATCCGCGGCCTTACCCATTCTGTCGATAGTCCTTCAAATCAAGTCAATGCAATTGCAATGCTTTCTTCCCCCATATAGCGTCCCGATGAATCGCACAAAGTCGGACAAGTTGTCGGGATGAGCATAACCTACGAAGTCGAAGAAGAAGAGGAGGGCGCGGTAACTTTGTCGGAGAGAAACGCGCCGTACTTAAGTGGTCCCCACCCACGCACGCTCTTGCAGGTTGAAGGCAAAAGGAGAAGAAACAAAGCAGAAAAGCGTTCAGGGAGGACAGAACTTGGAGGACAACAAATCAATGTGGCCTGTGGCCTGTGGACTAGTCCCAATAATAAGGAATAATAATCCTGCGGCTGCCAACAGGCTCATGCTTGGCTGTTCTTCTTCTGATGATGATAACAAACTGGCTGTGCGCTGACTCATCCACTCCCCTGAAGCTCCGCTGCCGAAGGGCATTAATATTATTATTTTCATTATCCTTATAGTCGAGGAACGAATACGAATCTATTTTCACTCTGTGTTCTTGCACGAGTTGAACGATGAAAGTCAGAACGGCGGTGGATTATTAGTAATGATTGTAGGAATAGTCAATTATTAACTACTCGGTAGTAGCCAAGTAGTCGTTTTAACCCGGCACAAATAGAGTTGAATGCCAAAGCAGGGAACACTGGATGCACACCACGCTTGTGTTGACGGGCCTCTCAAAATTCCTCCATGTCAAGAATAATTGGGCTCCGGATTAGAATGACAAAAAGTACACAAAGTTGTAGTTATCATTCTACGCGGAACTACCGAGAGCGAGAGTGGGGGTACTCCAAGCGCCCCAACTTGTCAACGCCTCAGTTTATACTGCATGGCAATGCTCAGTAGTAAGTACAATATCCCAGTAGGTAGATCCAAGCAGACTAACCACAATTGTTGCAAGGGGAGGATTTTGGATATATACGCGAGGCAATAGAATGGCCTGTAGTCTACTTAAAAGGTACTGCTAGTATGTAGTGCCAATGGGCACCGATATATATATCATGGATCTAAGCAGGCGCAACAGAATGACGTGCCTGCTGAATAATTTATTCAGCTTTTCCTCCATTGCTTTGGGGTGTCATTCGCTTCCTTGGTTTAAATTAATAATTTACTTGCTTGCACTTGCTTTGCTTCAAGGTCAGTTATGGTAGATACTGGTGCTAGCGGACTCGCTAGTGGGTCAAAACACCCCGATCAATAGACGAGATACTACGGAGTCGTTGCCCACATACATAGGATGTAGATAGACTGAAAGGTATACCGTTACTACTATGACTATATCCTAGTTCGAAATCATTGTGGAATAATAGTGCAAGATTTTATTGTAGTCTAGACGTACTCATCGCTCTCGTCTTCCTTATAGAGTCTTGTCAGACGGGAGTGACATGGTTGGTAGATCTGTAAGGGGCAGAGCAATGACGGATCCAGGATGGCTCTTGACCACAACATGGTTGGAGTAGAAGAAGTGGCCCATGCGAGTTATTTTCTGGAGACCCAGATTGAATTCGCGCTTCGCAGAGACACTAGGTGCAAGATTTCAAGATCCGAGCGGCTCATAATGAGGACTCGGAGAGCCGGAGAGGCCATGCGCGGGCCAGATCCTGGGCAGTGGGTAGTAGGAATTCAGTACAATCAAGGCGCGAACCAACCACAGGAAGATATCTTGACGAATCTGCTAAAAATAAGAGCACAGAAACTGGCGTGCTGAATGGCAATCGAGAGGCGAGCTGAGAGTTGAGAGTTGAGTGCGTCATTAAGGTTGGGTGGGCGTGTTGCCATGGCAGCCTGGGTGCCTGTAAACAGTGGCCTCTCTGGGTTTCAGGTCGGCGTCAGTCATCTCAAGGCTACTAGAGCCGCTACGGCCTCTTCATCGTGGATAAAGAAATCCCCAAGGCCGTTATCCCTTTGCTTCTACAACATCTTTGTCCTGGAATCCCAGCTCTTCATCTCTATTCCGTGGGAATTTCATCTTGCCATCATCGTGCTCTTTCTCCCCCTCCCCCCGATCCGTCCGCATCCCATCAACTGCAGTCTGAACGTGCTGTCTGTGGAGCCCCAAGCAATAGTTCCAATCGATTTATCCCCGACAATTCTACGAATCCATTTTCTGGGTGCCGCATTCTATTGACCCTTTCTGGTGTGCATCAATCATGTCAGGCCCGATGTATGACGACCAAATTTATGCGACTTCACGCCGCCATTCTCTAGTGACTCCTCCCCCATCAATGACACCACGACAAAGTCGTATGCGAAGCCAGAGTGTCAGAGTCAGCAATGGCACAGTCAGTACAGATACGAGCTCTTCCAGTGGGAGAATGTCAGAGGCTACGAATATCACACAGCCCCCGGCCTATTCGAAGAAGTTCGTCGTGGTTGGGGATGGTGGATGTGGAAAGACGTGCCTGTTGATCAGTTACTCGCAAGGATATTTTCCAGATGTGAGTATAAAAGTTCCCTTCCAGTTGGCTACGTGTTCCTGCTTCGTGATTCTGACATATCTCTCAGAAATACGTCCCCACGGTATTCGAAAACTATATTACCCAAACCACACACCGAAGGTCGGGAAAGGCCGTAGAATTAGCGCTTTGGGATACTGCTGGCCAGGAGGAATATGACAGACTTCGCCCACTGTCCTACCCAGAGACTGATCTCTTATTTGTCTGTTTTGCTATTGACTGTCCTGCTTCTCTTGAAAATGTCATGGATAAGGTCGGTTATTCGCATTATTCGCTTCTCTAACTCCGCAAAAAAACAAAAAGGCTGACGAATGAACCTAGTGGTATCCCGAGGTCCTGCATTTTTGCCCTACAACGCCAATCATTCTTGTCGGGCTGAAATCTGACCTGCGCAATAAGCGGACATGTATTGAGCTCCTGAAGACACAGGGGTTAACACCCGTTACGCCGGAACAAGGTGAAGCCGTCGCCCGCAGGATGAATGCCTCGTATGTGGAATGCAGCAGCAAAGAGATGAGAGGCGTGGACAACGTTTTCCAACTAGCTGTGGACACGGTTGTATCTCTCGAGGAAAACAGCTGGGATAGCCGTCAAAGTCATAGCAACACTAGCAAATCTAGTGGCGTAGGTGGTCCCAAGAAGGTTAAGAAACGCACCTGCAAAATCTTGTAGACCACGGTTTTTGCTTAAAGCTACTATTTTGACATCTTTTCCTCTATCGCCACGCGATTTCCCCCCACTGAATACAAAGCCTGGTTGCTTTGACATATCTCCCTTTCAACTATTTGTCATGACAGCTGGGCGCAAGCCGGTCATACAGATGGACCCCCATACCCGTTTCCACTATGTACGTTTTCCTCCAATATTGTTTACACATCTCAATATGCTTACCACGAATTCTCCTCTAGGCGGTTTTTTGATTTATTTATTTTTCCCATTCAACAGGACTTTGATAACCCCTTCATCAAAATATTGCGGTCCTGCTTTTACGCTCCCCACGCCCTCGTTGTCTATTTTTGGTTTCGTAGTCCTTGGCTTTCTCTCATGGCTTTGATTTTTGTCTGTTTATTATTGATGTCTGCCATGAACTCGGTCTGAAGGCCACTATTTAGCATGCATGGGTTAGGTGTTGATTGGCGCATATGGAAGCCCCAGATGTAACTCGAAACAATACCGAAATTGTTTGAACGATGATGTTGTTTAACGAATCAATCCATGTAGACTCTATGACACTTGAATGCGCCATGACAATACATCATTAGATTTTGAGTAAAAGAAAAGAGAATTGTAAAAAGATAGTCATTTCACGTCATTCCACGTTGATTCCACTGGAGGCGGAAACTGATGAGTTTCAGTCATGTCATTGTCTATCCCCGTCCCCTTGCACCTCTTGATCATGAAACTCGCTGTATCCTTCATCGTTTCGTTCTTCTCTTTGCCGGTTACCGTTCTCTTCAACTTCTTCTCGAGGCCGGCCCATAAAGTTTTCGAACTGAGACCAAAGGGCCTCTACGGAGCCGAATTCATTACCGACCTATTCAATTTTAGCCGGCTTTTCAGAAATCACTTAAGCATGTATGGAAATCGTCAACCTACTGCAATAATACTCTCAAGGTTTCTGTTTAGTCGATTAATATTTTGCAGAACTTGTTCCATGCCCTGCCACAACAGACGGTGAGTGAGAATTTTAGGCAAGAGCCCCGACATTACCCGCACAGGGGGCACTTTAATGTATATGAATAATAACGAAACTCACTACTGCGATTTCCCTCACCAATTCTTCTCGCTGCTGCTCGAATACTGTTGGGGAGCTCGACCTGGTTTTACCTGGCGTTGACATGTTGCTCTGCGTCCGGCGTTGAAGAAGAATAAGCGCATGAGCCCAAACAGATAGACAGATATCAGTACGCGTATGTCGACGGAAAGTAGACTGGTTTCAATCTCATATCGAACCTCAGAGTTCTGAGAGGACTGTTGTTGTACGCGTCGCTGGCGTTGAGTGTTTCTCTTGCTGTCGCGGGGCCGATACGGGAGTTTCCTGATCCGGTATGGCCTGCGCTTATCACACGTGCTGATTCCGCTCTTGGCTGTTCACCGCCTGCTTGTTCTTCCTTGGGCGTTTCCATGTCTGTTTACCTACGTAGGTTTGTTTGCTTCAAGTTGGCCAAGTTGGAGACACCGTGGACCTTGTGTACCTAACCTATGGGTGATGGTTTGGAGATGGGGAAATGGTGAGGGGAGTCATATCCAACAAGCTTTCTCGCTTATTTGTCCTCCTTCACCCTATTCCCTCTTTATCTTGCTCGGGCAGCACAGCACAGCTTGAGAGCCGTTTATCCAAGAGCCTAATCAGGAAGATTATGCAGCCTTCAAACCTTCCCCAACTGACCATGGAAATAGAGACCATAGATTAAGGTTGGATCGCGGGGTAATGCTCCCTCGCATGACGGCCAATCTTAGAGCGTGCATTTCTCCTCTGCCTTTTTTACCCACGACACTGCCGTGGCATGTGACCTCCTGTCGAGATGCGCCGATCCCTCAATTAGGCCTTTGTCAAGACTGAATGGCTTTGCATTTTGGGGATACCAGGTAGATTAATACCTAGCTATGTGGAGCTTCGATTCCTTCGAGCTGGTATCGGGACTGTCTACGCCACGCAACACGTATCGTATTCGACATCCGCTATATTGTTGGCGGGTTGGCATTTCTTCATGCCAAATCCTATCCCAATACCTTATTCCTGTCTCTAATCCCCCCATGCAATGGCTGTATCAAGATTATTGTTTTTTTGATGTTTAGCCCCTGTTTAGTTTCCTGGCGCAAGCCTTCTCCAGGCCGCAAGGGCTTGCACGAGGCCTTGGAAGCAGCTTGCAGCGATGCAAGAGAGCGTTTCCCTGAATCGGAGGATGCAAGCTAGATCGTCTGTGTTGTTGGCTAATAGTGGCATTTCCGGATATGGACAGTCAACAGGAAGCTATAGCCGCGAATAGGTATTGTTAATATTTCGCCAGTGGTCTGAGCTGTAGGCGTACATATTTATTTTAGCCATCTGCAAATAATGCGAGTGAGGATTGATTCCCGGTAATGCTAGGTAGGGATAGGCGGGTGGAATCCCGGCCAATGTGGCACGACGTGCTGATGGAGGTGCATAACAGGCGCAGCAGGTTGCATTGAACTTTAGAATCTATCTTCCATCCATCCGTGCACAAAGTTGGGGATATCCCATATGAAATGGTTGTGGAAGAGACATGACTGATCTCCATGTTGTAGGTACTTACGTACTTCTACGGCAATCGCAGCGTTTGGTGGTACCACTCGAAGTCCATAATGGCAGAGCGGGCTTTGTTCATAGTATACAATTCGTAAGACATATCATAAAGTAAGGAGAGTAATCGAGAATCTATTCGACAGAACTTTGTAACAGATGGGTATCAAAGGAACGGAAAACAGAGTCGTCATCTGGTAGGAATACACAAGCCTCCCATCTCGTTTTAATCATCATCACAATGTACGAAGTTTCATCACAGTTCGACCGTCACGCACAAGCAAAAAAAAAAAAGGAATGGGTCAAGTCTAATACACCTCCCATGTCAAGGAAGTAGTAAGTAGTTTTGTATCGTAAAAACGGAATAATGAAAAAAAAAATGTTGAAGCTGAAAGGAACTCGTCATCCAACGTAATGGTAGTTTTCCACCCTCTCTTTGTTTGCTCTTCTTTGGATCCAGCAAAAAATACCTAATCTTTCAAGACCGCCGCACAGGATCTATGAACTTGGACGTCGGGTAACGGCGAGGATGTTACTGAGTCGCCTCCATCGCTGCGACGGAGACGTCGGACTGGCGCGGTCTATCCGTTCACGCTCGAGACTGGCCTTTGAGGAGCCATGAGTAGACGAACGAGGTCTGCTGACAACCGCTTCATGGTCGGCCAGGACGTCTTCCAGGCGAACATCTGAGTCAGAAATGCGCGGGTGGGCGTCTTTGAAGTCGAGGATTTCGACGAATTTCGACGGCATGTCGCGCATTGTCTTTTTATATGAGGGTATGTATCTTCCTTCGGCTTTTGGGGAGTGTGTTCTTCTTCTTCTTGCTTCGTTTGGGGTTCATATGTAGCGATTGTGTTCAAGTCATGAGGGGACGGATAGTGGAAGAAAGGGAGTAAGCGAGTGAACTCGATGGGGTCTTGAACGATGACTGCGACAACGCGGAGGAGGATGAAACGAGATAAATAAGGATTCAAATTTTAGGGTTCCTTCCCCTCAGGGATTGGATCAACGAAAGGGACGGAAGCAGTGCGTCGCAGGAAGAGAAAGGATATTGGCTGCTAAAGGTATGGCTTTGCAGTAGCGTCAAGCGCGTACAGTCTAGTCGAGTTTCGGGGTTGTGCCGGAGAGAGACTTGAGGGTTTGAGAATGATGTTTGTGGCGGGAAAAGTCTGAAGGATTGGATTATTTCTGGATAAGGGTCGTGGTGGTGGTGGACTCGTGGCTCCATTAGCACCTAGGAGGACATAATGGGATATTTTATCCTGTCTGTGATTTTATTTTTAATTTTTTTTGGATGGGGGCCATCGCTAGAACGTCATCTTTACTCTAATACCAAATCATCGAAGTAGAATACTCTGTAGCCTGTACGGAGTAGACACTGCGGGGGAAGAGTTTACGTCTTTGAGAGCACCGGATGGGATCAGCTGTAGAATTGCTGCATGGTGGCGTGGAACAAAGTTCATAGTGTGAGTAAGGGCAGGAGGAGAAGAGTGCGCGGCCGTGGCTCGTCATATGAAATATTTAGGCATTATTATTAGATATTATCATGGTGGCGATGGACCCTCAGGACGTTTTTCCTTTTTCGCGTCTTTTCTGGGGGGCGATGCCTCATTGCCCTCCCGAGTATACAGAGTACAGGAGGGTTGGATGTTTGTATGAATGGATGGCGGTTAGCAGTGGAGATCGACTTCTTTCTTTTCGATCAATAGTAAGCAATAATCAGCTAACTATATGCACCTACTGCAGTACTACTGTAGTTCCTAAGGAGAGCCTAAACTACCGAGTATGCGAGCCCTCCAATAAACTCCCTTGTGAGTTATATATTTGAAGCTTTTTCCCCCAGCACTCTCCAATAAGGCTCTTAACTACTATCTATACCTTTCTACAAGTACTACTAGTACTAGTACCTGGGTAGTAATTACTGGGGACATGACGTCGTTTCTATTCTTGCAGCTCTGGCTGATCCTCCTTTCGACAGTACATACTACTATACGAGTAGGGGTTCGCCTCTCCTTGGTGTGCTCCGTGCTTCAATTTGCCCTTCGAGAGACTGCGTATGGCTTCGTTGATATCATAAACCCACCCACCTTGAAAAGGACACGTAACCGTCATGACTCAGTATACCGTCTACAGCCCGTCACTAGCATAACCCAACTCTTCCTTAACTATTCAGTTTGGTGCAAGCACCACCCAGGGAGTGTGATCATGTGCAGGTTCTCTACAGAAAGGGCGATCGATGGAAAGGATTCCTGAATAGGCAACTCTATTTTCATCACCGTCTCTCCACGCACAGACCAAAAGTAATTCCGATTTCTCCCCGTGTTTAAGCGCGTCTTCATCTCAACCAGATCGAAGAAGGAGCTACAGGCATGATATTTGCCAAGTCCCCTTGCTTCTACATGATTACACCCCCGGATACTGGTCTCCTGCAGTTCAATACCTCTGCACCCCGCAGTGGGTGAAGCACCCGAATAACTGTTGTCCTACATGGCACTAGTAGTATCAGAAGTAAGAGCAAAAACAGAATGAACCTACATATATTCTCCCATTCTGGTGTTTCTACTTACTCAGGAGTAGAGGGTAAGCGGAAAAAAATAATGACGTCATCCTATATTTCTGACTCAGCAATAAGCAGGTCACGTGTATACCGCAATTCCGTATTTCCTCTTTCAACACGCAAAGAGCTCATTGATGTCGCGTCGAAGCTGGCTTCAATGGCGGAAAGGACCTCATCTATCGCCCGTAGCTCCTTTCGTGTGCGCGCGGTATGTGTCCCCCGGCATCCTTCAGGAATTGACTGACTCTAAAGGACCAACGGTAGTGCGATAATTGCCGCCTTCGCAAAGTACATACATCCCGTCATCTACTTCTGAAACAAAAGGGGCATTAGGCTGACTCATTATACCGATAAAATAACTAGGTAAAATGCGACAAGGTGTTCCCATGCTCGAGCTGCAAAGCTCTGGGGATTGCGTGCAATCTGGCAGGTCCATCGCTGGGTGCCGCGGAGCCTCAACAACTCAATCAGAACAGCAGATGGTACGAGCATTAGGGATAATGTAGGTTTGTACAGCTGACATCTTCCTCATGTAGTGAGCAAAGATTCTGTTCGATCCAAGAGCAGCTAGATTCTATCAAGCAGACCCTGCAACAAATCTCCAATACCTCTTCAACTCCTCCCGCGTTAGCAGTGACCCGTCCGCCTCCTTCACGGACGACTGTACCTCCATTTGAAGGGAAATCCTCTTTTCACCACGAAATCCTTGTTGCCAGGGATGCGGCGCTTTCTGCCATTGGTGAGGTTCCTAGCGAGGAGTTGAACCACGAGGTCTCGTCCGCGCTTTCTTCGTTAAAAAGTAGTCTAGACAACCGCAATGCGCGTGCCCAGAGACAGGAGGCGCTGCAGGAGGGCCCAGTATTGAAGGTCCGGGAACCGTTACTCCCTGTCGATTTAGTAGTCGCTGTGATGAGAAAGGTTAAAGGTTGGGCTAATTTTTATAATCTTTGAAGTGAAACATACTGAATGAGAGCAGCCCACCCTCCGTTTTTTCTGGTCAGCCAGTCCTGGAAGGACCTTCATCAGCTCGAATCATTATGTCAGTCGATTTATTTCCCGCTTGAACCGATTCCGGCAGGTGCGACCACACTCTTGCATGGCTTACTATACTTTGTCATCCGCGACTATATGCACGAGGGAGACCATGATCTTTCGAACTTTGACCTTGTCTCAAGCAAAGCCTTTTGTGAACGAAGCTTTTCTGAGAGTCTAAACAGCTACCAGATGATGGTAGACCCTACTTTGGAGAAAGTTCAAGCACTGTTGATTGGGGTAAGACTTTTGAACGTGATTACGATGCCTGAGCTGATAGACGTAGGTTATCAAAGCCCAAGAAGAATTCGATATTCAGCGGTGTTGGACTTACCTATCTTTGGCCTTCAATATGTGTCAGACTATGGGATTGCATCGGAGCTCTACATCAAAATCTGATGCTATGTGCCTTGCTAACACCAAGCGCCACGTCTTTTGGTCTCTCTACACCATTGACAAGCACATCTCCTTGAATATTGGTGTGACTTCACACTTTCAGGATCACGATATTGATGCCGATCTCTATGCTCCATCAGATGAATCTAGGCTTCGGTCATGGGATTTGATCAACCTCATAGTCGTTGAGTTTGCTTCAATACAGGGCAAAGTTTATGATCAACTATACTCAATTGGTGCCTCAAAGGCAACAGAAGATAGAAGACTTAATGTAATCCAAAAGCTTTCAGTGGACCTCTTGGAAGTTCGGAATAAGCTCCTGGAGGTAAGGACTCTTAGTTACTCAAGCCTCTGGAGAATGCTAACGCTCGCTTCCCAGATCGATGTCAGTCAAGGACTTTACGCAGATTCTCTCCATGGCATGACGGCCTGTGCCGATTTCATTGCATACTCTGTTCTGACAGTTATCTACCGGGCCCAGACACGCGCTCGTGATGCTATGGCGATATCATCTCAATGTTACGAGGCCGCATCAATGGCTTTGCATAGCCACCTCAAATGTTTCACTTATTTTCGTGATCGTAAGGCTCATAAACAGGCCGAATATGTGAATTGGTTAGCACTCAGCCTCTTACAGCCATTTATACCTCTTAACGTGGAATAGGATTCTGTTATACCCTTCATTTGCACCATTTGTGATTGTATTCACTCATGCTATTACTACTGCCAGTGCTACTGATCTATTACTTCTGCAAGAGACAGTTATGTCTCTCGAGCTCATCAAGGGTATATCACGTGGGTCAATGCATCTTTACACTATATGTGAAGCCTTTGCGAAAGCCGCACAAGTACTTGTTGAGTCAAGACAAACCTTGACTGGACTATCTCAAAACCAGGACGGCTCACTGATTATGCCCTCCGGAAATGGGCCAGCGAATATTGCTCTGCCAGACGTGATATGGCCAGAGGATCTGTTTGGTCCACATGTGGATCAGGCAGATATCTCTATGTTTTTGAACGAATTTATCGGCACGAACCGCTCTGTGATGGATATATTAAATTCGAACTATATGACTGATATCACTAATTGATGGCTCTATCTACTGGTGGCACTTGATCATTTACTGCTTTGGTTCATTCAAGAACATGGACGAGCTAAGTAGCAGATCACAATGACTGGGCTCCTGACTCATTCAATTTCATATGACATACTAGTCATTTGTGGTTATTTTCAGGGCCTTCATGTCGGAATCGAACAACTTACTGGAATGAAAAGATAAGGGACATGGCGTTCATATTCAAGCCAAGCCTCTCCGTATCTCTCGCGGCAGCGTTGGATATCTCTTCGGGCACGGTGGATGATCATGACAGTAAAGAAACATGAGTAAAACCATGGGAAAGGCGATTGAAACCCGGTGATCAATCCCCATGAGAAGGCAAAAAACCAGTCGCAGGTATAATGGATCTTTCGAGCTATTCCGTCTATAAAGTGTGTGAGTAATTTCAAGGGATGACCCGCTGGATGCCCTGAGTCACTTACACCATCCGTCACAGAGGATCAAGTGTCCGTCTTTTGTCCGAATGGTCTTCGGGTTCTTGATGGACTTCCACGGAAGCTGTGGAAATGTCTTTCTGTCCACGACCGCACCTCGCTCTTCTGCGCGAAACACGTTTTTCTGGCTGTTGCACGTGTCCCACACCCAGTACACAAAAACGTAGGCAAAGGCCCAGGCGACCAGTACAGTTGAACTCCAAGTATACGTGGATGGGTGATGGTTCGCCAAGAACAAAGTGCAATGACAGTAGCTCATTGGAACGCCTGCCAGATTCCAAAAAATGAGCATAAACCCCCATTTTTCGTAGTACATGTCCCTATAGTGCAGATTAATATGGAACACTGTCGCATGGCATGGGTGAAGAATGGATATATGGACATACCAAGTTGGAATGATCAAATCCTCTCCCTTGGCACATGCATTGGTATAAAGAAAATGAGCAAGCAGCAGAAATTTCACTTCCCCAGAAACATAACCGAGCTCATCCCACTGCTTCAGCGCCGTGGCCAGCGTCAACAGAAAAAGGATGAACCATGGAATCCGGACTTCGAAGAACATTTTCATGTCAATCCACTTGAACAACCGAGGATTGAGCTCTGCACCCATGAAGAAGTCATACACATGAGACTGGGTCATCCGATGCTGCGCTCCCCGTGCGAGGGCAGAGAGGTATGCAACCATGGAAACAAGAAACCCAGAGCAGATGGCCACAGACATCAGAGAACCGAACTCCGTGATGAGTGTCTCGAGGCGAAAGAGACCTGAGAAGTGGAAGAACAATGCCAATGCGATTGTTACATACCACGATGACACCGCAGAACAGTAATAGTCCAACTGCTGTCCATCCAGATGAGGTAGCGGCTTTCCTTTTCTATAAACTCCGGGGAGATAGAGATAACCGACCCCTTCAAGCACGAGGAATGTCCAATATATAACCCAGGCTTTACGGTGTGGGAAGGCGTGTGTGCAAACCAGATCGACCAGATGAACAAGGAACTCGATAGGGGACTCGTCCGATTGCGGTGCAGGGAGTTTGCCGTTGTAGAATGTGGCGCCGATATACATGTAGTACATGAGCAGGGGGAATCCAAGCATGAGAATACTCACGCCTAGGGCGCCGCCAAATTCGAATTCTGCCTCATGCTGCGAATTGGGAGCTTCTTGGGTGGGTATAGTTAATCCTTTGGTTCGACGATTCCTAAGCATCTCGGGGTTACTGTGTTAAAGTCAGCTTTGTGAAATATCGGGATATACAGATATCGCTTACCCGGTTGGTGAAATTGATGACATGGCGCAACACCAACAACGCACGAGAGGCTCTACACACGATGAGATAGCAGAACTACAGCACCAATAATTTTGCACCGACAGAGTTTATATGCAAATTCCCATCAAGCTACCCCTTTTCGCACTCATAATACTCGTATAGCGACACCTCCCAGCGCTTTCCACGGAGTCCGCGGCCGGCCCGGGATTCGCGGCCTGCACGGGACACATGACAAACCGCACATTTTATGCAATATACAATAAGATACGGCGGGACTTCACAGCAAACCTTAGTCTGGAACTGGGGGTCTGCGAGATTGACATCTAGCAGCTTAGAAATCGAAGACTTCCCATGCTATAACACGAGATTCCTAAACCTTGAAGATCGTGGAGATTCTATAGTGCAAAAATTGTCTGGTCGTTCGTGCACAGAAACATCTTGTGCAGCCATCTTTGGCGTTCTCTTGCCCTGGTAGTTGTGAAATTTTACAATGTTATCTCGCTAGCATTGGTATCATGATTTGGTTCATGTTTCAAGGCTTAGTGTCTCCAGCACGCAAAGAAGATACAATTTGTTTTATCGACGCTGGTTTTATCAGAAATACTGATCCTGATTCTAGTCTGCTCTTTCCCATCGGCTACTGGAGGATACCCGATATAGCAGATCCTGTTGTCCTTAGAAAGCCCACAGAACTGACTACGCTCTACGGGACAAAAAAGAGCGCCTTGCGGAGGCGCTCCACTAGATCAGGGTTGCTGGTGAAAGAGCAACCACAGAGCACGATTTCAACATACAGCAGAAGTTATTCTGGTTCCGGCTACCGGCGGAGAAGAAAGGCGCGGGCTCGAATACGTTTGCGAAGCTGAAGAAATCGAAATAGCCCAGAAACCCCCTGCGGAGGAATTTGTCTTTTTCCCGGGAGCTGAACTTTTAGCTTACAGCGCTTTTGGGGAAAAGGGGTCGGGAGAATTGTGCGCTTTAGATATGGTTCGGGTACAAAAATGCTAGGGAAAGCTCATCGGTACGATTAAGCTGATGTAGGAGAGACCGGGGTACTTTTCAGCTCAGCTGTTTCAACAGGCTACCGCCACGGCTATGGTTGGAGAGCGTGCACGGTGGCAGATGGAAAGAGATATTCTCGTCGCCCACGGTCCGAGCCAGAGAGTTCATAAGCTCGAGGACAAAGCTGCACAGAGCGCGTTGAACCATCGTATTCGTATGTGCACCTGTTGACATTAGAACTGACAAACTATTTGGCGAGGTAGCTGATGCAGCGGTGTAGCTCGGCGCCGTCAAAGCCAAGCTGCATCACGGTTTTGGTGGCTCTGCAGCAGTTCTGGGTCGTTTGTTGGGTGTATGCGACGGGGAGCCGGACTGGAGAGTACATACGCCGAGTAGAGCACTTGCTCTGTCGACCCGATGGGTGGATGCGAGTAGCATTCCGTCGAATAGTCCGAAGCAATGGCGGAGGGAAAGGTAGTCGGGGGGCTGGCCATCTGGAGGATGGTACGAGTTGGCAGTAGATATAGCCTTCTTTGGCCTGGACCGCGTCGACAACTCGCTTCACGCCGGCGGCTTGTCCGGGAACGAAAAGACCGGAGACAATGGGCATTCCATTACTCTGTTAATTCGGCATGAATTCATCGGGGCATGGACATCCTGGGTGTTTGAGGGTGAGCTTTCTATTGACAATGGTGGAAGCCTGGAAGAACGATGAGTTTTGATACTGAACGTTTATGATGCAAAGTGAAGAGGGATTTAGAGGCTTCTTGGGGAAGCCCAAGACCCTCCTCGCGGGAATTACGGAGGTTACGACTATTTTCCGGGGAGATACAAGCAGCTAATGGCCTAGTGCTCCTGCTCTGACGCTCGCAGCGCAAGTTTTGTTTTTTAATCCAGACTCCGACGCATGCTTTCCCGCATTGAGAAAGAGAAGAGGTCGTGCAAACTCCTCGACATCGCAACGGATCATACGGGCGATGAGTGGATGCAAGTGGGCTCTGGATCCTAGCGTCCCTGTTAGCCCTCATTATTGTTGTCCTCGTGAGTTGAAGTCTCAGGTAAAAAAAAAAGTAGGTTATTCTGGATGGAGGATTCCAAGCGATATGGTGAATCCAAAGATCGCAGAGTAAGGCGTTCAGACAGAGGCAAATGTCCCGACTTTGAGAAACCATTCTATCCTTAAAAGCGTTTTGGCGACAGATCTAGTGGTTATTCTTTTGCGGAATAGTCGTGCTCATGGTGCTCGTCTATTGCGCACAAGGTATTCGCCCCTTTCGCTTCTGCTTCATAGTTCATCCTCATCGCTGCAATTTTACGCCACGAGGGCCCTGGAGCGACCAGCTATTACGTCTCCCGTGTGGAACTGACGCCTAGTTTGTGGTTTATATGCAAGGAGCAAGCGCTCGTTCGTGCGCGCCATCGCGGCGGCCCACGCACTACGAGACGCCGCCAAACTCTCTAGCTGGACTATCGCGGCGCGCCATATTTAGGATCTCAATAATGGCGAGATTCAAGAATAATACTTCGGAAGTGAGATCCTGACTCCAGATGCCGAGGTTGCGGCTGCGGCGCCTTTCCTTCTTATCTTATGAATTCTGGGGCCTTTCGAGTTTCAATCAGTATTTAGTTTTATCCATCAGCTGGAACGGTCAATTTGGCTAACAGCGTCCTAGCCGTGATTCTACGGCGATCATTGATGTTCCTGAGTTTTGATTAGCGGGCGTCCTTTAGGCTTTTTGCTAATTCTCGGGGAGGAGAAGAGACCACAAAGCCTAAAGGAGGGCCACCCCTGCAAGTGATGAACGATGAGTCCGGCGCTGCGAGTCAGGGAGAAAAAATAGAAAAAAAAATTGGATAGATCAGGGCTCGTGCGAAAGCCGGCCTGCAGGAAACTTTCTCATGTTGGTCCCATCCGCAAAGGGCTACTTCAGGGCAAAATTCGGCAAGTGTATCTTTCTACAGGACAAGCACTGGGACGCCTGTATTACCAGAGACCGTTGGGCTTTTCGGAGCGAGATGAAGATCAACATGGCACCTTGGATGCGCTTTAAAGTTGTCTGAATATCGCTGTTGACGGGGCCGTCGGGCATTAGCCTGTTCCCTCTAGTCCTCTCTAGTTGACTCTAGACTCTCTTCTCCTCCCAAGGCGGGAAATCTACCTGATTATCAGGCAATAGGTATTCCAGCGGTGGGCCTGGAGCAGGGTAGAGGGGAATCAGCAGCTACCGCGATGTCTGATCTTCATGGGAACGACGGGGGGAGTAGCGCTTGAGCAAATACTCTTATTCTTTCCCCTTCCGTGTGTCCGTCTGAGTGGAGTCCTTTGTTGTACTCATACGAAAGACTCTACTACGTATAGTTGGCACGTAGTGCCAGAAAGGGCTATCCACTTCTATCCGAACAAGTCAATGCAATCATCACAGAGTTAGTCCATATGGCTCCATAGGTAATCATGACTGAGTGGACATACCTTGGCTCTAGATACAGCCTCTTCGTGCTTATTATTGCTCGGTTCGCCTGCAAACTCTGCGTCTGGGGGTCCCATTCACTCTTTTCTTGCTACTGCTGCTGCTTTCTTCTCCCCTCTGTCATTCGTTTTACCTCGAGACCCTTTGCACACGCATTATGTGGTTGTGAGCTCGTCTGCAAACAGCATCATGCCAACAGAAGACCGACGTGATGTCCTCCATACCGTCAACCTGGTGACTCAATGCCTCTGTATCCCGATTGTCACTATCTTTGTGCTTGCACGAACATCAGTCCGCGTCTATTACAAGCAGTTCAGCGGCATTGAAGACTGTAAGTTCGAGGGGTACCTGAATATAGACGAGAAGCTCTAACACTTTCTCTCTCAGGGACCTGTTTGCTTGCATGGGCAAGTGTTCTGCCGCTCTCTCTTGTGTAGGGCTATGCTAACTGGCATCTAGCTTTTGTTTATGGGATACTGCGGCATCGCCATCGTCGGTGAGTTTTTCTACCTTGCACTTAAACCCTAGTCATGAAGATATACTTACATCATAGTAACTAGTCGGCAATTATGGTGGCGGATACCACTACTATGATGTCTCGGATGCGGACCTGGAGCTCTTTCGAAAAGTTTGTCTAGAGAATCTATTCAGATACGGATGTCCCTGCTAACATTGGCCAATTAGTTCTGCTATGTTGCGACAGTCCTCTACTGCCCCATGGCCCTCCTCGTCAAGATTGCACTGCTGTCAATTCTGATCCGTATTTTCGCCCCCTACAAGAACAAGGTCATCTTCATATACGTCTTCCTCGGTGCCCTGGGCATCTACTACACTGTTGCGGAGATTGTCAAAATCCGCATGTGCGACCCAGTCCCGGGTTACTGGACCCTGGACCCGAAAGCCTCCTGTCTGGACCAACAGGCTGCGCTCATTGCTGACTCTGTCATAAGTGTGGTGTCCGATATTCTCATACTCGTTCTTCCGCTGCCACTCACGTGGTCGCTGCAGATGTCTCGGAACAAGAAGCTTCGAGTGATCGGTATGCTCTCTGCTGGTGGTCTGGCGACAGCGTTCAGTATTTACCGCTTAATCCTGGTGCTCCGCGATGGAAGCTCCCCGGATATGACGATCGTCTTTATATGCGTTATCTTGTCCGGGTATGTCAAGTCTCCCGTCGACCTTACGAGGTAAAAGCTAATCAAGTACAATAGGAATGCCGAAGGAGGTGTCGGGTTGATATGCGCTTGCCTGCCTTCTTTGAACCTTCTCATCAAAAAGGCTCGCACACACGGCTACCAGTCTGATCAGTACTATGAACAGCAGAGCTCCTCCGTGCAGCTCAGTCGCGTCAAGGGGACCGGCAACAAGAGGGTGTCGATTTCGCTGGGCATGTCCCGTCACGAAGCCGAGATCAACGAATTCAACTCGGACAAGCGCCATCTGATCTTCTTTCCAGAAGAAGTAGAGAGGAGTGCTTCCAGTACAGGAGTAATCCACAAGACCGTCGATGTTTCGCAAACAGTGGAAGTGATGGACGATTCAGAATCGTCGCCGCAAAGATATTGATGTATATATACTATTTACTTCTCATTCATTTCATTCGTTACTTTCCAAAATGCCTAGCCTTCTTATCTTTCTTCGAGAGCCCTTTGGCACGTACTTTGGATGTAAAGTTGCAATGACTGAGCATGTCTGTATAGATTTCTTACGTAGAGGGACCAGGATTGGTGTTTTAGATTTCTTCACAGTAGAGTACTTTTCAGGCACTCATTCCTTAGTGAGATAGTGCACCCATGTAAACTAGACCGGCCGGAAAAGACGGACACGAAAAGCTGGCAGACGACTAATCATTCACAGCTCAAGAGCCCGTTAACCATTTCCGGATAACCCGAAGCTAGATTTCGCTGGTGTCTGTTAAGCAGCAGGCGCCCTATCCCGGAGACAAGACTAGGAGACAATCCCAATGTGAAGTGGGCTTGTGGCCGGCTAGACCTTGCTGATCGACGGTCCGATGACGATCGCACTATGAGGTCTTCTGCCTCTGTGCTCTGCACTCTGAGGACGGAGTGAGTTGACAGTCTTCCTTGTGATGTTAGTCCAGGCTACATATAAATACGCGCTGGATATGGAACATGAGACATCCCTGTGTTTGAAACTGGTTACTACTGAAGTGTAGAATGGATGGCCTACGTAGAGTAGATCTCATCAGTTAAGGTATACGCATCCGAGTTTGTACACTAGGACTTTCACCCGAAAGCTACTCTACAAGGTGACTCCGGTCTTACGCAGCAATGATGGAGGATATTTCTGATAGACCTTTGAGAAACGGTATGACTTGATTGTGTCATCTGAAGTGAAATACAGCCAGTTAATACAGGAAAGGTAAAAGAAGAACTGAAAGCTTCATGAAAAGACATAGTCCGAGCAACATGGCATAATGATATAACAACACAATAAGGAACAACAAGACATCATAACCCCAGAACATGATAATCAACAAACACATAGTAGTTCCATCCAATTCCAATTTCCAATAGCAAAATACACCGCAAACCCCCATACAACCCCCCGTACAACCCCCTTAAACGTTCGTCTCATTCCGAGAAACAAACGGAGTCGCCAAAGGAGACAGCTGGAATCGCCTAGTCTCAGAGGAAGGATCCTGTATCTCCTGCTGATCCCACAAATCCAGCTCATCGACCGAGAGCTCGTTCATGCATTGGCTGACGGAGGAGACGGAGGAGCGTCTGTCAGAGGAACCGAGATCCCATAGTGGCCATGGAACACGGTCCCATATCGAGTACAGCGAGGTAAATGTTTCCTGGGGACGGTGGTCCTGGGGATAAAGGGCATCTGGATCTGCAATCTCGACGGAGACGCCCTGGATACCGGATCTTTCGAGAAAGGTGAGGATGTCGTCTGCGGCGAAGACCCAGCCGCTGGTGTATTGTCTGATTTCGGCTTGGACGACGACGGTGGGCACGGGGCGGGACTGGGGGTTATTGAGGGACTGACGGGAGCAGAGCTTGATGCTCTCGTAGTCGACGTTGTTGTCGAGGAGGATGGATGCCACCTGGCGGGTTAGGTAGTGGTGGTAAGTGGTGAAGAGAAGGTAGTAGTCGCTGTGGACAGAGATATCCAGTGTGATGGCTGGAAGAGGGCAGAGAGTAGGGCCTCCAGTGCGTTGTGCTTCACGGTATATGTAGCCGGGCAGAAGGTCTTCGAGGATAACCTCAGGAGGGGGGGTGGGAGGGGCGTCAAAGATGAGTCGAGAGGACATTAGATGTATAGATATCAGAGTCGACTTGGGTAGATCAGGATAAGTAGTCAGGATGAAGAAGAGCTTCAGTATCTTGATAGTGCGGAGATTGTGTAGGACGGAGGCATAGAGACGAGGGGAATGCAGCTTTTATCAAGGGTATGAAGGCAAATGACTCTATAATTACGCTATAATTACTCTATGACTGCGCTGAACAACATAGAGTGCCATTGTAAAGACACTGATGAAGTAACAGGAATGATTCCCATGGGACCGCTGAAGAAGCGAGACGCGCTTCGACATCATATTTATTGATGCAATACGTATTTCTACTCGCCATCTACGAGCTCTAACGTGATTGATACCCTGGATAGCGTCGATATCTCATCAGAACTACGAAAGCATACGAACAAGTCCATCAAAAAGGCCGTCATGACCATCTCACGCATCATCCAACCCAAGCATACAGTCGATCCACGGCAGCGCCTCTGAATGCCTCAGTATTGACTGCGTAGACAGGCAATATTGGAGCAGCAGCTACATAGCATCAACCAGATGAGATGAGCTCTCAATAGTCGCTATTTGCGCATACAAGAGCCTCCACAAGGAGTCTATGAGGAACTTACTCAATTGGACAAGCTAATCGTACTCTTGAGATGGTTCCACGGACTGAACAACGCCTCTCTTCCTGAGGGACTGGATTCCTGCGTTCCAGAAAGTCTATCTGATCCCGAAAGCCTATTCATTTCACACACCACACATAACCAGCACAATAAACGCCAGAGGATTACCCCATCCAAGCCCCAGAATTGATACATCGGGTCCAGCCAGGCGCAGCATAGCACTAGCTAACGATCGCAGTGCCGTGTTGGCTGCTGTCACCGACGCCGCGCAATAGGTAGGAGGAGACTTGAAGACCGTCATTGGACCCATTGCAAAGACCGGTGTGCCTAGGATGGGAACAATCTAGTGAGTCTTTGCCTCTGCTGTCCTGCCGTACCAGAACAGGCCGATGGTGATCCCCATGAGCCGAATAGTATGGGCGGTAGACGAGACTCGGGACTGTTTATTAGATTCGACGTCGTTGCAGGACACAGAAGGGGAGGGGTACTTGATGAAGGTATTCAAGTCCATCAAGACAGCTGCCACGTCTTCTTGCTCGTCGGTCATTTTGAGGGTTTTCAGTGTCGTCTAATCGATCCCAGTCGACCTCTGCATCTACTGGCGCGTGTTTGTTCCTTCTCGGCGTCTTCATGATGTGATATTGCGTGTTTGTCCATCGAGTTGGAGAGATGCTGCAGGGACAACATCAAGACAGACTGCTGGCCTCAGTACAGCCATCGCATTATCCCTTTTAAACGCTCTGGTATTCATGTATTTTCCCCTTGACAGACGCCATGATATCTGCATCACGGCTGGGAAATTGTGTACGCATTCAGGATGAGGGCCCAATGGCAGCGCATGTCCAACGCGTGGTCCTCGCATGTGGGCTCAGTTTCGGCTTGCAACAGCTGAAGCGGTAGACTTGATGTAAATCGTATCTAGTGGACGTCGTCTTTGACTTGAGTTTGTAGAACGCAAAGAGGGTTGGTTCTTGCGCAGAGGTCTGTAGCATAATGTGCATTGTAGACAACGATACTCTATAGATATATCAATATAAGGTAATGGAACTCATGTAAGTGATAACTATAAGTAACTCCAAAAGATTCCATTAAGCAATAAAAGCAGCTGTTACTAATGCTAAGCAGATCTGAATCCGATGAGCTGCAAGGCGCCTCGGAGATCGATGGACACGACCATTTTGCTCCGAGATCTCGATAATTCGTCCTTCTTCTTGCAAACTTAGATGCAGCAATCTGTAATTCATCATTCTCTATTCATCCGATCTCCATTGCGATGTCTCCGAGCATGCTGCCAGTGCTTATTTGCCTATATAATGACCGACTTGATATGATGATGATGGTCAAACCCCATGAAATTCCCCGTCCTCTTTGCGACGACCATGTTTGAAGCCATGACGACCAAGACCTCGCTGTATCGGCTTGGGAATTTGCTGATTGGGAACCCCATCACGGCTCCTGCAGCCCCTCATCCAGCTGCAAAGATCTCTGCCACAGAGTGGACTCTTCAACCCGGCGTGTATACTCCCCGCCAACTGGTCCAGGGCTTTGCGCCACTGCTGGACACAGTCGTCCACCATCTAGGCCCAGATCCTGCGTCTTCTCGCTCATCGCGCGCCCTTCTCCTCGACAACATTGCCGCGAACCTCGCTACCGATACTCGTGAATCATCTCTGCCATTGCCAGCAGAGGCCGCAGACCCAAGCCGGCGCGAGATCCGCGACCAGGCCCTTCGCATCGGCCAACATCTCGTCAAATGGGCACAAGAGGCTACGGACAACTACTTCAAGGAAGATCTGGTTCTTCGCAGTCCCTGCGAGGGCCACTTGCTGCTCCCACACAATGTAGGCCTGATGTTCGGTCGTCGCAGCAAACCGCATCTCATGCAGCTGTTCAACGAGTACATGCACCAGATGATCCTCCTCCGCGACTCGCTCATCCCCTTCCAGAACTACGAGGATCTCCTCATCCCCGTTGACAGCGACGCCCGCGGAATGCGTCGTATGGAGGGTCCACGCGAGAAGTTCCTCACGGGCCTCTTTACGAAACAAGTCACTCAGGCGTCGGTGGTTGCGTTGGCAAAGGAACTTCTCGCGCCTACCCTTGTCCACACCACTACTGCTGCTACTGCTACTGCTGCTACAAGGGGGTATGGATTCCAGTATCGGTATGGACTTGTTCTCCCCGCTTTATTCGCAGAGGGAACGACGCCACTCCATCTCCTCCAGTATATCCCGGCACATCTGTCTTCTCTCTCTCAGCCAGAGGTTCTCTTCGAGTACGAGTTCGCAGACTACTATACCGCGCCGCGCATCGAGGTCCCCCACGGGAGAGAAGTATCGTCGCTATCCTCATTTCCTGAGACCGACTGCGCACGCATCGAGAAACGCAGTCTGGTAACCCAGGCGTCGGGTACCATGACCTCGCAGTCCGTAGCCCAGCTAAAGCTGCATCTGGAATTTGAGAGTGGGAAAAGCGTCGCTGTCGATGTCGGCCAGATTGCACGGGGACATCGCTATTCCTACGAGGCTGGGGAGCCGGGTGTACTAGAGTCGGCGAGTATCGTGCTTTCTGCGCTTGATATTCTTTCTATGAAGGGCCCGGGGCTTATTTCTGCGCCGGCTGACGGGGTCCATGTTATCCCAGTCCAGGATCGGACTGTGGCTCTGGCGGTGTTGGGGAGGTTGTATCCGGGGAATGTGGTGGTGTTGTCGCGGGGGGATGGATTGGAGCGAGTGGTGAATGCTGGGAAGGGGGTTGAGGGGAAGTTTGTTGTTTGGGGGTAGTCTCTCGGTGCATTTGAGGTTATACATATACATGCTACCGTATCATAACATACGCAATAGCATATAAGAAAGGAAAGGAAATATGAGAGCCTTCCAATCCTCTGCAGACCTCGTGGACTCATGCACTGTAATGGCATACTGAATATCTCGTATGTACGCAGGGTCGCACCCCGTCGGACACGAGGAGCTGCAGATGAGACTAGACGAACCTCGAATGAGTCAGTGAGACCCTGTCGACGTCTGTCCACGCCAATGAGGCCGTAAGTCCGAGTCAGGGTCTCTGGGATACTTGGGTATATCGGCAATGAGCGGGTCGGAGCGTCGGAGCAGGATGGTTGTGCAGCCTCAACTGTGTCGACTCTGGATTCATTTCTTAGAGCTTGAGACTGCGATGTGAGACTCAGGGATGTTCTGGAAGCCTCCAATAAGACAATCTCTTTGTGTTGGTTCTCCTAGCGCCAGCAACTTCAGTAAGCATTAATCGAGTGCCGCAGAAAGCGTGCAGAATTCGGCACTTTCTTTCTTTTTCTCGATCTTACCACGAACGGAAGGACAATCGCTGTAGACCCCTATAGCCAAAGCTGAATCTGCCAGGGTCTCGAGGGACACAAGGGTATTCGTGATGATTACCTGCGTGGAACTTGAACCGAACAGGAAAGACAGGAAGACACTGAGATGCACCGTTGATACAGAGACCGAAATGCAGAGGCGATGGGCGGAAAATATAGAGAACGTCTGAGATTGGGATGCAAGCAGATCTCGAGACAATCCGATCGACAACGTCAACCCATCTGCGTGGATTAAGTCGCTCATGATGGGCTGATGGCATCCTCCGTGACGAGATTTCAAGGCTATTTTCTCCGTAGCTCGACGGCCAGTAGACCGCAGCACGTCTAGGCTCTTGAGGTTATCCACATTTGCGCCCCCAAAGGCCGTTCTAGCAGATTCTCCGCTATGATGAAGGATTAAAGGACTAAAACTAGAGGAAGGATTAAGAGACTAAAACTAGAAGCTAACGGTAGCAGAAGAACTGCTCTGCACAATTTATTCGTCTGTCGTGATTAGCTGGGCTCTCGACGACCAGAGCTCTAAAGTCAATTGAAGTCTTTAATTAATATAACCTCTGTTCATATTCTCTTCTCTTTCCTTTCTCTCTTCTCTTCTCTTTCATTTCTCTCTCTCTCTCTCTCTCTCTCTCTCTCTCCAGTATCGCCGCCATGCTGGTCGGATCCTCCCTCTAGCAGCATCGTATAGCGCCAGGTGCATCCCCCAGTCGAACAGACACCACGAAGATGAACAACAGCCGAAATGATGCTTCCAGTAATCCTGCTGGCTCCAGTGGCTCCATTTACATTCCTCCTGCACCGCAGCAGCCCACCCCTGATGGCGAGTTCCGCTGTGGAATCTGCAATAAGACTTATAGTCGCCGTATGTCCCCCGTAGATAATGACAAAAATGAATCCACGATCTCTCTTACATCCTCCTAATACAAAAAACGCATATCTTTGCAGTCCTGACGTGAACAGGCGATCTGCGCGACCGACATCGCCGACGGTGCATCAAAACCGTCGGCCAGGAACGACTGTCGAAGCGTAAATCGTGCGAAACTTGTGCACAGAAGAAGCTGCGATGCTCAATGACGCGTCCGGCCTGTAGCCGCTGTATACAGATGCACACTCCCTGTCGATATCCACCGTCTGCAGTTCCAGTTCATCCAGTCGCCGACGCTGTTGATACGCAGAGATCCACGGCCTCGTCTTCTATAGCCTCAATTCCGTCTGCAACTCCTTCTTCTTCTTCTTCTTCTTCTTCTTCTTCTTCTTCTTCATCTGGGCCCTTGGGGACGGTTCAAGCTAGCGCTCCAGAGGAAATACCGTATACTGTACACCAGACTCTGCCCATCGCGACAACGGCCACGTTTGATGCCGTTTCCCCGGCGCCCTGGAACATAGAACCCATGGTGCCAGGCTTTATAGATAGCTCGATCTTCCACAGCTATGAAATCTTGACTGCAGCGCCCATGATTTGGACCGACGACTTCTCATCTCTCACGGACTCGTTGGCCCAGGAAGGCAGAATCCTCGACTCCCTCGACAGCAACCCGTCAACCAACTCTCCTTCGTCATTGCTCCCTCCGCAAGATTCAATGCACACCTCATTAGCCCCCGCAGACGTCTTCAACAACGAACGCGAACTCACCATGTCTTCCCTGTCCTCGGGCGCCCTCGAAGAATCTCTCCTAGAGAGCACAGGGCAAGAGAGCCTCACCGATCACCCCTACATCGACTTGAACCCGGAGATCTCATCGCAACTAGACTTTGGCAGCGGCTTTCTTTTCAAGCCCGGGAAGATTCTAGTGCCGCACGAGACGCAAGAGCTCTACCACGAAGTATTAGCGGTACTGCGCGAGTATCCTGCCCTGATTCTGCAGCGCGACCACTGGTCCCCTTTCGTCCACCACACCATGTACCGCTGTTCGATGGGAGCCATGGCCGAGCCCATGGGGATTGCGCTGGCCTGCGTGTCGGCGCACGCGGGTTCCGTGGGATCCAACCACGGCTTTGTAGATGCAATGATCAACAGGGAGCGCGAGAAGCTGGTGCGCGAGTTCCAGTCTTACCTCGATACGCCGGAAAGGTGTCTGGCTGCTGTTCATGCGGTTTGTGTGTATCAAGTGCTGGGGTTGTTTGGAGACAAGTTTGTTCCTGCTGCCGTTAAGCAGACTCGAACTGTGAAGGAGACGATGGACCAGCAGAGGGTTCAGGGGGAGCGACAGGCGGAACTGCATGGGATGTTTTTGCTGAAGGTCTCTCTCTCTCTCTCTCTCTCTTTTTCTATCTTTCTTTCCTATCTCTGTCCCCGTCCTTGTCTGTCTTATGATAGTTCAGCTAACAACATGGCTAGATGGCCCGTCAACTGTATAAACACTACAACTCCACTCTACAAAACGACCACGACTCCGAAACAAACTGGGAACGATGGATCTTCGCCGAGTCCCTCCGCCGCAACATCTTCTTCGTGCATATCATCAACATCCTTGGATCGAGAGCCGGCAAGCTGAACGAAGCGTATTTCGAACCCTTGGACGACGCCACGATCCTACGACTGCCCCTACCAGCGCCGGAGTGCATGTGGCGTGCCTGTAGCGCAAGGGACTGGCTTGCTGCTCGCGAGTATGCCCTGCGAACGTCCCCATCGCCAACGAGTCCAGATGCGGGGAACACGCCGCGGCTTTCGCAGACGTTACAGCAGCTCCTCTGTGATGAGGAAGCGGGGACTCTGGATGTGTCGACGTTGGTGCCTCTCACCCGGGTCATTTTGGCGAGTACGAAGCTGGCTCCGTCTTGAATTGCTGTGATTATGATACTGTAGATGTGTTTGTATGATGATGATGACAATGATGACGACAATGACGATAATGAGTGATGAAATATAGTATGTATGATGAGCAGGAGCAGGCGTTGGGGTTTGGGTTCTAAGGTACAGAGTGGTAGTACTAGTATTTCAACAATGTTAGAGCGGTTTCAAGAGGTAGACGGTTATTAGCGTATATTATCTAACTCTTTAAGTATATCTATTAGTACCCCGTCTTTTGCGGAATCCGAAATAGTCTGGGACTGGAGTGTCCAGAGTATGGAATATGGAGTCAGAACGTGGATAATATTAGGTTCCACTTGGAGAGATTCCACCTGGACTCTGGAGGAACTGAGTACTACCAGAGTAAATAATAGTGGAATAAAATAGTAGAATTAATGTAGAGTAATAGATAATTGAACAGTGTCAAAGAAAGATACTCCAATTGACTTAATGCCGACACCCCCGACAAGGTTCTCCTCCGCGTCCTTCGAGCTCTCGGCAATAAGAAACGTGAAAAATCTTGCACAGACTCGGGGCTCAGTATCCCGAAGTCCAACGATGCTTCCTGCAGAATCCACTCCGGGCTGGAGTCGACGGGTGAAGCTATCCCCAACCTGTCGACCTACCCCGCGATTTCTATTCCTGTGAGGCCCAAGATTGTAGCTATTATATTATTACTATATGATTCTGGTGTAATATAGCGTAACTAGCATGGCTATGAGTTGTGAGCCACGAACTAGTGGCCCGTCCATATATATCCCATTCAACACGCTAGTTTCTCCAATATTCCCACAATCCGTCCATCTTCTCTTCATCCTATTCTCTTCTTGACATCTTGTCGCTGAAGACCTGGCTGCTGCAAGATGCAGGCCTTACAGGAACCCAAATGTCGCTTAAACCCGGTTCGCGTGCGTCGAGCCTGCGACAGATGCAACTCATCCCGTACTCGATGTAGTGGTGAACTCCCTTGGTATGACTTCCCCTTCGTATATGATTTCCATCTCGTGAAGAGGAGCCTGACTGTCATCCTGAACTCTCTATAGTCGGAGGTGCAGTAGTATGTTCTGTCCTGCCTTCATCCCGCCCTTCCGTCGCCATGTTAGCCGCACTGACCGAATGTCCAGAACTGAACCATTCTTGTCAATATCGCCGCGAGCTGAAAAAGCGCGGTCCAAAGCCCAGGTCCAGTCGCAAGGCCCCTGAGTCGACTACTCGTCGTGATGTTGTACAGCATGAACAGCCAACGTCTGGTCCCCGCGAGTGTTCAAGCTCCGACGACGATACCAACGAATCCCCGAGCCTGCGGATGCCGTACACACCAGGAAGCACAAAGACCGAGTCTGACTGCGGAGGAGAATGGAAGGATAATGGTGACAACCCTTATAGTCCGCCCTGGACAACAGATTCCTCTCAATCCGACAGCAGGGCCAGGCTGAACGGGAACGGCAACCCGTTTCCTTCCTGGGACTCTGATAGTGACTGCTCGAGATGTCGCTATCCGTGTCTAAACCCAATACTACCGCTGCTGAGGGGCATTCTGTCGCCAGAGGATGCGTGCGATCTGCTGGATATCTTCTTTGTGGAATCGGAATCCTCGCTTAACTTCCTGCATTGCCCCTATGTGTTGTCCCCAGTCATCAGGAAAAAGTCTCTTCTGTCTCCAACGAATCCGCGCCCCGTCTCCCCTGCCCTCCTGGCAATCATGCTCTGGTGCGTGGCGCACACAGCGAATATAGAGGTATTCAAGTACGCCAGTGCGCGTGCCAGCACAATCCAGCACCTCTATGCTCTGTCGATGGAGCTGTTACGCACCAGAGACTGTGACAACTGGCATCGCATTTCAGGTAACTCTTTTCCCAAAATACGGCGTCTTTATTCATAATGTCCTGTGGTTTTATATAGGAACTAATGGCGATAGGCGGTTGGACCCTCGAGACAGAGCTCCCCATCCAGACTCCCGGTGCGCGTCGAGCGTCGAGATCCAACAGTATGATATTGGAAAGAAAGCCAGAACAAAACGTTGACGACATCCTAAGCTTCGTGCTGCTGACATGCGTGATCTCCGGAAGCGAGTTCAAAGAGGACAGTCTGAAGTGGTGGAACAAGGCCGTGCTGCTGGTCAAGAAGCTGGGATATCACTCCGAAGCAAGAATCTCCCAACAAACCCCGTCTTCCGCACAAATGTCCCTCGCGACGAGAGAAGCAGAGGAAGAGCGTCGCCGAGCCTTCTGGCTTGTCTATGCCCTCGACAGACATCTGGCGCTCTGCTTCAACGAGCCACTGCACATCCACGACGCCGAGTGTCAGGTCCTCACCCCGTTGCCGGAGTGGGCGTGGGAAAGTCTAGAGAGTATCCCCGTCGAAGAGATCCCCCCGCGCGTCTACGGGCCTGCAACACGTATATGTGGCACAGGCTTCTTCGACTACTTCCTCCCCCTCATGGCGATCCTCGGGGATATAATCGAGTTTCGTTTCCGCGGCCAGCATCCGCGCCTCGGGGGGCTCGATGATGCCCGTCTTGTCGGTGTAATCGAGGGGTCCCTCGTGGAGTGCGAGTATAGTCTTGAGCTTCTCCGCACAGCCGCAGGGACAATCCTCGACCCTGTACCGTCGTCACTCGCCAGTTATCCTCCCCTAGGCGATTCCCCAGAGTCGTCGGCGGTCGATGGTCTGGCGGACTCTGCGGTCCCGAGTCTTGTATGCCCCGTCGGACAACGGGTAGAGCTTGTCATCGCATACAGTCGGTACATCATTCGCGTGCTTCACGTTCTTCTTTACGGGAAGTGGGACGCCATATCCCTTCTAGAGGATAGTGAGAGCTGGATCGCGTCGCCGGAGTTTCTGGTTTGTACGTCCAACTCGATTGCCGCGGGCGAGTCCATCGCCCAGATCCTTGACGTAGACAGGGGGCTTTCGTTCATGCCGTTTCTGCTGGGTATATATCTCTTCCATGGTAGTTTAACCTTTCTGCTTCTCGCCGATCGCATGCCGCAGGTTGGAGTGAATATCTCCGTCAAGGAAGCGTGCGAGGTCATTATCCGCGCTCATGAAGTGTCGGTGATGACTTTCAACACGGCATTCCAGGTGAGTCCTTTCTCTCGAATGTAATATGAGATGGCATGCACTCACTGACGCCATGAAGAGGAATTTCTGTCGTGCCCTCCGATCAACGCTCGACAGTGCACACGAGCTGGTCTCCGTGGACTGCGAGTCTAGGCTTCTCACCAGAGAGGTTCTTTCGATGTATCGGTGGACGAGAGGGAGGAGGGGGCTGTGTCTGTGATAGCGCCGCCTTTCTGCAGTGATGACCTGTTTTGTACATTATACCTATTTGATTCGAGCGATTTCTGTGGTGCGTATTATAGCCTGAAAGCAAACTCTACGGTCAGGCGGATTAAAAGTGACTATATTATTGTATATATGTCGTACGAAAACTTTCAGATGCACGTTCCATAATCATAAATTTATCAGCAATGTCTATCTCTACAAGTATAAACAAAGTATATATGTACTGGAATACCCAAGAAACATCTCTAACAACCAAGTGAACACCGCTAAGCACCCAGTCATCAAACTAAACATGACGCATAGAATTCAGCGGGGTGGCAACCGAGTCCATGGAGATACTACTGTCAGTCGCCTTGTGATAACTGGCATTGTTCTTGCTAGAGCGTGCGTGCCACACAGCCTTCGCCCAATGACTCTTCCACACAGCACCAGGGTGAAACACAGTCTGACAGATCACAGCAATGCAAATCATCACGCCCTCCAGGACCATGAATGTGATTTCGTCGTTTGCAAGGGCCCCATCGAAGCCCTCCGAGAGCTCCGCGCATCGGAACACGGACCGGACGAAGATGGCCAGCGTGGCGATGGACAACCCCACCAGTGACCAGCGGAAGTACCTTGACTTTCGCAGCTCGTCAAAGTCGGTGTTGAGGTCGGAGCTTGGGGCGCGACGCACACGCCGGGCGAAGTCGAATGAGAAGCAGGAGAAGACGAAGATACTGGCGACCTGCCATGCCAGACCGGCAATCATGATGTTGATTCCCAGGTCGGTGGTACTCTTGTCGTCGTCGGGCGCCGTAGCAGCGATGGCACCGCCGATTGCCTGGAGGAGCAGGGCAATGAAGTCGAAGGTGATGAAGGTGATGGTGTAGGTGCGAGGACGGAAGAAGGAGATTTTCTCGCCATAGGCGACGACGATACGCGACAGACACAGGTAGATTGCGGCGGATAGGAAGGCCGGGCTGATGGTCAGACTGACCAGGTACCTGTAGAGAGAGCTGGTTAGCTGCAACTGTGCTTTACAGAGAGTGTCAGGCAAGAAAGAGGCCTTACTGGAGGAATGCGTCGCCGTCAAAGGGGTTGTTGTGCATGTTGATTCGACCGATATAACCAACGACCTCCCCGGCCAGACCCAACAACATGCACCACATGTAGGTCCATGTCTTGTAGCGGATTCCGAGCCCGAGCTGGATCAGAAGGGCGACGCCGAACAAGGCAGCGTAGAAAGAGTTGCCCCCGAGCGAAGGGATGTAGTCCACGGACGCCAGGGTCAAGGGACAAGTGTCGACGGTACAGAGACCTTCGTTTGCGAGCAGAGTCGCATTGGCCTGCATAGTAGACATACTGACAGTCTGGAGACGAGAGTGTACTATAGAAAGGAGGTAAAAGATTCCAGAATAGGGTCGAGCGATGAGGATAGAAGCTCAACTCGGGAGTTTCTGGTCCTTTAATAACCACTCCATGGTAGACGGAATCCAGCATACTGAAGCAGTAATGTAGATACCTAACTCGAAGGATGATGCCAAGTACATCAAGCTCTGCATCAGCAACTGTGATTGGCACGTTCGTAATTTTTAGAGAAGCGTTCGGGGCGGAAATGCCTAAGCCTCTTCTTGTGCTCTACAGATGGAGATGGAGATGGAGACCTATTTTTACATCAAATTCTTACGGCCCAACCTATCAAAGCGTATTCCGACATGCAACTCCGCTTCAGGGACTAATCGACATCATCGTGATAGTTCACCACATACAAGTTACTAAACTCTACAAGTAGTTTCGTTCTGATCGGCGGTTTCAGATGGTCTCGCCCACGCTGTAGCCTAATCCAAGGAAACAGCCAGTGGAGGCACTCCGGTCGCATCCAATCTTCTAGACAGACACAAGAGAGTAATTCTCTGTGCTTAATTGGACTTCAATTGGATTTAAGAGTACAGACTTTCTTCGGGAGGTTGGAGATGCGGGGAACCAACAGTCAGGCCACAGTCTCGCTCGCCATTTCGATGCTGATGGAATCATCGGCCAGATCCACTGCCTCGTCTTCATGACTTTTATATCGCAGTTCTCTCATTGTCCCTCTCCCAGTCTTATTATCCCCGCCATGTCTGGTGCATTTTCCTCTATCCCCATTGTCGACTGGCGTCGCTTGAAAGATCCCATCACGAAACCCGACGCCCTTGGAGAACTGCGTGAAGCGATCTTCGTGGTCGGCTTCCTCTACCTGACGAACCACGGACTGGAAGTAAGCACTCTACTTTACGGGACTTGTGGCATTTCTAAATATCCAGGACCTCATCGCGAGAACTCATGACAAGCTCCCAGAGCTGTTTGACCTCCCTGCAGAGGTGAAAGCACGATGCGACATGATCAATTCCCCCTCTTTTGTCGGCTACACTCGACTTGGAGCGGAGACCACCGCATTCAAGACAGATCTACGAGAGGTCTGTCCCTTCTTCTCTTTTTTACCCTTTCTCTCTTTTTAGAATATTTTGTGACGGAAACAGCAATTCGATTTCGGAACTCCAAACATGAAAAAATGGACGGAAAGCGATCCAATATGGCGGAGATTAGAAGGTGAAAGCCAGGTGAGCGATTCAAAGCCTGGATGCAATTCATCACATCGACTCTGATCTCCAAGTATCGCAGTATCCGGATGTTCCTGGGGTGAAGGAACTCGTCGAGCAGTATATCTCGCAGTGTGAAGAACTATCGCAGGAATTCATGCGATACGTTTCCGAGTGTCTTTCTCTGCCCCCAGATACTTTTTCCTCTTTCAAGGGAAATATGGACCGGCTGAAATTCATCAAGTATCCCCCCGCAGCGCCTGGGTCCCAGGGCGTTGGACCGCATAAGGACTCTACCGGACTCTTCACATTTCTGTCCCAGGACAATACTGGTGGCTTGCAGGTTCTGAACAAGAACGGTGAATGGATAGACGCCCCTCCGATTGAAGGGAGTCTGGTTGTCAACATTCAACAGGGCCTTGAAGCCATCACTGGTGGGATATGCGCTGCCACTACCCACCGAGTAATAGTAAGCCACTGTTCGGGTAACTATAAAATATGCGCAATAACTCATCGCTGACGCGAGTAGGCTCCTACCACCAGAACCAGATATAGCATTCCTTTCTTCCTCGGCGTGCGAATGGATCTTACGCTGGACCAACTGCGCGAATCGGCCGCACACATCGTAGCCCGCATTCCCGTGGCGGACGATCGGAAGAAGCGCGCTGTTGATGTTCCAAGCGAGTTTCTGTCGCCGCTGTACTCGTGTGTAAGTCAAGAAACCAGACTTTGGCGGCCGAAGCTGACAGACCAGTTTGGGGAGGCGTATCTGCGGAATCGAATCCTGAGCCATCCGGATGTCGGGCACAAGTGGTACCCTGATCTATACGAGAAGTATTCAAAGCAGGTTTTGGCGTAGCCGGCGACATGCTGTTATATTGCTCGGTTTAGCATTCTGATCAGTCAATGGTAATATTCTTATGCCTTTCTTCAATCTGAAATTGCATCGGCGGAGGTTCTCCATCGAGCTGTTGTTGGGGTTGTTGGAGTTGGCCGTCTGTAAGAAGCAATGCTGGAGCATCGCACCACAGCTGAGATAGAGTAGAAACAAATTATTTCAGTTTTGCCAATGGACCTCGGGAGATAGAAAGTTCTTTGTGTTTCTTCGAGAGATGGTGGTTTGTTCCGCAATAGAAATCCCAACTCCCTTCCGACACCGTTGACTACCTAGATATCGAAGTAGTTAGATAGGCATGCCTACTCAGGACAGTATAGTATATACCCAACATTGTATCCCCAAAATCCCCAATGCTGCAATGCGCCTGTAAGCCAATTTGCGGACAGCCGAAGTGGAGATTGGAGACTCCAACAACTCCAAGCTGCGATCTCCAACAGGACTTGGAGTGACCGAGACTGAGCACAAGATGATCCTCTTTAAAAAGGCACGCAATACTTGAGAATATCGGGTATATCCAAACATAAGCTCATCTTAAACAATCATTCATCCGATCATTCATCAGATCAATCGTCCTAACGATTATCCATCCAAACGATAATTTATCCAAACCAATCCCCCGTTAAACCAAACACAAAATGGCCTCCTCCACCCGCGAAACAAGCCAAAAAGCCCTCTACGAGGTCGGCATGCCCATCCGCCGCGCCGTCCTCGGCGACGCCTACGTGAACAACGCCCTCGCAAAAGGAACTACGGAATTCGGGCGTGCAATGCAAGAATTCACCACCGCGTTTTGCTGGGGCGCTGTCTGGGACCGTCCGGGACTCGACCGCAAGCAGCGCTCTCTTATCAATCTCGCCATGTTGGCTACTGCGGGGAAGGTTCCTGAGTTGGCGCTGCATACGCGCGGTGCGGTGAACAATGGGGTGTCGGCGACGGAGATCAGGGAGGTTCTTGTGCAGGTGTGTATATACATGGGGGTTCCTGCGGGGATAGAGGCGTTCAAGGCTTGTGAGAAGGTTTTGATAGATATGGAGGCTGAGGGGGTGGAGATTAAGAAGTGAGTTCAGAGTTGGGGAAGATTATAAAAGCAGTCAGTAGCCAATCGATTTAAATATGATGTATGTACCCATCTATGTGGTAGATATATATATTCTTAGGACGTACGTGTGTATATATTTCGGTTAAAGAGCCGAGAAGAAGAGATGGCAAACACTATATCCTGCAGTAGAATATGCATATTATCTCAATTATTATTATCTTACATGTCAGGCATTTATATACATTTCCAACAGTCTTTCTGGCGATGATTTTTCTGCATACACTCGAGTATAAAGCATAAGAATAAAACATAAGAATAAAGCAGAATGATCGGCAGCGCAATTACCGGAACAAGAGCGAATAGACGAACCACTCCAGATTGAGTTAGCCTCATCCCGATAAGGTCTAGCGCCACGCTAGACTGTATTTGGAGAGACATGGTGGAGGAAAAACAGCCACGATCCCCTAATACTTTCCATCGCTGGCTAACACTGGCTAATAACGCATAACTATTTAAGATTAGTATCGTGTGTATCGAGTCGCTGTCTGGATTAAGAGATCCTGTTGCTCTTTGGCTGCCCCTGAATACTTTCTGAGCGTATTACTGTCCCGACTCAGCCGCAACCTTTACCACACTCTGTTAGTCCAGGTGTAAACACGACCCCCAACCATGGGCGGCTCTTGGACGAATCCTCCCAACCGACAGAAGTTCTCTGTTTCCCTCCACTTAGGTAGGAGGTAGTTACCTGCTGGATAGGTCCCTGCATGAGGTTCTTCGCTCTGCAGCCTGGAGCTTCCCAGGCTAGATCTAGTGCTGCCTGGGCGGTGCCTGGGCGGTGCCTGGGGTTGCCTCAGCCTCAAGCGTCCCCGCGTGTTTTGGACGCCGCCGAAAGCCGCTTCTGCTTCCCTCGCCGCGTCGCTCTCCATCCACAGCCATCGTTTAAAACGTCCTGCTGTTCCACGGAATGGAAACGGCTTTCCTTGGCTTCAGTCTTTACCGTCGTCATTGTCGTTGGTGTCGCCATCCTTTTTACCATCATTAAGCGTGTCTGCCCCGGGTCTCCGCCAATCGCTGCATCATTCTCACAAGCAGAGCGCCATGACCGTGGAACACTCTCTCCCACCTGTTCCCGTACCACATGCGGACTTCATCAAATATATCCAATCGCGTCCCCGCACAGAGATCCCTGATCTAGTACGGCCTTACAATGAGTATGATGCCGTGGTGCGCAAGATTTTCGCCCAGGAGCCCAACCACCCGGCTACTGCAGACAATCTCCTCAACATTGTGCCGGTGTTCGGTGACAATGGCCATACAGACTTGAAGATTCGGGCTCGTGATATTGCCTCAGAGTCAGAGGAGACAAAGTCCAAATATCTCTTGCCCTTAAAGGACGACCTGCGGAAACCCAGTGATGCCCCGGCCGTGGTTTCGACCCTCAAACAGTTTCAGACCAATTTCAACATCTTCTCTGAGAGCTCCTTGAGTGACCTGGACTGGAGCAATGTGGTGGCTGCCGGCAGCGCAGTGGCTACTTCGCTTTTACCAGTCCCAGCTGAATTCACTGATTCCAAACGCGGTCTCCGCCAGTTCTACCATGAAAAGTTCGCTCCTGCCTCCGACGTGGACCTGTTCCTCTACGGTTTGACAGAGAAACAGGCAGTGGAAAAGATTAAGCAAATAGAACGATGTATCAAAGACTCAATTCTGACAGAGACATCAACTATCAGGACCAAACATGCGATCACAATTGTCTCTCAGTATCCCACCCGTCATGTCCAAATTGTCCTTCGTCTTTACAAGTCCATTGCAGAGATCTTGACTGGCTTTGACGTGGACTGTTCCTGTGCAGCTTATGACGGGCAACAGGTCTACCTCGCCCCGCGCGCCGTCGGCGCATATATCACACAGACTAACCATGTTGATCTGTCGAGACGGTCTCCATCATACGAAAACCGCCTTTCCAAATATTCCCACCGAGGCTTTGAAATATTTTGGCCAGACTTGGATCGCTCACAGATTGATCCGGTGAGGGAGCTTCGCGGAACCTGAAAAAAAACCACTGCTGACTTTGGATGTAGACTATCTTTGAACGCAGCTTTGCACGCACAGTCGGCCTTGCCCGTTTGCTGGTTCTTGAAAGATTACCAAAATCGTCTGATCGAGAGGCATACTTGGAACAGAGACGCAAAGAGCGTGGTCGTCCCTCTAATGACAGCTATAGATACTCTAAGAAGCTGAGGGGAAATATCAAGAACGATTGGGACGATGAAGTAGCTGAGTGGGTTGAAGAAGATGAAGTTTCCAATTACCACACCTTCGTTCGCGTTCCCCCCCAGAGAGCCTGATTCCTTATCACTAACGCATGCCTAGACTATTCCATACGGAGAGAGATTCCACGCCAGGAAAATTGAAAAGCTTCTCTACACCCAGGATTTGCTCCTCAATGCCGAATGGAACAAACCAAAAGACCGCGAGGTTAACCTGCATCGCCACCCCGCTTTCTTTGGTAACGCTGAGGATGTTATCCATGATTGCTGTGGAAGTTGTCCCAAGCCAGTCTCTCCCGAGGAGCAGGAGATAGCAGAAGAAGAGGGCAAACGTTATGTCTCGGGCAAGATTACCTTTTTGCAAGATAATCCTGGCCGTCAGGAAATTGGAAGCTTCAATCCAATTACAGAAACAGATTGGACAGGTCAGTCAGAAATACCCCCATGTAATAGATTCGGGTGATTAATGATTCCAAGAAATGGCCTATGTTGGGAACACTGAGGGCCTTTGTCAAGCTATTGTGGATAATGATCTGGAGGCTGTGCAACACTGGCTCACACAGGGAATCGATATCAATCGCCGTGACCACACTGGACGTACTCCCCTGCATTTGGCGGTGATGACATCCTCTCCCGAGATCGTTCAGCATTTGGTGAACAATGGAGCCCGCCTCATTGCCCGTATCGCTGACGGACGTACTGCCTTGCATCTTGCAGCTGCACGGGGCAGTGTGCAAATCATTCGGGTACTGCTTACGAAGAGTGCAGAAAACGAAGAGGAGGAGGCTCGCAAAGAAGACGCCCGTAAGGGAGCCCTCGCCAAGAAGAAAGCGCAAGAAGAGTTGCCCGATGCAGAGGATGACGGTGAGCTTATTAGCAATCCATCCGATGATGATGATGGTTCAGACGGTCGTTCCAATGCCACCGGGTCTTTCGTTAAGGTCAAGAAGGATGACCAGAAACCCGAAGAGGCGTCCATGGTACCAGACGACCAAAATGACCTTGACCCTGACATCTACGACGTTAATGTACTCGCTTGGGATACACACGCTTCTCCATTGCATCTAGCCATTTTGAAGGGTCACGTTGAGGCGGTAGATGAGTTGGTCACCTCCTTTGGTGCTGACTTACTTCTTCCCATTAAGCTCCTGAATAGTTACGATAACTCCCCACGAGCAGCAATCCTGACATTGGTTCTAGCGCTCCGTCTACCGTTGGAGAAAGCCAAAATGATGACAGCCAAACTCCTCCAATTAGGCGCGTCTCCTGCTCAGGCTGATGTTGACCACAGAACTTCAGTACACTACCTTGCGCATTCCAAATACCATGAAATCCTGGACGTTTACATGGAAAACGCCCGACCGGCGGTTGAAAGGGCCTTGAATTATTTGTCTCTTACTGGATCTTACTACAACTTCTCAGCCGGAACGGCTCTTACCTTAGCTATCCAGGCTAAGGATCCCATCATGGCCATCCGACTACTGGAAGTGGGTGCGAAGCCGGATATTGGGTTCGAAGATTTCCTAAAATCTGGACACGAACTAGACCTGCTTCGGAATAATACTGCTGAACATAACAAGCGGCTTTTCGAGAAGAATGTCGACCAGCCGATCATCCTTGCGGTCGATAATGACCAGCCGTCGATTGCTATTGATTTACTCGCTCGTGGGGCCGATCCTAATACGTTGACTAATGAGGGGTATATGATGCTGGAAGATAATTCTTTTTATCGACACAACAAAACTGGATCGTCGATGCTGGATTATGTTCGAGCTAAGTTGGGTGCTCTTCGCGAGTACCAGGGCGAGAAAATGTATTCAACAGAGTCTCGTCCACTCGACCCTGACGACGGCTTTTATCTTCAATGCTTCGAAAGTGGTACTTACAAATACTGGACAGCTAAGAACTTACTCGACCAGGAACGGAAGAAGGTCGATGAGCAGAAGAAGCGGCACCAGCAACAGGTAGAATCCGCCGCTAAGCGCGCAGGTCTTGCAGAAAAGAGGGCGGCAATACAGGTTTCAATCCGGGACTATGAGCAACTTGAAGCAGACCTGTTATCAAAGGGTGCCAAAACCTTCGGCGAAATGTATCCTGATATTAACGAGGCGTCAGGAAATGACATTCCAAGTTACACCAAATCCGAACAAGCACAGTTCACGATCACTTTCCAATTCCAAGGATATGACATCACAGATGATAGGAGACAGGACTGCTTACAACTGTGAGTTAAGTTGTCTGAATTGGAGATATTGCTGATCCAATACTAATATCTCTCCTAGTTTCGAGGCTGCATGGTGTGGCGACATTGAAAGGATTAAAGAACTCACCTTAGGGATGTGGGGTGTAGACAAGGATCTCAGACCGCTCGAAATTGGAACTGTTGACTCCCGGGGATATTCACCGTTTACAATTGCTGTTCTTCGGGGCCATCTTGAAGTTGCTAGAGCCATTATTGCAATCGCCGTGGCACAGTACAAGCCCGCCAATAACAATAATGATACTCGATATCGGATACAAGAAGATGGTGAGGACGATGAAGGGTCTTGCGTTTCAGAGGAGGATACTGGGAGTGACTCTGGAAGCATCCAGCTGGAGACCCATAACATAAACGATCAATTCACCATCGAGAATGTCGGCGAAATTAAGACAGAGGTTGAGAGCAAGATATCCCCAAAAAGAGTGTTGGAAGGCAATTGCAATATCAGCCTTTACCTGGAACCGGAGAAGCGCCCAAAGCAAGACCTATACAGCCTTATTGAGTTCGCCATTTGGAAAGATGACACAGATTTGCTCATCTTCCTCATCGAACTGGGACAACAGCTGACTGCGAAATATGCCGATGAATCAAATTCTGCCATATATACGGTTTCAACCTCTCAATTCCTGACGGCTATGCGCCTTGGTCGACTTCGTTGTTTGGAAGAGCTTATCAAACGCACAGGAGCTGGTCTCCCGCTGGATAAGCTTGCAGAAAATTGTGGAGTCGAGATCAAGGAAAAGCCCAAATACTACCAAGGTCTTTCTGTGTATGGCAAAAAGCGTGCCGACTGGGCTGCCGCCGGTGGAGGGATGCCAGTCGTGCGAGCTGTTGATATGCACCCGCCCCTCCTGCTGGCTGCTAAAGAGGGCTCTCTTGAAGCTGTGGAGTGGTTTTTGGGAACTGCTCCGGGAAGATATTATATTGAGTTTGCTAAAGCAAACAAGGATGACAAGCGTCTGCAGAGATTGGCATTAAGTGATAAAGGCTTGGAGCAGTCCATTACAGACTGGCTGGGCTCTAGACGTAAGTTGCCTTCCTTGCATCTTATTTTCTCTTTCCATCCGTTGTTGTAATAGCTAAACTGACTTTTTATCATAGGCGATCTGGTCTTACACTGCGCTGTGCTTTCTGAGGCCGGTGATGAATCTGTCAGGTTGGTTGAATATCTGGTACAGAATTTACCTCATACTCTTGAAGTCAAGTCTGTTGACGGCTACACTCCATTGGCAGTAGCCTTTAGTCGAGAGAAGCTGGAATTTGCTAAGATCTTGGTTGATGCCAAGGCTAACCAAACTGTTCGAGATAAGGAAGGCAGAAACCTTCTTCACTTTCTTTTCGGTAATCTGCCAGAAGGCGACGATGAAAAGCTTAAGAAGATTCGCGGCATGCTTAAACTGATAGACCCGCTTTTGGTTCCGTCGATGCTGCTCGAACGCTGTTCGTCGGACCCAGGATCGCTGACTCCACTGGCGTCATGGATATCAAAGTCCTTCAACTACAACTCGGCCGAGGTTGGCCAGGGGGAACAGAGACTCTCAGTGCTAGAGCTGATTCTGGACTTCGCTGAGGGCACAGGTCAGAAACATCTTGAGGTTTTCGACGGTGCAGGAAATACTCCTGTCCATGTCGTGGTCCGATACCGACTCGACAAAGTGCTCAAGATACTGCTCGCGCGCCGCCCAGATCTCCTGTACCGGGAGAATGCGAGCGGCTCCACGCCGGCCGAACTTGCAGAAGTTGCTTGGATCTCTACGGTCACTTCTGACCCCCCATCCGTTGGTACATCTTCGGGTTACTCCCACTCCAGGACACGCAACTTGCGTGCGTGTGCAGCAGATGATCCACCGGAGAAATTTACAAAGGAATACATCGAGACAGCGCGTAACGAGAAGTCCCCTAGCGATCGGATGTATACACTGTGTCGTGAGAAGGGTGAGGAGCTCCGCGGTGTGAAGAGGAAACTTGTGACACTGTTCGACGCGAACGAAGTGGCAAAGAGGTTGGCTTCAAGGAAGGTCGCGTTTTACTCTTCGAGGAGGTATCTAGGGAGGCAGGATAATGATACTAAGAAGACGGATGAGGTTGGCGAGTGGCTGTGATTGATTAGATGGGGTCTGCCACGAGAGGAGGTCACAGGAGTTGAGGCTTGAGATTATGTATATTCTGCTCTATTCTGGACATTACAACATGTAATATATCAATCACGTCTTTATCAACACGGCTTTCTATCAAGTTGATTTCTTGGACATGAAATCCCACGTATTGATTAATTGCGTACATCAGACCAAATACCTGCCAAAGACCTCTGCAGCCTTCGACCCAGCAACGTCCACTTTATCATACAGATTCGCATGAGTCAATCCATCAACGACAAAGAGCTCCTTGGGCTCCCTTGCCTTTGCGATACCATCCTCGCTATATAACCTAGCCGCTGCCCTGGTACCAGCGGCCGTGGACTAACCATCGAGTTATACGCCAGAGCATCAAAGTTGCCTACGAGATCATTATTATGAGTACTATACTGTAAACAGCATACACGCGCAATGGGGTCAAGAAGAGAGCGCCGAGGCCGGTGTTATACGAGGCGCTGTAGGCACCACCGCTGCTGCTGCCTGGAAGCGTCAGTGCCAGTATATCTACATCTCTTCCGTTTTTCTTGCCATTCAACATCTTCTGCTTTGAAGAACGTTTGCCGCAAGGGATGGAGAGACGCTATCGCGACAGGAAAAGACACTGTCCGGACGAGGAAAACACGCAGAGACTAGGAATTAACGTTGTCAATGGTAGTGAGATGCACCAAAGTAAGCGAGATCGACCGAGTTGCGTCTGCAGTCTTCCCCCAGAGAGCCGGTTCTTCGCTAGACCGTCTGCAAAATGGTGCTCTGCTCGTCTACGAGCAGAAGATCACCTGTCTGGGCAAAGACGACCCCCAAAATCCAGAACTCAATGGGAGATATAATACATGGCGTGGAGGTGAGCTCAAAATTGCATCCGCTCATCTTCGAATCCTGGAGATGGACGACATGATGTGTGTGGCCTTTGACAGCTCTGAGCATAGTGAACACTTTCTTGACACTGACAAGATATTCCTCCGCGTCGAACTAGTCTTCATCAATGGGGGTATAGGTCAGGATAGTCAAGCTTCTGCCCTCAGCGAGGCGCGTTACATGGTGAGCCAGACAGTATTCCACGAAGAATTAGCCCTACACTCCCGCGAATGCTTCGAGCGTGCGCACTCGGTCTACTGGGGTATTGACCGGAAATCCTCCCAGCCATCTGTCCCTGTTCATCTCCTGAAAGTATTCTGCGGATTGAAGTTCCGGACCAACGCTACGCTTACTGGTTCAAGCGTGGTGTCGGAACGAATCCTGTGGATTGCGCCATGGTGGCCGTATTGACTACTTCAATTCCAAAGTCAGCGGTAGGCCGTTTCGGGCTCTGTGCAGTTCGACCCCTGTTCGACGACAATTTAGTGATGTCGCGGAGATTTGGCCATTCTTAACTAGTTATCTGGAGGGTACTTTCAAGGGGACCGCGAGGAGGCTCTTTGGAGCATCTCTCGTGATTCTCGGCCGGGAGGTCTTTATAAACGAGTCCAGCATCAAGACTGTTGGAGACAGGATGTTCTTTCTCAAGGAACTCGGCTCTAGATGTCTGCCTCTGATGAAGTTCGACCCTGACCCAGCTTGGATGATCACTAGTAACGGACGATCATACCCCCTATCCTGTTCTACGAGTTTGTCGAAGGATACCACTCCGTTCTGGATCTCGTTTGTACGGACTGGATGGTACATGTGCATGAGCAGCGATACAAGTGATCCATTTTAATCAATTCTCCATTACTGCAGGCTTTAATATTTCAACTCTACTTGTAATAGTTTTCCACCTTCAACCCCTTGAACTCAAACTGAGTATTCTCCCGCCGGTCGATGACGGTCTTATGGTGCACGTCCTTGACACGCGCCCGCACATATTCAGTGCCTGTAGGAGTTGGTTTACTCTCATCCTTGTCCTCTTCGCTCAGCAGCCCCAGACGGTCCAGCAGAGGCGAGGGAACGGCCTTCATGAGCGTGTTATCGCCTGGTCGGCAGAAGTAAAGCAGTCCGAGACGGTTGATATCGAGCTGATCGGCTGGCGGCGTCACGACTCTGTGGATCGTGGACTTTAGGAAGCCTGTGGGACGCATTAATTAGAACTGCTGCTTTGAGTACATATCGCCATTGATAGGAGCCCACCTTTTGTAAGGAAAGTCAGCGTGTCGGCGACATTGCACGTAATTCCTCCGTCGACCGGCTTGACCCATTTCCAGGCCCCCTCTGGCGTGCGGATTTGCAGCCCGGCCACGTTCTGGGAGAATAAGAGCGTCAAACTGCCAAAGTCTGTGTGTCCGCCCTTTGTGTATCCCTGGGCCTTCTCCCAATCCTCCTGGGTGCGCCTGTTGTAGATCATGTAGCGGAGGTGGTCGTCGGAGCGTTTGTCGTAGGCGTGTGCATCGAGCAGGTAGTTCTCTGGCAGCTCGAGGATGATCGAAAGGAGCACAAACAGCTTGCCGATAACTTTATCGAAAAGGTCGCGATGGAAGCTGGCAATATCTGCGTAGTTCTCCTGCACAATCTTGTGACGGGGGACATCATCCCAGGCTGGAATGGCTTTGGGAATATTGAGCTACGAGACGTCAGCGCGAGATCGATCAAAAGGAGAAAATGCACTGATTCTACCATTTCGATGTTGTCCTTCACCCCCGTATCCCCAATCCATCGCGAATTCTCGCGGTATCCAAAGTACTCGCCCTCAGCAAAGTTGCAGGAAAAGCTGCGTTTCTCCTCCAACGGCTGCTTGAAGAAGGCATTCCCGATGCTGAACTGTCGCAGCACGCGCTCTTCGTCTATGCCGTGGCCGACGACAACCCAGAAGCCGACTTTGGTGACGGCATCGTAGAGCTGCTTTGCCAGTTCCTCTTTGCCGCCGGGCTCATCGAACCGCGAGAGGTCTATCTGCACAAGGGGAGCCCAGTCCAGGTCCGCAGAAGTGGGAGCTGGCCGGGTCCACGTCTTGATGGGGATAGAATACTCAGGCTTGGTGTCTTCTGTTATTGCCGAGGGAGCCATGATTACGAGAAGATGTGAATTGACAATGGATCACCGAGTAACGCAATGCTGAAGCGGATGGAGCGTCAGAGGTTCTGAATCAACGGCGACGTTTTATATCCCCTCCAACCGTGATATCTGGCTTCCAACACCGCGCATCATACTGGAAAAGCTATCCATCGGAATATTATCCGTGTCCTCGTCCCGGCGTGGGGTACGAGTTGGATATCATCCTTACCTTGAATTGCGTGATAGACGTCGGAGCAGGGGCTGTAGGTCGGTATCTGCCCGAATAAGCTTCAAAACAGACAAGCCACGTCAATGCGCGGTAGAGCGAGACGGGGAAAGCTTGATAGTCGATCAATAATAGACTGGATTCGATAATCCCCCTCATCTCCATCCAGCTGCGCACGCAATCTCAGTAAGCAGCGACACGGACCTCGAGGCTAACTAAGAAGAGCTTCTTTCACAATCCTCGGGGACGATGAGCAATACTAGTGAGAAAGCTACGACAAGCACCTTGGACATGATTCAAGCTTATCTCTGTCCAGAAAGTGAAGATGTCGTGATCCAACCTATCATGATATCACCGCCGCACGGGGAATGCATCCGGGATCAAGGTGCTCGAACTTTGCATCGTGGAGGCTTCGAAAAAGGGTATATAATGTCGGGCTGGTATGATCTCTCGGAAATGATCTCCAAGCTGTCTGAGCAACAGGCAGACTTGGGCTCGGATAGCGGTCTCCTGTGGTTCAAAGATGGCGTCTCTCAAAGTTGAACCCGAAGTCACTTCTTCGACCGTCACTCCATCGCTTGCCAGTGAAGAAGCAAACCTTGATCTCTCAGAGCAGGAGCTGGAGAAGCGCGTCCTGCGCAAGGCCGACTGGTGGCTTGTCGGATTCTACTCTCTCGTCTACGTTTTCCGTGTCATCGACTCGAGCAACTATTCCAATGCAGCCATCATCAACCTCGAGGAGGGCACAGGAATCAAGAAGCAGCTGCATCTCAACCCAAATCAATGGGCATGGACGCTCTCTATCTTTTCGTACAGCTACATGATCTTTGAGCCGTCCAACACCCTGCTCCTGAAGAAGTTCCGGCCCTCGCGATGGATGTTCGTCCTGATTCTCTTCTGGGGCATCTCTGCCTGTTGCTCGGGGGCCGTTCAGAATTTCAAGGGCATGATGTGTGTGCGCTTTGCTATTGGCATGGCAGAGGCCGGGTTCTATCCTGCCGTGCTCTACCACATGGCGTTTTGGTATAAGCCCAGCGAGATGCCCTGGCGAATCTCCTTTTTCTACTCCCTGGGTCAGATCTCGGGAGCTCTGAGCGGCTTGCTGGCCTACGCCATCAGCTTCATGAACGGCGCTGGAGATCTCGCGGGATGGCGATGGCTCTTCATCATCGAGGGTTTGCCTGCCATTGTGCTCTCGTTTGTTGCTCTCTTCTGGCTCCCTGATTACCCAGAATCCGCCAGGATGTTGACAGAGGAGGAACGCGCCTTTGCAGTTCGGCGTCTATCGAGTCACGCTCCGTCGGGTAAAGAGAGAACCTGGAATATGGAGGATATCAAGAAGCTCCTCCGAAGCCCTACCTTCTACACGTTTTCTATCTTCTGGATAGGACATGGAATTGGGGGGTTCGGCGTTACGTATGCGCTGCCGACTGTGATCTACGAGCTTGGATTCACCGTGACGACCTCCTCCCAGCTGATGAACATTGTATGTACTCCCATAGTCCGAATAAAGAAGATGCTAACAAGCCTTGTAAGCCCCCGTATGTGGCGTGTTTCTTCTTCCTCAACCTCGTCGGACATTTCCTGCACAAGGGCTGGATCAGACCCTGGACTACAGCCGTCTCCAGTACGTTTCCACCCGACTCGACTCTTTAAAGAATATAGAAAAACACTAACAAAGCACAGTCGAGGGCACAATCATCATCTGCTACATCATCCTCATCACAGTCTCCAACTCCGTCGTCAAATACCTCGCGCTGGTCGTGGCCGTCGCATGCACAGGCTCTGCATACCCGGTGATCTGGCCGGAGCGCATCCGAGCCCTCGACGGCGCCGTGGCAGCTGGTATAGGCATTGGGTTTACGAATGCAATGGCGCAGTTCAGTGGGATTGTTGGGCCGCATGTGTACAGCACGGTGTTTGGTCCGACGTACCATGTCTCGTATATCATCTGTCTCTGCTTCCTGATTGTTGCCATCAGCGGGATTTTGGCGTCGTGGTTCTTTGTGTGGAGGGATGATCGGAGGGTTAAAGCATTGGAGAGAGCTGTGGATTTGGATGGGAGGGGGGAGTGACTATTCTTCTGCAACAAGCAGAGTAGGGTCTGTATGTCCATTGGTGATTAAAAGGATACATAGACACAGTTCAAAATATCATTAAAAGTACTCGACTTGGAACTATACTATAGCTTTGCCCGTACACCGTCCAATATATAAGATATGCTAGACTGGTATTAAATAATGTCGTCCTTCTCCAGCCTTGAAAGTCTACTTTGTCCATGGGGGATCATAAGCAGTATAGGTTATATATAGTTTCATACTATGACTTACAAGACTACCAAGGTGGATATATTATCTCGAATATACATAGGAATAGCATTCGCTCCTAGGAATGAGCACTGTACCCGACGTGGAGAATACCTACCACCCTGTACGCATCTTGTACGGACCGATATATTGCACAAATCGTATGGAAAGATATAGAAATGACAATCTACAAACGAATATCTTCCCCTTCTGTATCCTGGATATCCTCAAGACTGCGTACATTCCCCCCCCGCAGAACTGACACTCGCCTCGGACACACCAGAAACATATCTCGGTCGCTGCGACCTCACCTCCTCGTCTTCAGGGATCCGTTCACTGCGCATGGCAAGCGACCGTAGACTCGAGGGACTCGAGATCTTTCGCTGGTGCGGTGGTCGCGGCGAGACTGAACCGTCAAATTCGTCGCCCGGCAGCTCTGGAGAGACAGGAGACACGTACGCAGGTTGTCCAGCGCTGAGAGTTGACGTCGACGTCGGACTGGGGAGGGGATTATCATTGTAGGATGTCGGCAGCTCTACAGGCGGCTTGGTGCTGTGGCCTGACATACACATTGTTAGAAACTATCCAGCTCAAAGACTATGGTAAGATCACAGGGGAAACATACCGTGCATCTCGAAGATCTGCTCACTCCCTGCCTCTGCTGTTGTCCGGGTGAGCACGCTGGGAGCGAGTGACTCCTCCACAGCCGTGTCGTTGGTATACCCAGTCGACACGGTTGTCTCGTTTTCGTGCTCCTTTCCAGTGTCTGTTGGAGAGACGCCGTATTGTTCCCATTGCATGACGGGAAAGGCCTCGCTAGGGGATGGGTTTGTGTGCGGGGATGCCTTGGCCTTTTTTCGGCGTCGCACCAGCCAGAACATAATCCCTGCGGCGATGGCAAGGAGGCCGACGAGGACGCCGATCAGGGCTCCGGCCCAGGCAGGGAAACCTGACGCTTTCTCTTCTGTCACGATAGAGGGCGTTGTTGGAGTCGGGGACCTGCTGGGGAAGCTGGCGTTGTAGGGGTAATAAGTATGAATGGTCTTGGTGTATCTCGTCGCGAAGACGTCGGCCAGAGACGAGTTTGTCCAAGAGTCTGGGGATGTTCTTGTTGCGCTACCAGTGGAACTGCAGACTTATTAACTGTTGTTATTCTCCATATATGTATATTGAAAGAACACTTACTTCCCCCCGATGCGTCCAGACACCAGCTCAGGCACCTGGTACTCGCTCCAATCCGCCGGGTCGTACGTATCCTGGAACCTCCCCGAGTTCAGGTTGAAGACCTGGATTATATCGATACAGTTTGTGTCTCCAACACCTACTCCGCCGAGAACCAGCATGCGATCTGGATAGGGCTTGACGCATTTGTGCGCCTTTCTTCCATGCGCTCTGTTCTCGCCGCTGTACAGATGGATCCATTCAAACGAGGGCAGGGACAGCACATAGACGTCGTCCGAGGGCACGTCCAGTGCATCGAGACCGCTATATCCGCCGTAGATGTAGATATTGTGCGACGAACCATCCGAGGCAGAGGCGTACACGGAACAGAACTGCGTGAGCTGCGGCGGAATATCCCCCGTTGTATTCTGGAGATACCACTCGCCGCTGGCAACTTCGTAGACAGAAACCGTCTCCATGAACGTCGGACTAACCCGCTCACTGGCGTTCTGCTGGCTGGCGCTGATGCTGGACGTGAATATCGCCTCGGGGTATATCACGCCGCCGACGAGGACGAGCACGCCGGATTCGGACACGGGGATCCAAATTGCCTCTGCGTTTGCGCGTCCGGGGATATAGCTCGGCAGCGACTCATTGCTCCATGTGCTATTGCGCATCTGCGACATGTCGACGGTGATCATCTGGTTCGAGAGGCTGGTGGCTGACTGGTTGCTGTAGATGGGACCCCAGTCTGGGGCGCGCATGCCGCTCACGTAGAAGCCCAGGTTCTCGCTCGGAGATGAGACGCCTGCGCCGTTTGTCACGTATCGGGTGACGCTATTCAGAGGCGTGTTGATGAAGCCGGGCTCCCAGAGGCTGATGTAGGGGCCATACTGGTATCGTTCGTAGGCGAGGATGCTGTCGGATGGGGGGTTGCCGCCGCTGAAGGGGAGGAGAACTCCACTGTGGAATGTCAGATATCTGGCAGACCCGGAGAATAGCTACAGCAAAGGAGATACCCGTATAGAAACAGTTCATCGTCGTTCGCAAACATGACTCCATCGTCGTAGTCTGGCGCGATGTTGTTTGCGACTCCCCCGGCGGCCTTTTCGATGCTGCTAAACAGCGCTGTCAAGTTGGAGGTCGCGGTGTTGAATGTAGATGAAAGATTCAGGGAGTAAAGCAGTCCCTGGAAATTGTCTGCATACACGCACATCAGCATCGAGGGTTCGAGTACATCACGACTGGACATACCGTTGTTTTCCACGCTGACGGAGCCGTCGTCGAATCCTCTACAATCACCGTCAGTAAACGCAGAGGTAAAGACGCTGGCAACTCACTGCTCCCACCAGAGACTGCCGCCGTCGAGATACAAGGTGTCGCGAATAGTGGCCACTACACGATTAGAGATACATTCTTGCAACTGGAAATACAGCCGTCGCACCTCGAAGCTCTCCCCAGGTGCACATAGAGACGTTGATCTGGTTCCTCCATGTCTGCGCCCACGAACGGCCAGCGAAGACCGCAGCGAACACCGTCGCTTTCTTCACGGCCTGGCGCATAGTATCGAGCTGGAGAGGACAATTATCGCTATGTCGAGTTGCGACTGGAGCGCCTTGCCATATTTCTCCTGTTTCGCCTCCGTTTCTTTTCATTCCTCCTGCAGCCTCCGCTGTGATGACTCGTTCTTTGTTATGCACGAGAACAATCTCTCTCTGTCTCCTCGCTCTTCGGCATTCGCACTAGGTATTTCTCTGCCGAAGACGTGATAAGCAGAAAACGAACATATCAAACAAAGAAACGCAGATGGGCTGTGAAACCGGGCCTGGTGTGCGGGCATCGGGGCACCACGAGAAGTGTTTGGATAATACTAAGTAACTATTCTGGATTACTGTCATTCAGTGTTCGATCCATCCCTGCTCCCGTCTTCTGGTCCAAGGTATACGGGTGTTTTGGTTTGTTTTGCGCCCATTTCCTTTCTTTGTTCTCCCAGGATAAGCACCATCTGGTTGGTCTCTTGCACTATGCGAGACAGTAAACACGGATTATTGAGATTGCAGCAAATGCCGCTAAGTCCAGCATGCATTCAGTAGTTCAGATGCCCAGACTGAACTGTAACAAACTGCGAAGAAGCAATAATGGGCTCACTCGAGAGACGGCGAGACTTTGTGCTCGGGTCAACGCACAGGTGCGAGAAAAAGCAACGGACACGGCGTAGAGCCAATTGTCAGTTTGGACTGAGGAAAGGAGAAAGCTCTAATGTTTTCCACTGAAAAGGACGGTTGTTTACAAGCATGAGTGCTATCGGAGTGTCGTGTACAAAGATGGGCCGAATCAGTAGGATGTAGTTCGTAGCCCTAAGACCGTCTGAGTTCGCTCTCTACGATTGAGAAATGATAGCAACTCAAGACCCTTGCTTTCCAGTCTGTACTGTTTCCAATCTAACTATAGAGGACGAGAATTGGGCATATTTAGGATGGATGGAAGACTGCGCGGGAATGAGGGGCTTCGTTTCTTTGTCCTCCAGACCTGCCTATACTTCCGAGTCGCTGATGGGCTCGAGTCCGAACAGGGATTTCTTCTTTTCCTGCGTCGATGATTCAGGGGAAGCAGTTCATTTCCTGTTTTATTCTCGATGCCGGCATAGAGCTGGCTAAAGCATTGCGCGTATACCCGAGCTTCTTCTCGTGTCCGCGGTCGACAGAGTACTAGTTGTCGCATTGTATCGCGCGACGACATTCAACTATGCTACTCAATTGCGTTCCTATCCTGCTGCTCGGTGCAGGCTTGTTCCCATTTCCTGTGCATGCTGGGTTGTTGAGTCGTTATACTCCAAGTCAATCGATTGTGACCGTGACGGAGACCTTCTATCAGACCGTTATAGTATCCGAGTCATGCGAGGTAGCTGTTTCCCATCAGACATCTCGATACATGGACTGACAATACCACAGACAACTACAAGCATTGAGTCATGGACGACAACTTCTGTATCCTCGACAACTACCGTCGTGACGCCAACGTTGACGCCTACTGTGTCCTCGAGTACGAGCTTGACCTCATCCACGACCACAACTTCAAGCGCGACAAGCACAACTACTACTACAACTACTACTACAACTACTACTACAACTACTACTACAACTACTACTACAACTACTACTACAACTACTACTACAACTGCAAGCTCCTCCATAACTCCTTCGACAACGCCGTTGGTGACGCCCTCATCCGTTTCTCCTGTGTCCGCCTCGACGACCTCCAGCACGACTACAGGTTCAACCACGACTACAAGCACGACTACAACTATAACCACAGATGCAAGTACAACTACAACTGCAAGTTCAACTACAACAACAGGCTACTCGACACCCCCGATAACCACGACTGACGTGACAACATCTACGCCGGCTCCTGTGTCTACCGAGACTATAACTCCAACGATCACCTCAATCACCTCGACCTCAAGCACTACCTCGAGCAGCATCAGCTCCAGTGCAAGCACAAGCTCGACTACAACTACCCCTTACTCGAGTCCCCCGACAACGCTTGTGGTGACATCAACATCTACGGCTCTTGTCGTGCCCACTACAACGACTACAACGATCGCTACGACTACTACGACCTCTACGACCTCTAGCACTGCTTCTACTACCACAACGACACTGTCATCCATACTGACAACGACAACTAATTCTATCACGACCACGAGCACGACTGCAGGCACAACTACGACTCTGGCGACCTCGGGAACATCCCCGGAGAGTACGGAGACAGTAACCGTTACTGATACTGAAACTGTCTCCGGGCCTACGCTGACAGTAACACAGACGGATCACGATATAGGGACCGTGACAGTCACTATTAGCGTTGGCAGCAATGCAACGAACACAGTGACGGTGACTGAGCCTCCTAGTACCATCCTGACAACCGTGACAATTTCGGGCTCGCAAACGACGGTAGTTCAGACCCAGACCGTGACTTTATCTGGTACTGTCATCACTTCGACCTTGACAGAGCCTCCAGGCACTGTGACAATTTCAGGGACGGAGACTACAGAGACGATTACAGAGCCCACAAGCACTGTAACGGTTACTGGATCTGGCGTTATACAGACGGTTACCTATACTGTTACAGATCCAGCCAGCACTTTGATTTCGACCATCGCGGACACGACAATCATAGTGACTGTGTCAGAGGTAGAGACACAGACACAAACAGTCATTTCCACCGTTACAGATGCAGCTCGGACTCTTACTTCGACGATTACAGACCCTGAAAGTACACTGACTGTATCAGAGACAGAAACGAACACTGTGACATCAACTGTTACAGACGCCGCAAGCACGCTGACAATATCACAAATAGAGACCGAGATAGAAACCCAGACAATTATCTCCACTGTCACAGACGCCGCGAGTACAGTGACAGTGTTCGGATCAGTAATAACACTTCCAGGGACTACAGTCGCCGCATTGACCGAAACCGTTTCAGCCACGCAGGTCATTACAAGTATAATCATTGACAGAGTGACGATGCCTGGTAAGTAGGCCTCTATTCGCTGGATAACTGCTTAAAGCTGCTATTCTATAAGCGTACTGACGATGAGCAGGAACAACTCTTATCACTGCCACCGACACTGAGATCACTACTCCGACGACCAGTATCCCAGGTAAGCTATTCCTGCTGCGGATCCTGCGCATGTCCGATTATCCTGACTCTATTTGTAGCATCAACCGTGGTAATCGATGTGTGCCCTACGTTGACCCTCAATCCCACGTACACTCCAGCTGCACCGTTGCCAACAGACTACACTTGGGGATGTCCTCCTGGATATCTGTGCAGCCCAAAGCACGTAGGTGATCGTGCAGGGTGTAATATCGAGGCAGACCTACCAGCGGACAGCTATGTCTGCAGTCCAGAAGAGTGTATTCCAAGTCCCCCTTACATCCACGATCAGTACTGGGGTCAGTCCGTGGTCTCTGACGAGGTCGGAACTTACAATATCTCCAAGGGCTACTTCAACTTGGACCCGGAGATCTTTGGCTTGCACTATTCCATTTTCCGATTTCCAGACGACTATTCAGACGCAAGTCACTATTACAAGAAGTCATATACCTCGGGCGACATCTGGAACAAGCTATTCTCTCGCCAGGCCCCCATTCTCGAATCTTATATCCCTAGTGTTTGCTATGATGAATGCAACAATGCCGCTCTGGTGGCTGAATACACAGGCAAAACTCCTCAACTGTGCGAGAGTGGCTCAGCGTTCCTGAGCTATCTGGGACAGTGTGAGCAGTGCGTGCAAAGATACGCTACTCCTGGATCTGCGAGCTTCGACCAGGGGCTCAGACCGGATTTCCAGCAGTGGTTGGGTTACTGCGATGACGAGGCATACGGGACATCATCGATTCCTGCGCAGCCTATCGTGACGCCTTCTTCAAGGGTGACTCTGGCTTCGACTGCTTCTTCTGCGGGCGAGACAACCAGCTCGGAGGTTGCGTCTGGGGTCTCTCCTGCGTCTGCTCAGAGCTCAGTGTCGGTGGCGTCTTCTACATCATCCACGGCAACGGAGGCGGGAAGTGTATCGTCTGCAACGGAGACAACGTTGGGACTGTCAATATCATCGACAGCGCCAATAACGTCAGTACCGGCCACAACGTCAACACTGTCAAGGTATCCAGCTTCAACAGGCTCAGCAGGTTCAATAGAATCAGCAGGCTCGAGCACGACGTTATCAACGACAAGAACAGGAGGCTTGAGTTCAACATCGCCAACAACTGAAACTGAAACCGCAACAAGAATAGGAACAACCACTGCAGCCGCCTCAAGCACAACTATCAGCATCACGACGACCAGTCATAGCAGTCCTAGCTCTACCACGCAGACACAGTCTGAGTCAACACCCTCGTCATTGACAACTCCCTCAACTGAAACTGCTTCTACCGTTTTGAGCGGTAGTACACCCTCCAGACCGATCATCGTGTCTACGCCAAGTTCGTTGCCGTCTAGCTCACCGTCTAGCTCACCCTCGCAGCCAGTGTTCACCGGCGCTGCTATTTTGAATGCACCTCGAGGTTGGAGACTACTTCCATTACTTTTTTGGATTTGCGGTTTTGTAGTGGCATACTAGAGGGACGTTACACTTTGATAATACCTTTCATTGTGCGGATGTGCGGACTGATAATATCTCTCTTACACTTGCTATTGATATACCTCTTGTCCTGCTTTTTTGCAAGGCGAGTTAAGTATAGCTACGTGGTAGTCCTAATGTATGTAATGCACATTTAATGGATATACTAGATTTAACTGTTTGAAGTTGGAATTGTGTATGTACAAACGTAACTGCATATCGCGGAATCATATAATCATAAACGCTGCCTTTGGAGGCAAGATATACAGGAAATAACGAGAGGAAAGTACGAATGCCCTAATTTTCACCCACGGTTATTCCATTCGAAAGTTTCAGGCCGACTGGCAGTCCTCTGATGAACTTGTCTGCGAAGGGCAGACCTTTCTTCAGGGCAATGACTTCGTCGACGTCCTTGTACATATCGTATCTGCTAGTCATCAGTACCCCGTACTCCCGCAGGATTGAATCAAAGAGTCAGTGAAAGACACTACTTACGCGTTCATTTCTTCGATCGTCAGTTTCTTCTTCTCGTCCTCCACCTTGTAGTTGGTGTTTCCAGTGTTACTGGAGAAGCCTGCGGTTGATTGTTAGATACTCCCGGAATAAGTCTTGTAGGCAGGCCAACGTACCAATGCGCTCGTTGATGTTGTATGCAGCCTTTGCAGAGGCAGCCTGGACCTTGGTGGCCCTGGGCAGTCGGACTTCTTGGTAGTATCCGAGCGTCTCGGCGACGTCCCCGGAGAAGTAGTCCTTGTTGAACAGGATGCCCAGTGCGGCTGCGTCTTCAAGGGCCATACAGGCGCCCTGGCTTTGATGGGGCATCATCTGAAACAGTTAGCTCTATCTAGACAACAGCGGTTGTGTCCGGAGGAGGTACATACCGGGTGTCCTGCATCGCCCAGGAGACAGACATTGTTGCGAGTAATATACTCATAAGGTTGGCTAGAACCATTAGTTACGCTTTCACACGGGAAAGATTTCTAGAACTCAAGAGGCCAAACGTACTGAACCCAGAGACGCCATGGGCGGACTTCAATGCCAATACCCAAATGACTGCGTACCTGCGCGTCGAGCTCGGGATACGGAGCCAGCAAGTCTTCAACGGGGAGATCCTCGCCGCCCCAGGTGTGGTTGGTAAAGTCTCCCATCTCACGAGGGAAGAAGCAGTAGTAGGAAAGCAGACGACCGCCGTTGCAGGGCGAAAGCACAATCTTGTCCCACTTGCCCTCCTGGCCGCCCCAGTACTCCAAGGCCGAGTCCTTGGAGTAGTCGACGAGACCCAGGCGTACGGCATCTTCAGTAAGCACGTTGGCATGCAGACAGCTCGACGGGGCCGGTTTCTTCTCCGGATTCAAGCCGATGATCCCCCGCACAACAGAGCCGATGCCATCTGCGCCGACGATGAGGTCGTGCTTGGCGGTGGTTCCATTCGCGAATGTGATGACGCCGTTCTCCAGATCGATGTCTTTGCACTGGTCACGTACTTGTGTTAGAGATACACTACAGCAAATGGTCGATTAAACTTACCTGATGGTTAACCAGGAGCTGTACTGGTGTTCCCTCCCCTTCCTCCTGGAGAGCGCAGTCCTTCAACATGGCATGCATGTACTGACGATGGAACATGTTGTAGACATAACCCCAGCGCTCCTCGTAATCATCGAGGTCGTAGACGCTGACCGGCTCCCCCGTCTTCCAGTCTCGATTGATCAGCTTCTGGAGGACTACAGGGTCTCCTTTTGCAACGTCTACGCCCCATTCATGCAGCCATCGCGTGCCGTTTGCAGCGCACGAAATAGAGGCGCCGACCTCCCCGGCAAAATCGTGTCGCTCGTAAATCTTAACCTCGTGGCCTGCGCGACGGAGGGATATAGCAGCTGCTAAGCCGCCGATGCCTCCGCCGATGATGGCGACATCTAAACGTCTCCAGCCGGCAACGTGTGAGCCCATGTTAGTGATGGTGTTGGTGTTGGTGTTGGTGTTGGTGAATTGGTGTGTAGGAGATGATGGTATGCGAATGCGAAACAAGTCTGGTGAGTTCATGATCGAGGAGAACGGGGGGCAAAGCACCCATTTTATCTTCCACGACCGAGAAACGCAAGATAAGGAGTCCTGGAACGATACTTTCCTGGTGCTCTGAAGACTGACGATGTCTCCAAGAAGTCGGCGATACGAGTGTCTGCAGGCGGGCCGCCACCCCCAGTGCCGCATCCGCCTGTGTTCCGCGTTTCTCTGCGATTCATGAATGGCGTTTTATGCGCTGCTTTGATACCTTTGTTATCGTCGCCTTCCGACTGGGCCTATCGTGGTTTCTTCTTGATGTCTCTGGATGCTTGTTGATATTCGTAGTTTCTTCTTTGCTTCTCTGTCAGTCTCCGGCTTCTCCCAGGGTCCTTATCGCGTGTCTACACTACCTCCATGATTACAGCAGGGAATAACAGCATTCAGCTCATGGTAGACTAAAAGAACGCTAATTCTCTCAATATCGACATTATATTCAGCTCCTAGATAGGCTACATTTATTCTCATATTATTACCACGCAATCCGGGCCACTGGACCCCTAGGCCAGAGCCGCACAATCAGCTTCCGGATCTCGTCCATACACAGAACCCCAACTGCCAGGGGAATAGGGAGGAACCAGAACTCCAGCGGCGCCGAGGCCGTCCCAAAGATGCGCTGCAGCCCAGGCTCCTCCGTCACAAAGACGGCGATGGAAAGACTGACCACCATGCTGGCGATGAGCCAGGGGTTGCGGCGCGCCTTGCGGATGGGATCAGCCTGGAGGATGGAGAGACGCTTGTTGCGCACGCTGAGGATATTGCCCCATTGCATGATGAGGAGGCAAATGAAATAGACGCTTTGGCCTGTGACGTTGAAATGGGTCAGTTCGTCCTGGGTGTATCCGTGGAAGCCGTCGGAGTACTTCTCAAAGGCGAAGAAGAGGTCTCTTGCGGGGATGTGGGTGTATTTCCAGTAGTAGAGGAAGAACATGCAGTGTGCGCAGACGGTCTCCATGACGCCGATGAAGAGGTAGCTCTGCGCATAGACCTTTAGGTTGATCAGACGGTCCTTCTTGTGGTTTCTTGGGGGGAGGGTGAGCAGGTCAAATTCCTGCTGCTCGATGATCAGCGAGAGGGCGCAGAACAGGTCTGTGAAGACGCAGACGATGATCATCAGGAAGGAAGAGAGAGGAAGGGGGACGCCGAAGAAGGTGTTCAAGATGACCGGCCAGACCTCAGACCACGACCCAGCTGGGAGGAGATAGCTGATCAACTTCTGCAGGTTCTGGAAGACAAGACGGCCCAGACGAATAGCCTCGATGATGGAGTCAAACTTGTCCATCAGCACCAGATCCGCAGCTTCGAGCGCGACGTCGCTGCCGGTGACAACGGCGATTCCGACATCTGCAGCCCGCATTGCAGGCGCATCGTTGACGCCGTCTCCGGTCACACCGACGATGTTGCCACGGGCCTTGAACTCGTTGACGATGCGCAGCTTCTGGTCCGGCATTGTGCGGCCGAAGACGATTTCTTCGTATGCACACACCTGGTCCCAGTCTTGGTCTGTGAGCTGCGAGATCGAGGGGCCCTCGAGAAGGAGAGATGTGTGAGTTCTATAAGCGGACTTTTCGCTGTCCGAGCCCATCGCACTTTGATCGCGCATCTCCACGAGCGTGTCGAAGGTGTCAGGTTCGCCGCTACCAGTGAACAGGCCAATATCGCGGGCAATGGCAGCACCAGTCAGTCCGAGATCCCCAGTCACCATGAAGAAACGTACTCCGGCTCTCCGACAAGCGGCCACAGTACCAGCAGACTCCTTGCGCGGAGGATCGATAATCCCCAGCAGACCGATCAGGGTCAGATTTCCTGTTAGATAGCCCTGCACCTCATCAGCGAACGCGTTTGTCCCTGGAGACTCTACGGGAGTGATGTAGCGCTGGCATAAGAGGATGACACGTTGAGCATTCCGAGACATGGACTCCTGAATCGCCGCAAGCTGTTGACGAGCAGGGCCATCGAGCGACTTTACGACGTTGTCGGTATAGGACCAGTATAACGTGCAGTAGGGGAGCAGGATATCCGAGGCACCCTTTACTAGCAGAAGAAACGTTTCTTTGCCCGACTGCGCAACGCCCACTTTATGAGCAGTGAGCATCCACTTGTTCTTCGAGTTGAAGGGGATATCAAAGACGCGCGGGCTCTCATTGCTGTACAAAGAGACAGCGTTGGCCTTGAGGGTCTCGGTGAACTTTAGAACAGCAGCGTCAGTGGCATTGCCCAGGACATTGCGGTCCACGATAGGCTTCTTGAGGGTAACAGGGTCAAAGGTAGCGTCATTGCAGAGACTAGCAGCCTGGTGTAGTGCTGTCAGGGCATTAAAACCAACGGCCTCAATTCCAGAGACAGCCTCGTCGACAGACAGCTTCTGATCAACAAACGCAGCGGTGACAACAGCCATGCGATTCTCTGTCAGGGTCCCCGTCTTGTCTGAACAGATGACATTGACGCATCCCAGAGTCTCCACGGTAGACAGACCTTTAGGGAGCACGTTGTTGTCCTTCATGCGTCGCGCGATGAGCATCAGCGTTAGAGCAACTCCGACTGGCACACCCTCTGGAATGAAGGCGACGACACAGCCCATGACATTGTTGAGCATGGCGATCACATTCATGAAGCCGCGGTGGTCGACGCGCAGCCAGCCAACCCAGGCGAAGAGCAACAGCGCTGCCAGACAGACGGTCATGCAAACAATAATCGTTACAAAGCGGGTGATCTCGCGCTGAATCAAGGTGGGCTGGGCGCTGACTGCCGACGACGAGATGGCAATATGGCCCATGACTGTATTGCCTCCGGTCAGGACGACGACGCCCGTGGCGCTGCCGTTGGTGACCATGGTGCCCATCAGGGCGATGTTCCGGGTCTCGAGGAAGTTGTTGTCCGTGATATCGACGGTTCCTGCAACTTCTTCGGATTCACCGGTCAGGATAGAGCGGTCGAATCTCAGGTCTGCGGATGCAGCGAGAAGACGCATATCCGCAGGTACCTTGTTGCCGACAGCGATCTTGACCACGTCGCCAACGACCAGATCAGTCGAGGGAAGCTTGATGCTTTGACCCTCTCGGATGACAACGGCATCAGCCGGAATGAGATCAAGGATGGCGCTCATGGTGCGCGCTGTGGACCAGTCCTGGAATGCTGAGAAGGCCGCCTGCAGGAATATCACAATGAGGATGAGAATAGCCAGACCCAGATTATATGGCGCCGGGTCAGGATCGCCCAGAGGACGCCAGCAGATGAAGAAGATGATCACTCCCACCCACAGGATGGAACAGAAGCCCCCGAAGACATACTTGAGGATCTTCTTGAAATAGTTCTCCCGGTGATGCGGGAAGGTGTTGTTGCCATCGCGCTGCAGACGAGCAGCAGCCTCTGCGTGGGAGAGGCCATCGGCTGTTAAAGCCAGCGTTCTATAGAGGGTATTGGCGTCGAGATGATGAAAGTCGAGACTCTCAAAGTAGCTGACATCCTGAACTCTCTCTTTCCTCTCTTGTTTTATGTGAGCGAAGTCGTCGGCGAGTCTCTCACGGGTCTCAGTCTCTGAGATTTGGAAGCTGATGCGGTGGAACTCGATCGGCACATTCGACGCGGAATGGGCACGGCTACGAGATCGTGAGCCAGAGCGAGAAACGGCGCTATCTCTACTCCGGGATCGACGACGGCCTGGCTGGGAGTTCGAGGGGATTGTGGTGTCGCGCTCATCGGGCTCGAAGCGGATGAGACGAGGACGTTCCTCGCCTCGTTCGACGTCAGGTTGAGCATCGGACTCGGTGGCCTGCATGTTGAGTGGAAGCCTCCAAGGTAGAAAACGAGAAGTGGAGGTGAGACCAAGAGCAAAGCAAGAGGATGAAGGAGGCCATTCTTTCAGGAGATACGGTCTTGATATATATACCGGTCCAGCAGTTACAGCATGAGAATTCCCACGTTTCCACGTCCATTGCCACTGACGACTTGCTTGATATCTGCTCTAGTTCGCTTCAGGGTAAAGAGGGGTAGCATTCGCTTTTCTTACAGTTGCAGAGCGCATTAGACTGTCCCTTCTCGTTCTTCACGGTGTGTTTTTACGTAAATTGGGGTATATCTCTGAGGCACTGGGAAATTGCAACGAGGATATCGTTCCTAGTCGTAGAAAAAACTACCTCATACAGACAAGATGGTAGGCTTCCACGATATATGCGCGTATTCCATCGATAAAACTGGCGAATGGGGAATATGGGCGAGCTGGAGACACGTCTAGCGGTAGGAGATGGCCTCGCGATTCAGTAGGTCAGGAAAATGCCTCTCATATTGTCTCTGCTAGTCGAGGGCTCTTCTTGAGAAAATATCGAGTCTGTTGTTGTCGTAAAGCTTGCATCTGCGTTGTGCCCACCAGTTGCAGACATTGCTAGGGATTAGGATGCATATATATGGCCTCCAAGGACGAGAGAAAGATGCTATTCCACACCTTTCAACAAGCTGAAATCAGTGTTCTGATGATCCATTCAAATGAGATACGAGACCCAGACTTCGCCGGTTGGTCCAGGTAAATCCCGCATCTCAGAACCACTCTCTAACTGGAACACCGAGTGGCGTCGATTCTGTTATTCACGCATCTCTACAGTTCCCAAGAAGGTGGGATATCCTCCTCAAATTAAGCAGAGGGCGGACTTGGGGCGACGTTAGGTACTCGAGTTGGCCATTAAATTCACTCTGTGTTTATCACGATCTCGATGCCATTGATGTCAATAGAGCTTTCTAGGTATTTCTATGTGCAACAGTCCTACAACCTAACGACGTATTTCTCACCACTGGCACCTTGCTTAAGCTTGTCCAGGCCCTGAGCAATAGCATCGAATCCAACCCCGACGACGTTGACCTTAACAGGAACCTTGTACTTCCCTTCACGCAGCAAGTTCTCCAGTGCAGTGATTACTGCCGTTCCACCCTTAACCTCGAATATTTGCGGACTAGAGACAAGAGTCGAGTGGACGTCTTCAGGAATGTCGATAGTAGCGCCAGTGGCGACCTCCGAATACAGCCGTGGTCCCTGTGGATTCAACGCTTTAAACACAGCTGGTTGCCCAGCGGCAGCTCCAACAGCATCGATAATTGCGTCCACACCAGCGCCATCAAAAGTTGCAGCTCTGATGACCGAGGGATCATCCTGGGCGGACCGCTCGAAGCAACGGGTAGCGCCTAACGAGACGAGACGATCGTGGTGCTTTGCGGAACTCGTAGTGAGGATAGTCGCTGAGGGAACAGCCAAGCGGAGAAGCTGGATTGTCGCGGCGCCGACAGAGGAGCTCCCTCCAAGGACGAGGATAGAGCTGAGAGAACTCTGGCCCTCAGAGTCGAGGAATGGCAAGGGGATCCGAAGACCAACACTGACGGCCGCTGCGCCGGTTAAGTATCCAACCCTAGAGGCAATATGTTAGTGAGGTGTGGCCCTCCCGACTCGCCAGGGATGTTTTAAAAATGGATAATAGGAAGCCATACGGAAGGGATGCGGCCTCTTCGAAAGTCAGAGAAGCGGGCTTTTTGGCCACGAGATGCGATGGAGCGGTTATGATCTCCTGAAAGGCAGCGGATCGATTGCTCAAGCTGCAGAATGTGAACACCTCATCTCCAGGCTTGACATTGTTGACTTCTGCTCCAACTGCCTCGATGACCCCAGCGGCGTCAATCCCAAGCACTGCAGGCCAGGACTGGATGATTACGCCATAGTCGCGGATCTTCCAGTCCACCGGGTTAAGAGAGACTGCCTTGGTGCGAATAGAGACATCTCGAGGGCCTGGAACGGGGCGAGCGACGGAGACAGTGACGAACTGGGCTCCTTTGGATGGCAGTTGATACTGCAGCACGGAGTCTGGGCCTGGCATTTGCGAGTATACTCACGGAATTGTAGTGTGCGCGATATAGCACATAGTATACATCGAATAGAATAACTGTTTTATAGCGGTTCGAGCTCACATCACGACATAAGAGAGTTAAGAATATCTGATTGATAATCAACCTGCCTGGCTTAACAAGCTTTATTATGCCCTTCGGCGCGTGTGTTCACCGACTTGCCGACTTCTTTGTCGTGCGATTTACGCATATTCGGCGACTCGGGGACTCGGGGTCGCAGTGGCCGGCATTTCTAATACATTGCGTGGTTCAATTCTGGATCTCATCGTGCTATTTCAACTATAGAGAACAAACACACTTCCTGGCTACAACACTTAGAGACTCTGCCAGTCAATGCTTGCAAGAGCAGTATCGAGGCTTGTGAGCTTAGAGACATCAATGCCCAAATCCTCCTTGCGAAGAGGCGTCACTCCCGCCTTATTCCACGAACCCGCCTGATATTCATCCCAGTACGCGAGCATGACTCCCATCTCCAAACCCCACGCAGGAAACAGCTTGTCATAAGCCTCCAAGGTGCTGGGGATGTAGACAGTCGACTTCCCAGTGACCTTTCCCCACCGTCCCAGCAACTCCTCGTTGGTAAGGGTTTCGACCTCGGCGATAACGTATTTGCCCCCGCGGGTGAGGGATGGCTGGCCCAGGATCGATGCCACAAAGACACCCACGTTCTTGCGTTGATCGCCAATTGTGGTGATCGGGGTTGACCCTTTCGCTGGCTGCACCCATCCATACTGGCCGCTGGTCTTGATCAAGTTGGGAGTGAACAGGGGGAAGGTCAGATTGGCCGCGTAGTAGGTAACCCACAGAAAGGTGGTCTTGGATGCGAGATCGGGCAATTCCTTTGAGATATACGTGTCCACGCTGGCCTTGGATTCGAAATGTGGGACATGGTATTTGCCCTGGGAGATTTCGGCCGACGAGGGCAGAGTAGACCAGATGTAGTGGAAGAGACCAGGCGTTGCAGCTGCAGCGTCTGCCAGGTTCTTTGCCTGGACAAGCTCTTGCTTCTCGGCCTCCTTAGGGCCATTCTTCATGAATGGTTCGAAGAAATCAGTCACTGCAAAGATGGCATAGGCGCCCTGCAAATGAACGGATCGTGTAGTCTGTGGTTAGCGGGGGATCTGCAAGATACCAAGATACTATGGAATGCAGTTCGTACCTTGAAGGCCTCGATCAAACTGGCCTTGTCATCCAGATTTCCGCCGACAACCTCGACTCCTCTGTCTAGAAGAGGCTTCGTCTTCTCGGGGCTCAGGTTGCGAAGAACAGCCCTGACTTTATACTGTCCAGACTCCAGCAGGGAATCAACGACTGAGCCTCCCTGGCCGCCAGTGGCTCCAACCACTGCGACGATTTTCTTTTCAGAAGACATTTGATCGAGTTCGATAGATATAGGAAGAGATAGAGTAGATAGCGATGTAACTTGAGAATGAGTTGTGATATTGAAGACCCTTTCCCGGCTGAAGATGAGACACTTATATACCTCTGGAATCCACGTCCACAGCACACAGTCTGCGATACATCATGACTTCTTACCTGCGTCTGACTACTGCATTTGCAAGAGGATTTCAAACACACAGTAATGCTGCGGCGCTGGCGTCATCTAAGGATGTTCGGATGCTGGATGTTTAGTATATGTCATGCGAGAGTGTCAGGACATTAATAATTATCCCGCTGCGATCCCACGGTCAAAGAAGTGGACACCAAACTTTAGCTTCAGCACGTCGCTACCAGACACTGGATAGACACAGGTCGAGGACTGTTCTAGGCGTCCAGATGTAAGCTGGAATTCCAAATCTCGAGGGCCCAAAACAGCACACTTGTTCCGGGAGCTGATTTGCCAACTCGAAGCACGCCAAAAACGCCACTCCAGAGCCCCAAGAACTGCTTATTATGAATTAATTAAGGCCTCGTCTCAATTACCGAGTCCGTCCTATCTGTGGATGTACACGAAGGTTACTGTTCGTTATACTGAACTGAATAATCAAGGGCTGACTGTCGATTCCTAACGCCTGAATCAGCGATTGATGGAGCCTCGAATATGAGACAGTAATTACAGCTCTGCTGCAGGAACTATATAAGATGTAGTACCAGGACATGAAGCTCACAAAGTATCTCAAAAGCTCGTTCCCAATATCTCCGTTCGTTCTCTCTGACAAGATGGGTTTTCTCCCAGCACTTCTTCCTTTCTTGCTTTTGCTTCCAGCCGCTTCAGCCAACGATCCGTGCTGTTTCGACTTTGAGGTGCCAATTCATGTCTCTCTGCCTCTTAACCACTACAAGGTGCCTGAGTTCACCAGCAGCTACGAGTCAACTGCGTTTCTCGCGAGCTCAGTCTCTCGCACTGCCGATCTCAGCACCCTGGTGGCCGGTCAGTCGACGCTGAATGAAAGTTTCAACATCCATGTGCAATACTGCGAGCCACAAGACAATAAGCATGGCAACGGCGTTGTGCAGATCCTCTCTCACGGGGTAGGCTTTGATAAATCGTCTGTCTCTCATGTCCCTGACATAAGCTCTCCTCTTACTTACTTCGTACCAGATACTGGAGCTTCGGGGCCAAGGAATATAACTACGTTGCCCGTGCTACTGCAGCTGGATACGCGACTCTGTCCTATGATCGCCTCGGAGTTGGTCAGTCGCAGCTTGCGGACCCGTACTTTGAGATCCAGGTGCCTACGCAGGTTGCTATTCTCGCCAGGCTGTCAGAGCTCGTTCGTCAAGGCCAACTGTCGCATCGAATCCCAGTTCCGAAGAAATTGGTGCATGTGGGCCATAGTTTTGGCTCCCTGATCACGAATGGACTCGTTGCAGCAGAGCCCAGTCTGTCGGACGGCATTGTCCTCACTGGATTCAGCCACAATACCTCCTGGACGCCTCTCTTTGAGCTGTGTCTGGGATTCCAGCTGGCGCGCTCGAATAATCCCGCCCAGTTCCGCCACTATAACAGTGGGTATCTGACATGGGGTGACCAGTACGATAACCAGTGCGCCTTCTTTGCGTATCCGTTCTTTGATCCGGTCAATCTGCAGCAGGCAGAGGCTCGAAAGGCTCCATTTGCAATTGCCGAACTGCTCTCATTCGCGAGTGTGCCACTGGCTGCAGCGAACTTTACTGGTCCCGTCCTGGTGAGTTGGTCATTACTCGAGCTCAAATAGATAAGACAGACATGCTAACGAAGAGCCGAACAGATGCTTTCTGGTAAGTATGATCTCCCATTCTGCGGCGGAGACTGTCAGGGGGTTCTGGAGGGACCGGATTCTGTGTCTCCATTTGTTTTCCCAAGGGCCAGGCCGTTCAGTTCATACGTGCAGCCGAATGCTGGCCATGCCCTCAACCTGCACCACAACGCGTCGGCTGCGTATGACGTGGTGTTTGGGTTCTTCAAGACGAATGGACTGTAAGTATCCACATATGTGGTAGAATATCTGTAAAATAACTTGATCCTATTCGGGAAGGGAAGTGCTTAGGCTTGTATTATTCTGTTGGTTAATATTAAGGGCTAGATTAGTGGGAGGTGTCAATTTCTTTCACCATCTTCCTTATTCTAGTACTAGTAACTACACGTGTATTGTATCTTTGAAGTGCTGTGGAATCTCCTACAAGTAACTAAGTAGCTCACTATCGCTGCTCATGTAGAGAGTTAAGAATATGGCACAGTGAACCCGGCACAGATACGAGAAGAATGTATATTGCTAATATATACAAGAATTAGACATTCAAATGAGCATGTGCCCATTCCTTCGCAGTGGTCAAGCGAATCCCAAGCTGATGATTCCATGTACTCTCCAGCTCCCAGGAGACCCCACGCCCCTGACCAAAGACGACTTCATACTTGAATATAGAATTATCAGGCTCCCTTGCGAGATCGGCTCTCGCAGCCTCCACAGTCCTCACCTTCCTGGTAAACCTGTGGCCAGTGATATCCTCGACCAGGTCCGCTAGCTCCGCATAGCTGAGGGTGTCCCCAGCGACAAATATCGGCTTATTCCGAAAGGCTGAGTTTCTGGAGCCTAATACAGCCTCTGCGGTGATTCTACCGATGTCGTCTGGCGCTGTGACAGATACCTTGGTGTCGAAGCTCCCAAGCGCCTGGATGGTTCTTGTTGCCAAATCCACAACGCCAAACGACGGTTCAAAGAGGAAGCTGGTGAACATCCCCGTCGAAATAATCACCCAGGAAGTCCTACTCTGGGATCGTAAGAGATCCCTCACATCTAGCTGCTCGTCAAAGAGAGTCTGAGCTGATCCCCTGCCAATCAAATCATAGTCAACCCCAAACTGCCAGGGCACGAATCTCGCCACCTTTGCTGCAAGGACAGCCCGGGCAATTTTGAGCTGAGTGCCAGGTCCCGCTACGAAACCCGTACAGCTGATAACCGTGTCATATTGCTGGAAAATGTTGGAAAGGTGGGCCTCTGTGTCGTTGACGATGTCCCCGGGGAGGAATTGTACTCCAAGACTCTGCAGGGTCTGGCGCTCCTGGACTTTTTGTGGAGCAGTGGATGCGATGCTCGATTCTCGTAGTAGGACGGAAATATTTGCATTGTTTCTTTGAGGATGCTGGGCGAGCGACAGCAGGACTTGTGAGCCTAACTCGCCTGCACCGATAACGAGGATTTTAGACATGGTCGTGGTACTATAACAGCAAAATGAGGCTTTCCAGGATGAAGTGATGTCGGCATAAGTGAAGATTTACAGGCTTCTTTATAACTATTTTACAGATATTCTGCAGGGCACACTCTATATCTTCGACGGTGGAGAAACTCTACTGTTCGGCAGTCTGACAAATTGATATCGGCGACTTTCTCACATTCATCCGGGCCCTGATCAAGTCTCTTATGTTAATGGAACTTTCCAATGGAGACATCCAAGAGAGTTCACACTAATGCTCTGTCTTACGACTTCAAATGCCGCGGATGGGGCTATATCGGCTGTAGCTCATGTTCAAATCCCGTAAATCTATAAGTTCGACTACTTCCTATCAATCACTCAGCTTTATTCCCCTCCCAGCGTGTCCACCCGAGATACCCTTCAAGTCCAGGCGTGTAGAAAGACGGCCGATCGTACTTGGTCAACGGATAGCCCTTGAAAAGCCGTTCAGGCAGGTCTGGGTTGGAGGTGAAATACCGTCCGAATGCAACCAGATCCACTCGTCCTGTAATAGTTAGTTATGCTCGGTGTGCGAAGAGTGGCCCATCCTCACCTTCATCAATAGCCTGAGCAGCAGAGTCTGCATTATAACCGCCTGCCCCAACGACTGTAGTTGTCTTGAGGATACGACGGAACGGCCAGATAGAGGCAGGTTGTGCGTCAACCCCTTTCTTTCGCTGGATGTTGCTGGAGAAAGCCCCCTCTTCGCTCAATTGATCGTATCTGGGCTCCATGATGTGCACGTATGCCAGGGACCGTTTCTCCAGCCCTTCGCACAATGTGGAAAACGTCCTCAGGGGATCACTATCGTTTGTCTCTTGTAGCACATGGTATGGCGCCAGTCGAATAGCGGTTCTGTCGCGCCCAACAGCTGCCACCACCGCATCGACTATCTCCAACGGGAATTTCAGTCTGGCGGCAGTAGAGCCGCCATACTCGTCTGTTCTGGTGTTGATATTATCATGGATAAAGGTGTCGAGTAGATAGCCATTGCCCCCATGGATTTCGACACCGTCAAACCCGGCCACTTCCACCGCCAGCCTTGCTGCATGGGCAAATTGACCTACTACGTCCTGGATGTCCTGGATCGTCATGGCATGAGAATCAACATACGGCTCTCTGACATTCTGACCCCCAAATAGAACGTGTTCGCCTGGGAGATGCGCAGTCGTAGAACTAAACGGTGGTAAGCCTCCTGTCTGCGAAGGCACAGAGACACGACCAACATGCCAGAGCTGCACGAAAAAGGTGCCCCCTTTCTGGTGAACAGCGGCTGTGACGGGCTTCCAGGCCTCTGCTTGTTCCTGTGTCCATAGGCCCGGCGTCCTGGGAAACCCCTTCCCACGTGGATGTACCACGGCGCCCTCGGAAATTAACAGCGAGCCCGGTGATGTGCGCTCAGCATAGTATGCAGCAGCTGAGGCGTTGAGGACACCCGTCTCATCCGATGCTCTCATCCGCGTCATTGGGGCCAGAACGACACGGTGGGCCAAGTTCAGGCCCGGAGAGGCAAATGGTGTCTGCAGGACGCTCTCAGCGGTAGATCCCATGATGTAGCAGAAGACAGTTTCCACTGCTTGATTATGGATAATTCTAGAAGATGTCCATGGGAATATGGATTAAATATCCATCTCTTACATGACATGCTGATAAATCACCAGGTGCAATAGTTAACGACTAAGTATAGGAATGTCACACTTGACGCTGCAGAAACAGGACTCGTTCCGCGGAGTTACTTCCAGCTGCTATTTGTCATGCTGCATATTCTGCAGCTAAATCAGTGCTTTAGTACTGCTTAAATACTACTTTAATAAATCTCCAAGGCTTGGTATCTAAGCCGCAATAGGCAGTGCAGTTTGAGGCTTTGATTGGGGCGATCTGCCGCCGCTAAACAACCTTCCAAGGTATGATGATATCACGATGCGCTTAATATACTTTGAATAACCTCGCCTGACAAACTTCCTGACAAACGTTTCCTGACAAATGCTTAATCTCCTCCCCATAACAGCACATATAACTTGGGTAGTATTGGATTGCAACTTGGATTAATCGCTCCCCCAGTGCTACAATACTATTGAACCCCCTCCTCATTGAAAATACAACCCTAGCAGTCCATACCTTTGTTAGCAGTCATGTCTAAGACTCTCCTCAAGACGCAGGAACTCCCTGTTTCCAAAGTCAAAGTCTTCTATCGTGAGGCTGGGTCTGACTCTGCCCCAGTAATACTGCTCCTGCATGGATTCCCATCGTCATCGCACCAGTACCGCCACTTGATCCCCATCCTTGCAACCAAATATCGTGTCATCGCGCCTGATCTTCCTGGCTTCGGGTTCACAGAGGTGACGCAGGCAGAGAGTTTCGAGTACACCTTTGACAACCTCGCTGCCGTTATTCTCGAGTTTCTCGATGTTCTTTCAGTCTCCAAGTTCTCTGTCTTCATCTTTGACTATGGCGCTCCCACGGGCCTTCGTCTGGCATTGAAGAGGCCAGAGGCCGTCCAAGCCATCATCACCCAGAACGGGAATGCCTATACCGACGGGCTGGGCGAGTTCTGGAGCCAGATTCGAGAGCTCTGGGATAGCAACAACAGCCCCGAAGTCCGGGATAAGCTGGCTGTGGGTCTTCTGGGCCTTGAAGCTACAAAGTGGCAGTACGAAGAAGGCACCCAAAGCACGCGAGTCATTGCGCCTGAATCTTACATGCTTGACTATACTTTGCTCCAGCGGCCTGGGAACTCCAAGATCCAGCTAGATCTGTTCTGGGACTACCAGAACAACCTCAAGCTTTATCCCAATTTTCACGAATACTTCCGCGAGTCCCAGGTGCCCTTGCTCGCTGTCTGGGGCAAGAATGATCAGATATTCGTGCCTCCTGGAGCAGAGGCCTTCAAACGAGACCTCCCCAATGCAGAGGTGCATCTGCTGGACGCCGGACATTTTGCCGTTGAGACGGAGACGGCCGAGATCGGGAGTTTGATTTTGGCCTTTTTGGCGAAGAATGGGATTTAAAGCGCTAGTTCAGGGTCTTGACTCCGCTCTCTTACAGGAGGCTTGTCTGTATCTGACTGGATGTTGTTCTGTCGTGCTCTCATCGTTTGTTGCAGTACCTAGGTAGTCGTTAATTAATTACTGTTGTTCAATGTAACGATGGACGTTCTTCGCTGTCTTTGATTGATAATCTAGAATCTGTACAGTAATTATCTTGAATATTGAATTGCCGAATTCGATTCTGTAGAATTGTCACCGGTAATTATTCGCACTCTTGGGCATCCGCTATTCCAAATATCTGCAAACTAAATCAGGAGACGTTGACGAGGCTGACGGCTCCGAGTAATCCACATACAAGCCAGAATTAACCAGGGTACCGACGATTTGGACGCCAATGGAGAGGCTGAACTCTATGCAGGCATAGATTATGATACCCAACACAAGTGGCTGCCCACCTTCGGACGAATGCTCAGTTCCAGGCCCCTTGGCATAATTACTGGTGTCGTGGTATTAATCCAATCACGGCGCCAGTCGGTATTATCCGATGTGGATGGTGGTCCAAGTGGGATGTTGATACTGTCAGTCCATGAGGACCTTTTTCCCATCTGGGTTCGGCACCCCTACGACTATATCATATTTCGAGATATGTAAGTTTTCCAGAGGTTGGTCATCATCTTACTATTGCAACCGACTCCAAATGTCTCTATCTACTGCCTGCCAAGACCTCTTTGGCCCCCTTTCCGTGATCCTGCTGAAGGTTATCCTCATCTCTCGAAAGCTTCGGGATTCCGTAGACTGGTGGGCTGGAGACTGTGGTATTTCGGAACTGATGGTGCTCGTCCGATGGAAATGACTCAATGAGACACCATATTATTTCTGCCGCATCCAGTTTAGGCTCGTCGAGATATCTCGAGACGATCCCTACTTTAAATATGAGGGTAACGACCTTGGATATTCGAAGCGAAGTTGCACTATCCTATCCCAACTCTCATCCCCACCTCTGAACCTGAACGGCTGAAACCAGGCTTTGGTCCCTTTCTCCCTATCAGGCGAGACTGAGTTTCAAAATGCAGCAGGGCCATTCTTCACTCTTCACATCCGAAGACCGTCAAGAAGCTTTCCACCCCCCGGCACAAGTACAGAAAGCACGGAGTGACACGCATACAGCAGTCGAGCAGACCGATTACGGGTCTACCTGTGACCTGAGTTTACATCTGCTCCCCAGTCGCGCTGACAGCGGCTCTCCATCTACTCCTGAGGACGACTTCTGTATCTCCCCCCTCCCTGTCAACTTATCATCCCCGATTATGTTCCCTATTCCGGTATTCCATGAGCTACGAGGCCTCGAACTCGAGGGCGACATCCCGGGCGTTGAGCCCAAAAGACATCCACGCCAGAAAGAGGTAGGCCAGATAATCAGCCATTCCGTAGTGTATATATTGCCGCAGAGACAGCTCACGCGCCAGATATAGGATACCAAACGGCGGTGTCAGAACCGCGAAGCTCAACGCCGTTTCCGGGAACGGCGGGAGAAGGAGAGAGCTGAGCTTCTGGATCGGCTGGAGGTGCTCCGCGCAGAGAATGAGCGAAAAGGAGACTTTCTAGAACAGATCCGGCAGGTCAATGTCCTGTTGGAAGGGAGGAATAAACGACTCGAGACTGAATTGGAGATGCTGCGCAAATGGCGGCAGAAGGTCACTTGTGTGTTGTCGGAGCTTATCCAGGAAGATGACCCTATTGAGGATGATCTGCTGGTCACTATGGGTGCCAGCTGTTCCTCTAGCTGTTGGCGCAGACGTATACAGTATTCGCGGACTTCTATCACGATGAGAACTCTTGTGTCGCTTTCTGAGGAAAGTCCAGTATAGATCTTGACGTGGTTGTGTTTGGGTGTTGTCTAGAGAGTTTCCCTGGGTCAATGATATAATGGAAGAGGATAAAGATGCTGCTGTAGCGTCTGAATAACGCTCAAGGTGCTGGGATCTGCTTGGGAATAATTATGAATGTCTTTGAGAAGTACTGTCAAGTTATATCAAACTGTATTTTCGCCTGCTGTGTTTCGACAGAGTCAGTTCTTTGATACTGAGAACATCCCTCTATTTATCTGCACGATAATCCCGTATAAGCCCGTGGCAACGCGTGGCATACTCCAACGGCTTCGAAAATCGGCAAATAAAGTGCAGACAAGCCTTCTGTCAGTCCCGAGTGAAAGACCCCGGCATGAGGGCTATGGAGCCAACAACGCGGGGTCCTGACCAGCCCTTAGTAATTCTCATCTAATTCACTTTGTCTCCATATTCGCAGGCGCCAGTTGATGACGCCCTTTACGGATCCATGCGCGTTGTAATTGTCATCGTAAATATGGGCGTGTCGATCTTAAGCAGTACTGGATCCCAGCGTGAGCCCAGAGGTTCCTTCGTAATTTGAAGACTGTGCTATAAAAACCAATCTTCCACCCCTTGTCCTGAATCAGACCAAATACTACAGTATTACAGCCATTCCCATTCACCTTGTAGCTATCGATTATTCTGTGTCCTTACAATGAGCGCCGAACAAACACCTCCCCAGCATCTGCCTGAAGGCTTCCTGGACCCCTACGAAAAGCTGTCTCGCGAGCAAGCGGGACACCTGCGCCATTTCCATAACCTCGCAACACAGCGAAATGGCGAATGGGGCGTCATGGGCTCCCAAGAGCCTGGGCAAGAGTGGCTTGACGCCTACCGCTACCAACTGGCCACAATGGCCTATGCCGCCGGGGCAGCGCATTACCATCGCTTACCAGTTCTGCGGTCCATATTCAAGTCTCTTCTGCAGAGCCTGATTGAGAAAATGCTGCATCGAGATGTCTGGGGATACTGGTTCCTGACGAGTCATAGCGGCAAGTTCGTCGATCCCGATATACAGCAACTGAGGCAGCCGTGGGCCGATCCCATTGTGAGGGAAAACATCATGGTACGTTTCGTCCACTTTAATTCTATCTCTATTACGCGGTATGGGGCAGAAATGCTGATTCTGGGGTGCAAGTATTCTGGACATCTCCTGCTCATGATATCATTGTATACGATGCTTTTTAATGACGATCGATACAACGTCGATGGCGCTCTTACATTCTACTGGAACCCGATCTTCTGGGGAATGGGTCCAGAGAAGTTTACTTACACTCGTGCGTCGCTACAGAAGGCTATCCTGGCTGAAATGGAGAGAGAGAAATGGCTGGGAGTTTGCTGCGAGCCGAACAGCATCTTCATTGTCTGCAACCAGTTTCCGGTAAGTTCGTTACACCTATATTCCAACGTTGGAGTCTCCTGTTAACTCGGCACAGATCATTGCAATGAGGTACAACGACATTCGTGAGGGCACAAATGTCGCGAATGAGGTTCTTGCGAAGTACACTGCTGCATGGGAGGCCAAGGGCATGAGCCAGGAAAATGGGCTGTTTATCAGCTGGTATTCGCCTAAACAAGGTAATAAAAAGCAGGCTCGCGATATTGGATATACGGCATGGTATTTACACCCTCTCCCACCCCTTTATATAATTTCTATGCTGATTGTTTTCCTCGCAGGGCCGCTGCGTTCATGAACTCTTGGAACCCAACGGCTGCACGCCAGACATTTGAAACCCAAAGAACTGGCTTTCTCTCCCGTGTTGAGAGTGATAGAGTGACGGTCAATCGAGGCCCAGTGGCATTCGCCATTCGAGAACTCGTTGAGCAGGAAAACGCCGACCCAAATACCCTTTCAACAATACACAAAGCACAGCAAATAGTTGACAAGAACCCTGGTCCTCCAGCACCCCCATTTCCGCACCCAATGTTTGGATATATTCTATTGTGGGTGTCCGAGGTAGGGAATCAGGAAACGCTATCAGGCCTACTCAATCATGTTGACAAGTTCTTCCGGCCAACGTGGCGCAACGGGGGTCTTTATTACCCCGTCAACGTGCAGAAATCCGATAACGGGAACTGGACTGAAGTTGAGCCATTGACGGGGAACAGCGCTGTTGGATATGCGCGTCTGAATGTCTTTGATGGTCAACGAAAGATGTGGAATCACCCTTGGACTGCAGAACATGTCTCCAATGCTCCGTTTGTGGATGGTGTTGATTTAAGCAGCGACGTGGACTTCTTCAGGGGCTGTTGGGACGAGTCACGTCAGGCTATGGTCTTGACGATGAGGTCTTGGGATGGATCGGTGAAGAGGTTCGTCTCGTTCCTGAATACTTCATATGCTCTTTACTCACTACTCGCCTATATGCAGAACCTCGCTCAACGTCTGTAACCTTCCTGTAGGAGAATATGGAGTTTACGAGAACTGTTTCTTGACGGATACGCGCAGTGTTGCTCAAGCCGGAGATCGAATAGAGCTATCCTTTGACGTGGACGGGGATTATCTTGACGTTGTCCTTGTGCGGTTCGGAGAATGAAGCCATGCATGTTATATGGCGGCATAGGTATAGAATTCTCTAGATATATTGAAAACATTAATATTTATTATCAACGTGTATCTACGCTATTAGACTGGGAAGATTATGAACTTATACATGTTTGGGGGTTATAACCGCTTTCGCTAAATTACATAGGAATATCTATACATACACATATAGATGGATATATTGTTTTGATTTCACCCTCCCCCGTGGAAAAAAACGCAGGTAAAGTTCCAGTTCCATCAGAACTATTGTTAACCATTAGCATCCAAATCCATTCTATCCCATATCTCCTGCCCAAGACTATCCGAGTCACAGTCCAGCCATGCGAAAGATCTCAGCAGCTCCTTCAACTTGCCCCGCGACCTGATTCCAAGAGAGTCGCATAGACCCTTAGCCTTTCGTGTGAACGACTCTCGCAACTCGAGGGCTTCCGCAGCCATGGCTGAAATAACTGAGCACCAGAGCAGTATTTCACTCGCGTGTTCAATGTGTTTCTCAGCGCTCAGTTCCATCATATACTGATGTATTTCAGAAGTCATCTTCTGTCGTAAATGCGCCGTTCGGGGCAGAGGCAACACCACGTTCACACTATACAAGAGGGCTACCTTTCTGCAAATTAAATAGACAGTAATCGACGTCTCCCGTTCCTCTGTGCTGCAGTCTCTCTTGTGAAGGATGGAACTAGGTCGATCGGTACGGTCTGGAAGGCCACAAAGGCGATGTACAACTTGTGCTCGAGTGTCTGCGATTGTCGTAAGCATCTTCGGCCCACATGGCTGTTTGACGAGGAACTCCAAGGCTTGAACCATCTCTCCGATATCCACAAAGACACGGATGATGTTCCCCTTGACCGGGGGGTGGAGCGAAGCGAGCTGCTGGAATCCTTTATTTGGCGAGAGTGAGTGCCATGGTGCTTGGGGGATCTTGAGCATCTGGAGCGGTGCGCGATACACATAGGGCTTTCCATCGGGGTATACGAGTGGGAATACTGGTTTGGAATCTGAAGTCATTGCAACAAGCAACCCCGAACTGGACGCAGTTTATGCGCTCGAAAGTCAGCTAACAGCCGCTGAACACATTTCCGGTTATTTCTTGAAGGATCTCTTACATGGAAATCAGCCACTGCAGGCCGTACAGTTTGACTGTGTGTAGTCCTCTTTTGACCACGATTTGCTGAACGGTCTGCCAATGCAATGGGTGGTATTCACAGCTGCCGTAGAATTCGATCGTTTGCAGTTCCCTGAATGGACTGCAAAACGGGTTCTTCTCGGGAGGCGCCACTTTATCCAGATTCTCATTTGCAGCGAGATAGAGAATGCTCATGAGGATCTCATCACTGAGTCCGTCCGGTACAGGCTCCTGCTCGGTTTCCGACAGTCTCCGGATCATCTCATTCATCACGAGCCCCTTGAGTCGCAGCTGCTCGGTCCTCTGGAACACATGTCCTGTAACCCCGCGTATAATCGCCATTGCGTCCATGTGCAGCGAAGCAGAGTACAACATGGAATGGAGAACCAGGGGGCTCCTCCGTGGAGTGAGGTACTCGGTGAAGCAGCCCTCGGCAAATTCAACCGGACGTACCATGGGCCATAGGACATGGATACCTGATGTGGCCTCAGCGACCCAGTTGTGAGTTTATCTCGGATCCTCATGCATATAAGAGAGATATCACGTACAGTAATGGAGTATCCGGTCTAGATTCGGGGTGGTGTCGCGATTGACCGACAGGAACGGGTCCAACTCACCAGCAGCGATTTGCCGTAGATTGCTGCCACGGACAGCAGATTCCGGATTGACAAGTACTCCGTAGCAATGCGGGCATATTGAAGTGACTAAATCGCCCTGTGGTAGCAGTTGTCTCGGATATATCTCTCGTTGATCAGTCGGATGATTTGCGTGAGGGCTGACTTTGTTTATCCTGGGGGCAGAGGCAAAAGACTCCCTTTCACACAGACAGACACGGACGGCAGGGCGGGAATCCTCCTGCTTGGTTTGTCTCGCGTTTATCCCCACTAGTCCTAGACGGAATCTATCTCGCTTCTCCCGGTAGCGCTGGCGCATCAATTGCGAGCGAATGGCTTGAGCGTTCAGCTTCCCATCCCGTATGGTTGGCCCGTAGACAAAGGTCAACGGTGGTGAAGACACCTCGGATTTCTCGGGTGAGCTTTTCGCGATCTCCTTGTTATTCAACATCCCTTGGAAAACTCTGGATGGAATTACAGTTTTGGGCCGATATGAGTCCTTTATATCCCACGGAATATGTTTCTAGGAGGACAAGTAGGCGCTTGAGTAAGCTATTAACTGCCGAAGTTCCATGCGCCAGGTTACTGGGTCCTTGTGCCGCATTGCAGTACACAAGGTCCTGGATGTCGTTCCGTCGTGGGATGTAGCGTAGTTGATTTGGAATTCAAGGCTTGGAGGTTTGGATCCTTCGAGGTGCGGCACTGGTGGCATTTCCCCAATCTGGAATCGGGAGTCTTTCCCGGCATCAGACGCGGCGTTCATTGGGTTTTGGACGGACGCCAACGTCTGCTAAACTCGATCTGTCTCTATGTGCGAGCGCAGTAATTGGATATCGGAGTCTTTGCCGCCAGTTTATTATTAATCCTGGAGGCAGAAGCCGGCACTTCCTTCGGTGATAATAATGGCATTGAAGATCAGCCTTACGGAGACTTTAGAACTTCCTACAAGGTAGGAAAGTCTTATTTTATAGCTCACTGCTCTGGTTTACGCCTCTTACTTTATCATAACTATGCCAGCATGCCCCAAAAATACATACCCAGAGCCCAGCTTGGCCTGGTATGAAAGGGAGCATTTCTGCAGGATAGCTTAAGGGACTGCTAAGGAGTGCTTTGATGAAGAATGTAGTAAGGTAACTAGAAAGTCGGAGACATTAATAGAAGCAATCGAACAGAGTTTAACGTTCGATGTTTGCTGTTCCACCGAGGACTGTAGCCGCTCTAAGATGGAGGTAGACAACTTTTATAAACTACAAGCTTCACATAATTGTATAGCCTCCATCCACCGGCATAACGGTTCCTGTCACAAACGAAGATTTATCAGACGCAAGCCATAAGACCCCTTCTGCAATCTCCTCCGGTTCAGCAACGCGCTTCAAAAGGGAAGCACTTTCAGCGTACACATCTTCTTTCAGTCCCATAACCGCCAGTGAATCCGCAAGCATGTCAGTCCTGGTGGCACCTGGAGCAACAACATTGACTCTTATTCCATGACAACCATTCTCTGTTGCCGCAATCGTAGTCAGTGCCACAATACCTTGCTTTGCCACAGTGTACGCAGGCAGCATAGGTGTCGGTCTGAGAGCCGTGACGGACGAAATGTTGATAATAGACCCCCCACGGCCCTGCTTTATCATCTGCTGTAACTCCCATTTGAGACAAAACGCAACGCCGGACAAGTTGGTGTCAATGATTTTGGTCCATGTCGTCTCCTCGAGGTCAGAAATCCTGGCCGAGTCGGGTTGAGTGGCGGCATTATTGACCGCAACATCCAATTTTCCAAACGTATTGACGGTCTCTTCGACCATCCTTTTGACGCTGTCGGAGCTCGTAACGTCGGTCTTGATAAAGTGTGCCTGGTGGCCTTTTCCTATCAGGTCCTTGACTACCTCTCTGCCTTTTACTTCGTTGATTTCAGCAATGACGACCTTCGCACCGACATTGGCGAGTGTGTGCGCGATTGCTTTGCCGATGCCCCTGCCACCGCCGGTCACAACTGCAACCTTTCCAAGTAACGATGCGTATGTCATTGTCAAGAAGTGATTGGTCTTTAGGGAACACAGTGGGCTTTCTCTTGATAGGAATGAGCAGGAGAGTATGGCTGTGCTATCTACGTCTCTTCTACTGTGCGAGTACAGATTGAACACTTACTTATATGGTGCATGAGAAGCCATAGCCATAGCACTCTTGCTGTATGCCTACGATGTAATAATAGTCCATATGAAATTGCATATTGAGGGAGTACAAGACACGCAAGGAGTAGCCAAATGCAAGGAATAACCAGAATCTAAGAAATCGAAGACTTGGCCCGCTGTTAACGCCTCATTTCCTGCATGGCGCTGTATATTGGATGATTGCATGAAGTATATCTCATTCAGATGCAGTTGAGGCGGTGTATATCAGACACGTGTATCTTGACTTATGGATATCATGTATGTCCATGAACATCGTATACTGACATGAATGTATGAGGTTGTAATCGTGCGTTATCGCAGTGACCGACTCAGTAGTATATATTGAATGACCGTCATTCATACATCACTTGATGGAGAGCCTAGCCAATTAAGGACAATGAATGTAGATGCATGAGATGCTTCTATTAGGAATCTGGCAGATGAGGCGAACCACAGTAGATTAGCTGCAACTGGTTGTTGCTTAAGACCACAATTGGCGTGCTCATACTGCAGAAGCAATTCAAACACGCCTTAACCATTTTGATAGCGGTGTTACACATTCTTCAGACAGCAAGGCAATAGTCCCTTGCGCCAGTATAGTTATTAATACCTGGAATTGATAAAGGTTTATATTGGGGATATATAAATCATCTTAACAATAACGCAACATCTACAAAACAAGTCCATGTTGGCCATTCATAGCTTCATGCCGATGACTATATCTCAAATCAACATGGCGACAATGACAACTTTGAGCAAGCCTAGAGCGGCTCGATTCCTCCAAATGGAGTTTAGTCTCTGCGCAATGAGTTCTGACTTTGCTATTGCTCTTGATGCTACAACTCGAGCAATCCGGCACGCAGAACTCGAAATAGGCCAACCAAAAGCACTTTCCCGCGCCGTTGAAGATTACGCAGGCGGTAGACTTGATATTAGTAGCATGTCTATTGCGCAGAGAAATGCTTGTCTAGCTTCCTTGGTTCGCGAGGTTGCTACTGAGCATGGCTGGTTAGCAGGATGGAAGTGCTTGGCCGAAGCCTGCCCGGACAGTGGGATTCACGATACTCTCATCAAGGATGGTGCGTATTCCCCAGATCCCACAGGACGTCTGGAATTCTACAAAGATCAAGGTCTGATTCATTCATAGTTTGCATTGGAGTCGAGGTCTACAACCGTATAGATGTCTCATCTCAGCCGCGTTCTTGCATTGATTTGCAGTTTTCCGTTGTGCCGTCACCAAAACCAGACTCCATCAATGAAACCGGGCTTAAAACCATTGGTGGCCATAACTGGAAATCAGACAACGTCTACAAAGGAGTTGTTGCACAATGGATGACTCCAAAAGACCTCGTAATGGGGCCTTGTCCTCTCTTCGGATGGATGGGACAATGCAAGAAAGTTGAATCCCTCAAGGATGCCAGCACCGCCAATTACTACTGGACTGCTCAGCTACTAGGCATTGTGGATTATGACCTTGACAAAGACGATAGCAACATTCCAGGCGGCATCAAGAATGCCATTGAGAGAACTGCTCAAACGGCAGTCAAAATGGAGGGAAGAATGCGAGGTTTAGGGTGGAATGGACTGATGACGGTGGACCAACAGCTCTTCACCCGCCACAAGTGTGTATATCCTACTCCTCTCTATTACATTACATTGCACAGTATTGACACTGTGGTTTTCTAGGCAAGTAGGATGGGTGAGAGAAGGCAAAGGCAGTCGGTCTCTCGGGCCCTCGAATATCTCGCCCCAGGATTTCGCCATTGCCTGCTACATAGACTGTGCTGCTTTGGCGCCATTTGCCTGTCACTCTGCCACAGACCTTTTACAAAGTCGAAAGTCCATGTTCGGGGCAGTCGTGTTAGCCAACCTGCACGACCTGGTCTTTGATATGGGATACTCCAGTAGAATATCCGGCGCAGCATACGCCGATGCAACAGGCGCTTTCGAATACGATCTTCCACAAGCGTTTCTAATCGGACTGATGGATGCACTCGCCAACAGGACTCTCCAAGCTCCTCCAGATCAGCCAGCTCTCTACGGAGATAATGCATTCTTCGCCACCGCTATGTGGAGTATTTTCAACGTTCGATACAGAGCGTGGGAGCGCTTTGTGAAGTATACACGTCTTCTTCGGCGTTCCGAGTCTGAAAAAGCAGCTCGCATTCTTCAACGAGCCGAAGCAGGCATGATCCTCGTGCCCGATGACCTGAATCAGGATCTCGGAGACGCATGGGAAATGGCCGTAACCCCAAGGACTGCATCGAAGCTCACACCCAGAAAGGATCACACACGCGTCTATGTGGTTAGCAATCCAGTGCATAACCTGGTACCACCAGAGCTGTGTCTGCAATGTTCAGCATCCTTCAAAGTGGCGTTTCGCCGAGATCGTGATGAAGTCCAGTCTATCCACGGACTGCCCGAAAGCGTCACAGACTGCGTCCCCATCGCCCTTGCTGTGGCAATCCGTCGAGCAGCATTGTGGGCCACTACCTCGCAGTGCTGCGACAGCTGTTCTTGCATTGTTGGGACGTGGGCCAATACCATGTCTGACAAGGTGATCGTTGCCCTCATGATAAGTGAGCGCGAGGTATCCCTTCGAGACTGGCTGCTGCAGAACTACTTTGTCGGCTGCGTTGCCTTTTCCCCTCTGCGCCTCATCACTATACTAACGGGGTTCGACTTGGTGGCAGACATCAAGTACGACACAAGTGCGTTGGGCGAGAGAGATAATGCTGACTGCTGAGAATATCTTGGTTCAAGGTTGTTGAGTTGGGAGTTTGGCAAATTTGGCTGGAATTTAGGGAACGTCTTCAGAACGATATTTCGGTTGAAACTATTATTATCGCAATTAAATTATGTTACCCACTGCGCATTTCTTACTTGTTTTAGGCCTGTGTCTGTACGCTTCCAGTGGGTTTGAAGATGTATGTTGGACTCAACTAATGTCAAGTAACTACCGTCTATCTAGACTTGTTAAATCATTGCAGAATAGCCTAGGGTGTTTACCTGACCGAATACTTGACTGTATTTGAATAAGACCTAATACAAGAGACTCTACGAGGCAGAGACGTAATCCAATGTCATAGACAAGACAGCAAATATCCTATAGTAAGTCATCATCGGACTGAATTTGATCTACTTCAAAACAGCAAATCATGCCAATCTGTCTGTCAAGCGCACCATCAGCTCCGGCTTATGCCAGTTCACATACATCTCCTGGTCAATCCAGTTTCCACTTTCAGGGCAGAGTTCCAGGTCGAAATTGAACACCAACTTGGACAGGATTACGCGGGTTTCCATGTATGCCAAACTTGGTAGAGGTCAGTAACGGAAACCACAGGAAAGGAATCAACTCACTTTTTGCCCAGGCACACTCGTTGGCCCAAGCTGAATGGCTGAACTACGTCTCTATTATCCGACTCGAATCGAGGATCAGTTCCCAGCCATCTCTCGGGGATGAATTCCTCTGCGAGTGCAAAGTTTGCGGCCGCATGATATGAGGCGTAGTGGTGTGTGGAAACAATTACCTATAACAAACGTTAGAGAAGCCGTATATCGCGAGGGTACATGTGAGAGACATACATCTTCCGGGATAAAACGACCATCCACAACACTCCCACCCTTTGGAACTAAGCGGGGAAGACTGCTGGCTACTGGCGGGTATAGTCGAAGCGTTTCTTCGATAACCGCATTCAAATAACCCAGGTGGGCGCACTTGGAGGCTACAATGTCGCTATCTTTGGAGAATGTGGTACGCACTTCCCTGCATAGTGTTTCAAGAACGCCGGGATGCTGGCAGAGAAAGTATACGCATCCGGAGAGCGTCGTCGCAGAGGTCTCGCTTCCTGCAATCGTAATGCTATATGTACATGTCAGTCAAGTAGAAGAAGAAAGCTGGTAAGAGGAATCACATACAAGGCAGAGTTGGCGCGTATCTCAGCTCTGGTCATGATCTTCTGGTCTTCAATGAATTTGTCGTTGGAGTCCGTCAGTCCAGACTTCAAAATGGCCGTCATAAAGTCCGGTCGACTCGTTCCCTTTTCCAGACGACGGTCAGCCTTTTCGGCACTGAGGTTGAAGTGTCTCAACATTTGCTTTCGCAGGGATTCTGGTAGGAAGAGTTCTTGCATCCTTCGCAGCAGTGTAAACTGGTTTATCACGCCCGCCAGGGTTATTCCCTTTACAAAGGCGAAGATGAGGGCAATCCATGGATGCAGCTTGCTCTCCTTTAAGCAATCAAACGTTTCGTCGAACATCAGATGTCCCGTAACGTCGAAGGCGATGAAATTAAACCACTCCTTTATATCCACTTTGGCTCTATGCTTTTCTCCCTTCTGGGTCCGCTCTCGCAATCGCTGCGTCAACATATCTGCATAGTATATGACCACGCCTTCTTGTTCGCGCAGAGAACGCTCGGAAAAGGCATTCGCTAATATCCGTCGATGCCGACTGTGAGTCTTATCATCCAGATTCCCGACAATACTCTCGCGCACCGCATTCAGCACCGAGCCGTAGAATTTGGGGTCCTTGGCGAACTGTGGTCGTCCAGGACGAGCTCTGTAGATATCCCGGAACGCTTGCGGGCTATTGAACGAAAGCTCATCGGGCCCGACTCGCAGGACGGCGCCGTAGTGATCATGAAGAGCCAGCATCTTACGATGGCTGTGGCCTCGCATGATGCTAAATTGATAGGGGATTCTCGACACAGCCCAGAGTTTTGGGCCTGGAAACTGGGCCAGCGGGGAAAGGAACAGGTTATAAACGATATCATACAGTAGCCATAACGTTGCCTCGCTCATGGTTAGTATTCGGGCACTATCTGTATATACCTAACTGATATAGACTTACCACAGAGAAAGCAGCAACCAGCCAGTGGAACCCGCTGATAGACAACACCTGCTCTGTAAGCTCTGTAAGCTCTCTGGGATCAAGAGCTCTGAGCACCATATTGGACCTTTGCTCGTCTTAGCTAGGGTTAGAGCTGTGAATCGGATAATTAAGTATAAAGATATGTAGACTTCAAACCTGCCTTGTAAAGATAAGACAGCGCAACATATAAATATCTAGATAAAAAGGCAATATCTAGTCTCAATATTCATTTCGATCACGTATTCCAGTGCAATATAATAAAGAATACTAGTAGAAGAAATAGGTCGTCACCAAGTAGTAAGGCCAAAGGATTTGCAGTATGCAAGGAGCAGCTCCCTCTCTTCATCTATATATTACTAGTAGTACCCACGGACTAAGAACTGCGTACCTTCACAGCTCTGCGCATGACAATGTAGCCGATGGAGATCTAGAAGGTTACATGAATGACATATCTCGTTGAGGCGCAATGGAGGCGGTATACAAGTGCGCTGTCTTCCCTTGTGAAGTAATATACGCCACTGTAGTGGAGAAAGGCCTTGATATTCCAATTCCTGACCAGGAAAAGAAACTGCCAAACCAGCGGTGGCCTACTAAAGTTACCAGGACTGGCATATGGCAAAAGATTGGGGATTCATTGGGATTTGATGATGCTCGTAAAGGCTTATCATGCATTCATTCTGCATGAAGTGCTTGCCACACATTCCTCGGCCAGTGAAGTATGCAGTTCGCAGCGGTGTAATAAACCTCACTTATGCGCAGACAAGTAAGGCGAAGGACAGTTCATATGGTATGTCTGTGTTACTTGGTGGAAATGGCCCTTACTGGGACAATCAACTAGGAGGAATAAGTGATGTTCGTACATTCCTGCATGGTGTACTTAGATGCAGCAATATGAACAAGACGTAGCAAAGTGTATACGGGGTAGACCCCCTCCCCGTTGCATATTGAGGTTTATTTATTTCATGTCAAAACCAACAGAAGTGGTTGCGAGTCGCGCGAGACAAGAAAAACGAACAAGACCGAAGACGAGGCAAAATGACCCAAATCACGATACCGACAAGCCCTACGCTTTGGGGACTCAACGGCTCAGAGTCCCCTCAAGCCTTCCTCTCTCTCGCCCTTCTCGGTCTCACTTCTCATACGTTCTTCAGTCGCTATAACAATGTCGACCTCCTGGTCGGGAGATATTTCGTTCCCTTTCTTTGCGCCCAATTGGGCCTCTGGTTGTGGCTGTCCATGCGCGGCGGAAGTTTTCGTGCCTCATTCTTTTTCCTTTTCCGTGCCAATGCGAGTTTCTTCGGCCCTTTGTTTGCTAGTATCTCTCTTTATCGACTCTTTTTCCATCCGTTGAGAAAGTACCCCGGCCCTACTTTGGCACGACTGACTACATGGTGGGGAGTCTGGAAGATTGCCAGGGGGGCGAATAAATATCAACTCCATCATGAGTTGCACCGTCAACATGGAACGATGGTGCGAATCGGTAAGGAATGATTTATGCTACGCGCTCTGGCGGGATACTAAGAACGAAAAACACATACATAGCACCCAACTTTCTGTCTATCAATAGCCTGGAAGGATTGGCCGTGGTTTATGGCGCTGGCACCAAGTGCGGAAAATCGCACACCTTCTACGGGCTGAGGGATGAGACGAGTCTACAGACTGAACTGAATCTGAAGAAACATGGAGCCCGGAGACCGCCGTGGGAAAAGGCGCTGAGTGCTAAAAGTGAACCTTGAGAAAGAGTTTCCCTCACATCAGAAAGCCAGAGACTGACAACATCTTCTAGAGTCCCTCGAGTATCTCCCGCACCTCTACGAACTGACCGATCTGATGGTCAAACGTATTGGCGAAGACGCACGCAAGAGTGATAAAGGCATTCTAATTAACCACTGGCTGACATGTTTCGTCTTCGACATGATGGGCAAACTGGGATACAGCAAGTCGTACGGATGTCTGGAGACTGGCGTAGTTCACCCAGCAATCGTCGACATGGAAACCTTTCTAGAAACAGCAGTCATTCTATCTGCACTTCCCTGGCTGGTGCGAATTATCTCCAGTGTCATCAGTACGCCAAAGCATATGCAGAGCTTCCTGGACTTTGCGATCTCGAGTCTGGACGAACGCAGGGCAGCCAAAGTTGAGACACCAGACGTGTTGTCGTATGTGTTCCAGGGTAAAGTGAAGCTTAGCCGTGCAGAGCAAATTGAGGATACGATGCTGCTGCAGCTTGGGGGCAGTGATACCACGAATTCGACCCTGACTTTCTGCGTATATCATCTTGCAACCAGTCCTGAAATTCAATCGGCTCTTCGCGATGAAATCAGATCCAGTGCGGGCACCACCACCGACTTTGATTGGGATGCGATTAAGCATTTGCCGCTGTTGGAAGGCGTCATTAATGAGACTCTGCGAATGCACCCCGCGGTGCCAGGAGGTTTGCCACGTATGACGCCCCCCGAGGGAATCCATATCGGAAGCATTTATATCCCTGGAAACACCACTGTCAGCTGTCCAACGTGGACCATTCAGCACGGTAAGGACAGTATCCTTCCACGATTGTTCGGCAGATTTAACTCGCAGCTATAATATAGACCCCGAAAACTTCACGAACCCTACCAATTGGGACCCTTACCGCTGGATCAAGCCCCCAGCAAATCATAACCCCAAAGCGTTCATCCCGTTCAGCGTGGGCCCGTTCAACTGCGTGGGAAAGGCCTTTGCCATCATGGAGATGAAGTACGCCATCTCGAAGTTGGTCGGTGCGTTTGAAATCCGGCTGGCACCGGGAGAAGATGGTCACAAAATCATGCACGAGAGTAAGGATTGTACAGGGGTAATCTGTGAGCCGTTGTGGTTGGACATGAAGCCGATAGTCGGGGATTCGATGTAGGAGATAGGATTCAATGTGCTATTTCATGGCCGTACGATATGGATCTACAGAACAGACACTTGGGGAATCCAGTTATAACCCCTTACTTGAGGCTTCCTGAGATCTTCTCCAAAGCAGACACTATTCTATTGCATTGTACATCCGTCTCCACTTGCAATAAACCTTTTAAATTACCCTAAACCAGCCTGTAAAAACACTCTATATCGACTACTTCACATAACACAGGTATCAGCCTCTACTCCGAGACGCGTCCCCTGCATCACCATCACCGACATTTCAGGAATGCTGCTGTCCTGGCTGTCTGATGGAGGACATGTTTCACCGCGTCTGCCCTTGGCTCGACCTATTTAAGGAAGATAGTCAAGCTTCGAGGAATGCTTGCACACTCTGCACTGCTCCTTGCATGGACCACAGTTCTCAGAAATGAGATGTGAATATAGGGATATCTGAGGAACCGTGGTATTGCATTCGATATAAGTGCGCCTCTCTTCTCTTAAACCTTTGCTCTAGTCCCAAGCATCGCCGTGATCCTGGTAACTGAAACTCTCCGCTTCGTCTAACTCTCAAAATGGAGAAAGTGGCAAGCTTGTCTTCAGCTGAGCTCAAAGAGACTGAAGTAACGTCTCCAACGGCCTCTAGTGACACCAGTAACGCACTCGAGGATGGCTCCGTCGAATATCCATCTCCCCTGCGGGTTACCATGATCCTCATCGCTCTCATGCTAGCCATGTTCCTAGTGTCGCTGGATACTACCATCATTTCCACTGCCATCCCGCATATCACCTCTCAGTTCCACTCTCTTCCTGATGTGGGTTGGTACGGGTCAGCCTTTTTCCTCACGACGTCCGTTTTCCAGAACTTTTGGGGCAAACTATACCGCTTCCTGCCGCTAAAATGGGTCTTCATGGGCTCCATTTTCATCTTTGAAATTGGGTCCTTGGTCTGCGCCGTCGCCCCCAACTCTCCTACGCTGATCTTCGGTCGTGCCCTCAGCGGACTGGGTGGTGCGGGCGTCATGGCGGGCGACTACATCATCCTCGGTCTGTCGGTGCCACCAGCCAAACGGGCGCCTTATATGGGGCTGATGGGCGCTACATTCGCGATTGCCAGCTTCACAGGGCCTCTTATCGGAGGCGCTCTCACCAGTCATGTGTCATGGCGGTGGTGTTTCTGGATAAATCTTCCTATTGGGGGCCTGGCAGCATTCCTCATTCTCTTTTTCCAGGCTCCTGCGTACGCGAAGCCTGAGCCTGCTACGTGGAAGGAAATCGCCCTCCAACTGGACCCGCTCGGTATCGTCATGCTTCTCGGCGCTCTCATCTGCTACCTCCTCGCGCTCCAGTGGGGAGGAGTGTCCAAGCCGTGGAGCCACCGCGATGTCGTCGGTACACTAGTCGGGTTCTGCGTGCTGACCATCTTGTTCGTGGTGAAGGAGATGGTCGTGAAGAAGGAACGAGCCATGTTCCCCCTCCGGCTTTTCGCCAACAGGGCCGTGTGCTGGAGCTGCGCTTACATGTTCTTCTTCCCGGGTTGTTTCTTCGCCATCCTCTACTACCTCCCGCTTTATTTCCAGGCGATTGATGGCGCGTCGGCCGCCGATTCGGGCATTCGAACCTTACCGCTTGTCCTGGGTGTCGGTATCCTCTCCATGCTCTCCGGGGCCATTCTCCATTTGCTCAAGAATCGACCCCTTCCCATCATGTTAACTAGCGGGGTGTTGGCTACAGTGGGCAGCGGGCTACTCTATACACTCGACCTCCACACAGGTTCTCCGAAATGGATCGGATATCAAGCCCTCGTCGGCATGGGATTCGGCATGTCGATTCAGATGCCGATCATGGTCAACCAGGCATGTGTGGACCTCGCCGATCTATCCACCGTGACTGCCATCACGCTATTCTTCGATTTCATGGGCGGTACCATCTGGGTGCAGGCGGCGCAGGCGATATTCGGCAGCTACCTCGTCAAGGGTTTGGCACAATGGGCTCCTGAAGTGAGTCCGCAACTGGTAATCAATATCGGAGCCACGGGCCTCCAGGAGGCATTTGGGCCAGCCCAGTTGCCAGGTGTGCTGAAGGCGTATATGCAGGGGCTCAAGGCCCAGTTCTTACTGGATATTATTCTGGGGGCAGTTGCGACGGTCGTCGCTCTAGGTCTGGGGACGAAAAAGTTGAAGCCGGTGGCGATATAAGATAGACGTTAACTAGAAAGGGGGAAGGAAATCTGTAATGGCGTATCTGTATCCCGGGTTTGGATGGTCTCGGATATTGCGCTGGCGCGGATCAGTAATCCGTGATGTAAAATTCCAAGGTTGGTTGTGCTGGTTGGTACTAATGGCATTATAGAAGAATAGACGGTTTGCGCGAAATAAACATGTACTTTTTTTTTTGGCATCTGGCTGGGTAACAGATGAATAAAAATACATTTCTCAACACGAGATTTTTCAAAGCTTTTTAGAATTCGCCCTTTTGAGGAAACCAGCAGACAATAAAGCAGCCAGTAAGTTGTATCATGAAATTAGTGGACTGTTGTTTCTAACCAGCCTCCGATGCGAAGAGTCACCAAATGTCCCAGGTTTGTCGAGCCGTCTGCTTTTACAAACACGTCCTCTAAATCACGAAGGATATCACCTATATAACCCCCGGCTGCACTAAGTTTTATGATACGCGCAATAGCACGGTGGACAGCGAGAAGTCGATGAGACGGGGGGTCGATGGTATGGTTTGGGCTTAGGGTCAGTGTGCGAACAACAGGAAATAATGAATCACTCTATTGAACTTTGTTAATAGTAGCATAATTACGGGTACACAAGCACATACCTACCAGGTCCGTACTACCGGAAGAGACTGTTGTCAGGGAGTGAGGTAAAATGTGGGCAACCTCCAAATATTGAAACCGATCCCTTGATTGGTTTTGAGGCAGGTTTCCATCGTCATCCTTACAATATTGCCCATCCTTCTTCCCACGGCTTATGGCTTCGCCGGTATCGAATTTCCGGGAAATCACACATGTGTGATGGTCTTGCACAAGGCAGCTTTGCCTGAGAATAGATATTCTGTGGCTTGAACTAGCTATTGTGGCTGTTTGTAAAGCAGACAGGGACGCGGGCGTGGGCTGTGGTGTTGTGGCTGACGAGGCTCTGACTACCAACACCAGGTTAGCATTCGAGGTAGCAACTTCACAATTGAATAAACGGATATAATACGCGGAAGAAGCAAGTTTTCCATAATATACTCAGCGAAGCTCTCAATCGCACCCCTAACATTCCTCAACATATCTGGTCTGTGATGTCTGCTTAGGATTATAGTGCTCAATAAGTTGGTTGAAAATGATCCTTGCTGTTTCACTTTGATCCAAGGGCCAAGTAAATGGCTCTTAAAGAGCCCAAAATTACTTCAGAACGTAACTGATGTGGGTTATGCCCCGACGGCATCTCCCTGACATTGGTTTGACATGGACTCTGGAGGGAAATTAAATGGTAAGGTATCTAGATACCTAGGTAGATTGCGTGTGATTCACTGTTCAAGTCAGATGATGATTGGCTTGCTATCTGAGCATTCGTTGACACTTCGGCCCCATCAAAGGTCACGTGGTTTAGGGATCATTAGTTTCCATGCCGGATTATGGTTAATCCGCTCCGCCGAAATCCTCGGGTGCATCACGTCAGCGTTCAGGTTAAAGTCACATGGTTTATGTCGGGTAACAAGAATCGTCGGAGCAATATCCGATATATCGTCCGGAAGTTCGATCTCTTCCATTTTTTATGTTGCGGATTTGGAATGTCATGGTTTGCATTTAAGTACAGTGATGGGCTTGTCTGGGGATGAGGTAGAGACAGGTGAAAAAGTTAATAAACCATCTTTTAAAATAGGTATATCGCATTAGGGGGAGTGATTATTGAAATAAACGCACCCGTGCCAAGCTGCGCAACCCACCAGCTAACTGCAACACGACTAGGCCGACACTAACCCCAATCTGTCTATATGTTCAAGTGGAATGACTGGACCTTTCCATCTTTCTCACTTTTAGCTCCTCCTAAGGCAGTTAGCCCAATAACAAAGCACTGCAACCCTGGCATCAAATCCAGGTAGGAGACAGCCTGCCTTCCCTCTTTCCCCCAGTTTGTATTCGGACAGGCTGGATGGCACTGCTGAGAGAATACAGCGGAGTAGAGTGAGCTTGTATTGATCGATAGTGCCACGAGGTCATCGAAGAAGTGCCAGAGGGAATAGGCAATATACATAGGAGATGCCTGGTGACACTTTGTGTGACAGCATGGAGTTCGAATTCATAGCCAATGGCCTGCCGAAAACTAATTTCCTTTCTAAACTGATCATGGATGAGGGTGTGGCACTGTGGTACCACATACCGCCCGAAGTTGATGATAGTAGGGGGTGAGGGAGCCAGAATCCACCCAGTCAGGATTCATAGAAGAAGAAGAAGCAGAATAGTAATAATAAAAGCTTTCATCATGCAATTATTTCTATTATTTTGTTGCATATGGCATGCCAGAGATTCCCCACTGCCGAATCCACCCACGCGAAAGAACGGAGGAGACGTAGAAGCCCATCGGCAGTATCGATTTGTAAATCAAGACACAGTCGTCTCACATCCTCCAGCAATTTTTCAGAGGAGTTTTCATCAGCCATCGCGATGATTAAAGTGACCAGGATCCAAACTAGTAATGGTCCTGAAGCACCCCGGTCCATGAGCCACTTAATTTTAGGGAGCAGAGAAAGGATTAGGCTCCTGCGGAGGGATGCGCTTCGAGGAATGGGGAAGGTAACATGGATGGCAAAGAGAATCACACTAAGCCGGCAGGTAAGGTAAATGGTTCGTGATAACTCAACCGCTTCCGCTTCGACAGTCTGCCCACCATATTCAAGGATAGTTTCAGGGGGGTTCCCTTCATCCGGCAATGAAAATAAGCGGTGGTGCACTAGGTTACGGCTATCGCCCAGTGTGTCCAGAACAGCTGGACTGAGGTTCTCGGTCGAATAGGATTCTATGACACTGGATAGCTGGCCAACGTGGATAAAAACTGTGATAATTTCCTGTCTCACGGGCGGGGACAAAAACAGGAGCTCATTGAACCCTAATCCTGCTCCACCCCATCCGTGTGGGCGAAATAAAGCTAACGGAGGCTGTAGGTCCAATACTTCTCCCTGGACATTGAGCATGGGATAAATTGGCTTCTGTAATGTATGAACCGCATTCATAATATCTGCAATGGATAATAGCCAGGCCAATGCGAAGGCCTTGATACTTCTAAATCCGCCAAATCTCTCGATTATATGATGCAGAATGCTCCAGTGTGAAGGGTTATATACTCGACTGCCATAGATATCCAGGGCATGGAGAGTTGTAAATGGAGGTGTAAAGGGGTTAGGATCCTGATGCACTCCTATCCTGTGTGTATCATTCACCGCTAGGAATAAAATAGCCATAACTAGTCCGTCAGGGGAAGTCAAGTGAGAGATGTTGTTGATTTCCGCCTGCAGGGCTTCAAGGGTCAATGCTTTTAGCTGTAATTGTTCCCTTGAGTCTATCAGGATGTCGCCAGTACTGTTTGTAAGACGGAGCATATCCTGATGATACGATGTTGACCATAGAACAGCATACACCCTCAGCTTGTCCTCGAAGGGGAACGTCCATGATTGATAGCAATTGGCGGAGAAATCCGACACGATGCGAAAGTGCGCCCAGATGGCATTACATGCAAAATTCAAGATTTCATGGACTTTGAATCTCGAGAACTCTGAATTAGAGGGCACAAGTGGGTCGAAGTTCCCGGCCCCAAGGGATTGTATGAGTGGACCCGGGGTCGTGGCGGCCTTGCCACAGGTGATACAGTAGTGATGCAGCAATTGGGCATCATTGGTGGAGTGATTCACGTTTGCCTTGGGCTGAATAAGACGGAAACCATCTGCATCTCCTGAATTAAGGTTGGAAATAGGGACGATCCTAGCTAGTGTCTGTGGACAGCTGCATAATGCCGGGCCTTCTCGCTGCCTCAGCATAAGGTTCAGGCGGGTAGCTGCATCTCTGTGGTTCTTAGAACGCTTATCACTGAGCGCACGCCGCAAGAGAGATGATCGGATGCCTCGTGTTGGTCCCTTGAGCAAGGGGCCTCCGACAAAGGCGAATTCCTGATGTGATGGTCCATTTAGCTTTGGTGGCATTTTCCACGTTCCTGGGGCTCCTCGACGCAAAAAGGGGCCCTCATCCAAACCCCGACTCGTCAGTCTACTCGATAGGAGTAGGACTACTCGGTACTAAGTACACTGTGCTCTGTATTCTGTACAGTCCAGACCCCCGAGTTCTACTCCAGAATTCCAAACCTCCGCGTGCGAGACTGGGATCAGTGCGATAGGGGGCTAGGCGGTGAGCGGAAACGACACAGCAAAAACATCCCGATATCGGAATGTCGGCTGTTCAGCGTACAAAATGCATGACTTGTATGCACTAGACTGGCACTAGAACTGTGGCAAAAGTCTTCTATATACAGGGTAGTCCTCAGGAGTCAAAAGTAAGCCTAAATAATACCTACAACGTAGATATGGAGAATTTTTCCGTGGTGCCGGCTAGTAAGGGCTACGGTGGCCCGACCCGTTGGGAGCAGGAGAAAGTATTGTTCCGGAATGCCGTCGTCATGATTTCTCCCTTTCTTGACTTTTGTTCATTTTGTGTTTTTCGACACCCCTCAGCCTTTCGTTTACAACGGCTTAATCTTATTCTTTATAGTGGGCATTGCCGACACCTGAACCCTTTTAAGCATCCCCATTTGTTGTGCCTTTCTACTATCCTACTCTACTATGCTGTGACAACGCGATGAACAGCTGTTTGATCGAAACCATGGATCACTGGGTATGGAAGATGGTGGCTGCACTACAAGATTGACTTTTACATATCACTACTACTACTAGGAATTAAAGGTTTAACCCAGAAACTTTTGTGGCTTGCAATCTTCACGTGTGCCGGAGACTGCTTCTGGAAACGTCGAGCTGTCTCAATCGAGCTCCCAACCCGACTGTGAAGGTGCGAAACTCGAGCTACTACTGCCTCAGTTATGAGGCTGCCCTATGACCTGCGATGCCCACTGATGCAGGCCCCATGGAGGGTATTGTGGGCGGTTATACCGGAGATAGCTTCGCTGTTCAAGCCGTACTGACCACTCTCCTGGCCTGTGCCCTGTACAATGCATTGGAGCTCCTGGTTCTCGTCTTTTCCATTTTCCACAGCTATCGCAGCCTATTCTTCTGGAGTCTCTTCATAACAACAACCCTGGGGGTCATTCCACAGGCATTGGGTCTATTGCTCAAGTATCTCGCGCTGGCGACTATTTGGGTCCCCGTCACGCTCTCAACTATAGGATGGTGTATCATGGTAACGGGCCACTCTCTAGTTCTCTACTCCTGTCTGCATTTCGTTGTCTTCAACAAAATCGTGCTCCACCTTATCCTCTTTATCATTGTCGCCGACATAGTCATTCTCCAAGTACCGCAGATCATCGTTTCATATGGATCTGTATCTGTTCAAAATTCGGAATTCCCTTCCGTCTTCGTCATTTGGGAAAAAGTCCAAGTGACGGGATTTTTCCTCCAAGAGGTTCTCATCTCCATTATTTACATCGTTTCAACATTAAGGTTTCTGCGACTCCACCCGGAACGGAGCCAGCGAAAGGCAAACACTATGCGTCAGCTGCTACTCATCAACGCGATATTCATTCTTATGGACATTGTAGTTCTCATCCTGCAATATACGTCCGAATTTATGATTCAAACTGTATTCAAAACTTTTTTCTACTCCGTCAAGTTGAAGCTGGAGCTTGCTGTTCTATCAAAACTTGGTGGGTCAGTTGGCCGTCAACATGATAATCAATTATCCTATTAGCACTCGAAGCTTTGCTCTTATTCTCGTTAGCTTCATCTGCTGTGAACAAATCGCGGAGTTCCTACCTATCTCTTGCTCTCCAAAGTGAGACAAATGCTGTTGGTCAAATGATACTCAAACCTCCCTTATCCAACCTTCTTCGCCATATCCTGTTTGAGATGAACGGCAACGGAACACTTGGAACACAGGATGGGCCACTATATAACTCTCCTAGATTCAGCCTTAGCTACTTCGAATGCGGCCACAATCTGCCATCGCGGAATCTGAGACTAGTAAGACCTAAGTTCCTAGTATATACCGTGGGTAGGTAAATCGTGCTTTGTACAGTCCTCGACCGGCGCACACCTCCGGTACAAGAGCTGGATTCATTGAATTTTCTTCAAGCAACAGCCCGTTTGTACCGCCGAAATGAGGCGTTGTGGTGCTTTCCGTGACCTTTGAGGTCATTTTTTACTGCGAATATTTGGTGAGGTACATCAAGCTTCTATTGTAGTTCCCTCTGGAGCTGGGATCAAATATCCAAGTTGCCTAGTAGAGCTTTGAATGCCCTTGTCGAAGAAGCTGACATGATTAATATTGGTCACCTATTGTTTCCAAGGCCTGTTGTACCAAAAAAAAATTAATTCTATATTCCCCTAGGTAGCTGGCACCACGAAAACTCCGCTCAGAGAGGGACTTCCCATCCAGTCTGGACATGACAGGCAATGCAGCCAATTTATCCACAATAATTACACATTAATATCGACAAGCCTCTCTTTCAGAAATGAGATTCGCGGAGATCAACGCAGGGATGTATGATTATTATTGTTGTTGTTGTGTGTTCTGTATCTCACCACACGCCACCGATGTGAATGTGTTGCCTGATTCCCAGCCCAGGAAGGCTAGCACACTCTGTGCTCACTTGTTGGAGTTTGCAGTGTCATCTCAGGAGCACCGGCATAGAAGAGTTTCTAAAGACTTTTTATTCAATCTTTATCATCCGCAAGGTCTCACGCGACGGGGGTTTTGTTAAAATATTCCTGTCTATAGAGTGCAGAGGATGCTTTGTGTGGGACAAACATGTCAAACATACCGGAATAGGTAAGAAACTGCGAACAACGTAGAGCAGGAGAGCAGCCATAAGAGATATTCAGCAAGTACAGAGGATAAGGATCGTATATATACCATTTCAGACTCAGCGATGATTAGAAGAATATATGTCCTCTATTGTAGAGTATTGGGTATGTATGTCCAAGGTAGGTACCTCAGCGTGGTTAAATTATCGCTCATCTCGATATATATATTCGATCTCATGTCCACAAAGTTTGAGAACAAAAAATATAAACTGGTCACAAATATTAGTGCTTGATTAATTGAAAGTAGTTATCCTACTCGGGGTTACGATTTAACAAAGTACTTACTACTACGTACCTAAGTGTTTAAGCTTGCCGTCTACCGGGTATAAACGACGACAGGATACCGCTTCATATATATAGTGGCAGTGAGTGGATATTTGGGGTATTTGGATTTTAATTATATTATATATCTACATAGAATTCAAGCATTATGTCGAAAAGTTTGTAAAAGAAGGCATTTGGTCGAGAGTGTCAATGCCCGCAGAGCTCGATATCGCGTTCATCGTCGTGGCTGCACAAGGCTCTCTGTACTGCTTCCATTATTCGTTGGGCCCGGTCGATTAGTGTCATGCCATTTGACCTCCATCTCAGTGGTCATCACAATCCCAGCCTTATCATGCGAGTCCGGGCTATAGGCGATGTCGTCGTCTCCAGCCTCGACGAGCGTAAGGTTTCCTCCATCCTCTGTTCGTCGCGTTCGGGAAAAGTGCTCAAGATCGTATCCCAACCGGCCACCGGTCCCGCGTCCCTGGCTGTACTGGGGTCCACTGCGACTTCTGGTGCTGAATGCCTTGGGGATGAGCTTCTTGAAGAGCGGCTTCAAGGCCGGCGCGCAGGCTGCCACGAAAGCGAGACCGACTTCGATGGTAGATACACAGAACAGGACGGAGTGGGAGTAGTCCTCGGGGATGTGTCGATCATAGTTGTCTAGAAGTATAACTCGCACGATGCCGGCAATAACCGTCCTGTAAAAGGAAATTAGAAAGAAAAGAGAATAATGGCAGTCATAGAAACACCTACAAGAGACCCAAAGACAGAATTCCGATCAACATGAGCTTTGACTTCTGCGGGATGTGAAGATTGTACACAATCCAAGTGGGAAGGATCAACACAAGGACATCGGTAAAGATGGAGACGCAGGCGGTGCCGGTGACAAAGTTGGCGAAGTTGACACATTTGGCATTTGGATACGACGCTGCATCCCAGTTGGCGGCAATGGGGATGCAATGGAATGTGGTGAGGAGAAAGGTCGCGACCATTGCGACTCCATTGAGGACCAGGAGACCGTAGATGGCCCTGCGTACGGCAACCTTTTGACCGGTCAGGCGTAGCAGGAAGAGGAGGATAGAGGTTTTAACGAGGGCCAGGATTGGATTATAGAGTAACTCTGTCTGTTATGAAAGCGAAGGTTTGATGAGCGAGGTGTGCTGAGCGCGAGACTATGAAGGAAGGGGGGGAAATCTTGGATATCAAATACCGCATAGCCATACTTGGCTCCAAGTATTGCAGGATAATCCTTGGGGATATCCCAAACATGGTATCCGACATAGTTGTATTTGATGACTTGACAGCTGGTCAGTACAAAGCTATTGACTGCAAGAGGGAGAGGTTACCATAGTATGAAGTTACTGTTTCGGCCCAGTATAGAATCTAGAGACTCTCAGCAAGAGTTGTATAGTACTCACAGTGACGTTGAAGAGCATTGAGACTTACAGCAGCAGCAGAAATGACCCAGTCGTCTGAAGATAGAAGATAGATGTTAGTATTTGGCACAGATCATAGGAGGTGGATCTTTTTACCAGCAGCGAACGTGCGTGTCCAGATGCGAATGTAGATCCGTAGAACCACAGCGATCGTCGCGAGTGCGGGAAAGGCGAAGATTAGACCGATCGCCTGGGGCTGCAGCGTGTCGCTGTAGGAGACCATAGTAGGAGTAGTAGTTGTCGTAGTTGTCGTAGTTGTAGGAGCAGTCGGAGGAGTAGGAGAAGTAGGAATAGTGGCGGTGATGAGGGTTTTGTTGACTACGACGACGAGGGGTAGAGTCGGATTCCAAGAGAAAGTTAAAGTTGGGAGCAAGCCTACTTCTAGGATAAAACTCTACTACGCAGTATGGAGTAAGGTAGGTTCTATTACAGCTATTTGGTATTATCCCCGATCCATGATCCATATATTTGTCTTTGGCTAATGGAGAGCAAAGTTTAGGCTTTACCCGTGAAGAGCTGACCGGGAGAATATCCAGGGTATATCCAGAGCACATACACATATTGCTGGAGTGCTACTATGCAAAGTGTGAGCGAGTGAGCAGGATTGAGATAAAGTCCAAGTCGAGAGTTGGAATTAAGTTGTGAAGGATGAAGACCTCGTGGCGCCAGGATGAACGAGGGCATGCAGAGTCCAAAGTACCGACTCAGACAGAATATGCCGAGTCGGAGTAAAGGACAAAACCGCACAGATGCGCAGTGGATAAAGAACAGTTGCGGGCAAATCAGGGATCATTCTGAACAACGGGGAGATTTGGAGTCCTTGGAGGCGTGTTGTACGTACTCCATACTGTGTAGAAAGACTACTACTACTAAGACACGGACAGGAAATTAACAGCTGCATTAGTGGCTTCACTACCAACAGGCTAAAGTTACTAACTGACCGTCCATGTGGGCTAAAAGATCGCATTCTCCCAATAACCATCGCGACAATTATCCAGATTCCAGAGTTGAGGGCTTCGGACTCGTACTGCCGACTTCATTAGGGTTTGCCAACTATTTTGGATTCCCCTTCCTCTACCTCTACTACTATTCTCCATAATCCAGTCTCCAGAGTGAGTCTGCAGTCCGTTCAAATAATACAGAACCGTCAAGTGTCTACTCACCCTGGTGTGTTCTGGAATCTGGATTCTGCAGGGTGACATTCCTCGATTCTTCATTCTCCAATCCACAGATTCGGGAGAGTCAATTCCACAGTTCCCTGCGTTAAGCTTCTCATCTAGATCCAAGGATTGTTGGTACCCTATGGGAGGCTCTCGCTTGTGGGTTGGCAGAGACTTTACTTGGCGTTTTCGGGAGAAAAGGGGTTCGCCTTCTTCTTCTTTTCTTCTCATTCTTTTTCTTACTAGTAGTAGTAGTAGTAGTAGTAGTAGTAGTCATTACCATGGTATGCTTCCATCATGGCATTATCTCAGAACGGCGCAAGGGCCGCATCGTGTCCACAGACGCACACACAACGTGGCTCAGAGGTGTATCATTAAATTAGTTCAAAACTAGGATTAAATAGTCTGCACACCAGCAGCAGGCGAGACTGCATCCAGCAATTAAGTGGAGAAAGACGCACTTTTTCACAGGCAACTTGAATTGATACGCCCTCCATCAAGTTCTTCCGCGTGGCCGCCACAAGTTTGGAGCAGCTCAACATCTCCACATTTATTAGTATTCCTCATAATCCAGAACATCAGGAGTAGGAGTAGTAGTAGTAGTAGTAGTAGTAGTAGAGTCAATCGGCAGGCAAATAGTAGTAGTAACCCCTCTTGAGTGCAATAAGTAGACTGGAATGCCGGCTTCTTGTTCTCCCCTTTCCCCCTTCTTCTCCGCTGCCCTGTCTCAACTGTCTCATTCTTGAATTGCCACACAGTATCCTATGCTGTTGTGATCCTATTCTGTCAATTGTTGTTCGGCGTGTTTTAATTCTTAAGTTGTTTCCTCGGGATGAAGGGTCTGGTATCATCGGCCCTCACCACCTTGGCTGTGGCCGCAGTGGTGAGCGCACAGAATAGCATTGTCACTTCTACGTTGACAGCTGCTGCAACCACTGTTTCTCCTTCAGCTACACTGTTTCCTGCAGAGACTGTGCAGTTGACCGACAGTGTCCTGGTCAACGTGTCCGCAGCCATCCAGAATGCCTCCATTTCGGATCTCTTCAATTTCGGGGACACCACCAACAGCTCTGTATCCAAGAGAAGTTCGCACAGCTGCAAGGTGATGCCTGGAGATAAACTCTGGCCTAGTACTCTGATCTGGGACATCTTCGATATTCTCCTGGGCGGAAGATTGGTCAAGACGGCGCCTCTGGCTGCCTACTGTTATCCCGACTGGCCAGAGTATGACGCTGACAAGTGCTCTACCGTTACTGCGGCCTGGACCAGTTCTAATCTCCAGTAAGTTCTCTTGCTCACTGATTCCTGTCAAAGAATTTGCTCTAAAGCAGTTGATAGCATGAGCGATCCCACCTCCATCATGCTGCCCTTGTATGAGGGTCGTACTTGCATGCCTCCAGGGTACAATTATACCAACACCTGCGAGCAGGGAGCCTACCCTACCTATGTTCTCAATGTCACCAACGTCGCCCAAATTCAATTGGCCGTCAACTTTGCTCGCAATCTGAACCTTCGTCTGGTGGTCAAGAACACCGGTCACGACTTTAACGGCAAGGCTTCTGGCAAGGGTGCTCTGTCCATTTGGACACACTACCTGAAGGGCAAGACCTTCTATTCCGAGTACCACGCAGCTGATGGCTATGTCGGACCTGCTATAAAGGTTGGCTCTGGTGTGCAAGTCTGGGAAGCCTATGAATTTGCAAAGGCCAACGGTGTTACTGTCGTTGGCGGAGAAGCAGTTACTGTTGGCCTTGGAGGAGGTTATACTGCTGGTGGTGGTCATTCGCCCCTGAGCTCTATGTATGGCATGGCTGCTGATCAGGTCCTTGCTATGGAAGGTAGCTTTTCTATCCATCTACTATTGACTCATATATATGTGTATATATGTGCGTGTGTGTGGCTCAGTAACTGACGCTTTGGATAGTTGTTATGGCTGACGGCCGCTTCATCACCGCTACTGCCACCCAGAACTCCGACATCTTCTGGATGCTTCGTGGAGGTGGTGGAAGCACCATTGGAGTTGTCACTTCTCTGACGATCAAAGCCCATCCCAAGCTGGAAACCACCACTGTCACCTTCAATTTCACCATCCACGATTGCCCCAGTGCGGATGCCTTCTGGACGGGAGTCGAGGCTTACTTGGACAACTTCGAGACCTTTGTCGACGCTGGTACTTATGGCTACTACTATCTTGGAGCGTCGGCTTTTGAGATCGGCACTGACTACAACGGATCGACTGAGTATTATTTCCGCATGGAGTCGTTTGTTGCGCCCAACATGACCATCGCCGAAACCCAAGATCTCCTTGCTCCCTGGTTTGGAGTCTTGGATAGCCAGAACATTACTTATACCCCGTGGTATAACAACGCCGATAACTTGTACGTCCTTCTGATCTCAACCCTCCTTTTTGTTGCAGCGAATTGCAAAGCTAACACCGGACTATTAAGCCATGATGCCTGGGCTGTTGCGTTCCCTCAAGAATATGTCGGCGCTGCACTCGTCAAGACCGCTTCGCGTCTGATGCCCCGTTCAGTCTTCCAGAACGACACTCTTCGTGCAAGCACTTTCGCTGCACACAAGAACGCCGTTCAAAATGTATGCCGATCTAGTTCCAATATATGACTCCCTGGCTTGCACTGGACTTTGCTAAATGTTGAAATAGGGTCTTTTCGTCGCGGGATTCCACATCACTGGCACCGGCAAGGCTGTCACCTCCATCCCCGACAATGCAGTCCTCCCTGCCTGGCGTGACGCCCTTGCACACATTATTGTCGGTTCGGAGTGGACTTCTGATGCGAGTTGGGAAACTATACGCACCCTATCCCTCTATGTCACCAGCTGGATGGATGTTCTTCGTGCGATCGCTCCCGATTCCGGTGCCTATATGAGTGAGGCGGATTTGCTTGAACCCAACCTCCAGGAGGCCTTTTATGGTGTCAACTACCCTACTCTGTACGCCTTGAAGCAGAAGTACGACCCTACCGGTCTGTTCTACGCTTTGACTGCTGTTGGTGCAGAAGATTGGGAGGTTCAGGTTACCGATCCTTTGCCCTACTCCTGGAACAACAACGGACGTCTCTGCCCTGTATAGAGACGGCCCAGACGTATTATAAGCCGCTAGAATTGTATATATACATATCACTTAATGGAACAATAGAATATTAATTATTACCCATGGTGCATCTACGGAAGAATATGCAAGGGCGGGAGGGATGGCTTATCCCTGGCTTCGCTAATTACGAGTAGCTGGATGTCTGCAATGATTCGACGCATTGTACAGCTGCAAGCATGTCTCAAGGGTACTAATTACTTTGACGCGCCAGATTCGACGTATATCTGCGGCACATACTTCCTTTATTTCGGGAGTTCCTGCTGTTCAGCTTGATATGGTCGACTGGCCCGAGACATCTACTTCTACTCCATTTCAGACAAGAAAACGTACTAACACTTGGCTTTGATTCTACTTCTAATGGAAAGCTCACTGTACGCTTGCCGGAGGCTGATTTGTAAGAATACTAGCTATATAGGTTGTATTGAGATCGAACTTGGAACGTACTTACTGACCGATGTCTTAGTGCCACTGCTTTGGTAGCTGTGTATTCGGGGGACGTCAGCGTTCCACTAAGTGGAAGGGAACAATTCTCTCTTGAACATGAACAATTACTCTTTGTTTCTTTTCAAATATAGAAGTAATACTTGCTAATTATCAATGATGGAGATGAAACAGGAGAGGTGAGTGGAATAAACTGCTTCTACTTCTCAGCGTAGGACATAAGTGTCTACTCCACCACATAGCCTATAAATCTTTGTGCTTCTTGTAAACCGCCACCGTCGTTCCATCTGCCAGGACCACATGTTCGGGCACAAGTTTATATCTACCAATTGCGGGAAAGACTTTCTGCCAAAGCGCCCAATACACCACACCCAGGACCAGAACTGAAATACCAACCACGGGCGCCAGCCAGTATGGAAGTGAGGTATCGCCCTTGCCCCCTGGTGGGCGGATGAAGGGCGCAACGACCTGGAATGCTTGCGCTGCCATGAAGAAGATGGCGACGGGCCACCAGACCTTGAAAGGTCGTGGAACGTCAGGCGCAGACCAGCGGAGGTAGAAGAGTCCGAGGACAACGAAGAAGTTGATGATACTACCGGGATACCCTTCCATATCTAAGATGAAGTTGTATGCGTCACCGAACGGGATTGCAACGATCACAATGAAGGACGGGATGAAGTGCAGCAACAGGCCACTTGACGGGGAGCCAAAAGGCCAGGTTGAGGCCCAGAATCTGGGAAATGGAATAACGCCTTCCTTTGCTAGTTCTTGGTTGACTCGAGCCTGAGCAAAAGTGACGGTCATTACGTTTCCGAATGCAGACAGAGCAACCAGGACACTATTTACAGCACCGTTAGAATGAGGTAAAGGAGAAACACGACGAAAGAAAAGGCGAAGAATGACAAAATGGACACTACCTTAGAGCCTTCTTAGCTGCGGTTCCAAAGACCTTCCCCATGAAGTATGAAGCAACTGTCACACCACTGCTTGCGATCTCTTCAGGCGTCGCAGCCGCATAGTATGAAATGTTTGCCAGCAGATATAGAATGCCGCAGATACCCAAGCCTGCCGGTGCAGCGATTTTCAAAGTGCGGACAGGATTGCGAATTTCGTTCAACACGTATGCAGCATTGGACCATCTAGAATGCAGTTCAATAAAAGATCAGCTGGTGTGTCTTGGAAGTAGTAACTGGCATTTTCGTCTCGCACGGATGCATACCCACTGTAGGAGCTCATTACTTTGAATAGAGCGGTTGCATAAAGATTGCTGGATGTCGCTGAACCCGCAAAAGCGTGATGGAAACTGGCGTGTGGGTTTGGGATTCTCGAGACATGACCACCGAGTACGACCCAGCCGGTGACGACAATGAACAGGAGCAGGATGACCTTCATGACACCGAGAGCATTCATGCCTCGAACCCCCCAGTTTGGCAGAAAGGTGTGCAACAGTGTAATAAATGAGATCACAGCGATGGCGACCCCCCGTTCCTCCCATTCTGTAGCCTTTTTCCCGGCAGCGACAAAGATGTTGGAGACGAAGACAATGCATCCCTGGGCTACGCAACTCTCCGTCAGCTTATGGAACAGCAAGTAATGATGTCTGAGGGCATGTACATACCTGTAAAACCCAGGACTACTGCCTGAACCGCAAATACCACCGTGATCAGCAGCTTTGGTCGGCGATACGCAGCTTCTAGATAGACCTTTTCGCCGCCACTGCGAGGCATCATACAACCAAGCTCGAGCCATACACAGAGACCAGCACCAGCAAGAAACAGGCCCAACACCCACAGAAGTAGGGCTGCACCAACGCTTCCAGTGCCACTGGTAATGGACGACGGCGTAGAGAAAATGCCTGTTCCAATAATACGGCCGACGCTGTTGTGTAACCAGAATAGCTTTAGCAGCTGAGCTCAGCGCCGACAATAAGGAGAAAGGGGGGACAAATACATGAGGAAGATAGTCGAGAAAATCCCCAGGTGCCGACCGAGTCCTCCCTGAGTGTATTCTTCGAATTTCAACTCCCCGACCTGAGGAGCAGAAGGGCTCTGCGGACGGTCATCTTCACGCTCTTGTTTGAGAGGCACCTCTATAGTCGACTCCATTTCGGACGTCTTTGGGGGGAAAAACGCCATTTTGCCAAGCAGGTGCCGCTCTCAAATAAGGCTGAGGAGTAAAGCTTGTCTCTGATTGTGATTCTGATTCTGATTCTGTGCTGCTTATGCGGTGACTGCCGTGGGCTTTATAGTTGTGTCTCCTTACGTTGTACATTGTCATTACGGCTATAATGGCGTCATGAGGAAAGGTTGCAGTCACCGGGGGGAACCCTGCATCTCACAGGGCGAGGATGCATGAAACAAGGAAGAAATAATCCCTGCTCTTTCGTTTACTGACTGATAGATAAAGGGGACGAGGGGAGGGGAGGGTGTCCCATGTTGATGTCCGGATGGCGGCTGAAGTTGGCTTGTATTCTATAAACAGGCTACGTCGACGTTTCTTAAGCATAATGTATAAATCTACACTTGATACTAACAACGTCGAGTTCTTGACTGCATGGACATAATTTCGTGATTATAACAGCAGGTGGCAAGACTGAGGCTGACTATTATTGGATAAAGACTCGATCCTGATGATACGAACGAGTGCCCAGTAGTATCCATTAGGTACATGTCCGCTTATTACTAGCAGTACAGAATCGCAAAAGTATATCTGAGTTGGAGAAGCAATTTAGATATTTAGATGTGCCTTGTATTAAAGTCTCTTTTTATATCGTGTTAGAATTGAAGGCTTAATCAATCATTTATTTCTAACTAGAGAATTAACCGTAAATTTAACGTTCTTATACAGACATTGAGTTTATTCCGAGTCGGTATCCTAGGAGGATATTCATGTATTTATATAATGTATCTAAATGCCGTATGAGGGTTATCAGCCCAGTTCATGCAGAGACATGCGGTGTATTGTCCTTGAGAGCTGATATGAGCAACAATCTGATAGACCGTAAGCAACACGACATGGCAAATCAAATCCCCCCAGAAATAAGCAGGATAGTTAGTGAATGCCTGCCAGATGCTTAATATCGCCAACTATAGCACTAACGGCTTGCGCACAGGCTCGTTGGTAAAGTTGGCAAGCGATGGTGTCATCTCGCGCAATCAATTCCCCCGCGCCAGGGCTGTGGCTGGTCGAAAGGACTGCGATCAGAATTGAACAAAAGTGATCTTTTTTTTTTCCCTTTCTCCTCAAAGATAGCTGAAGTTGTATGACGCTGCCAGAGTATCATACGATGCCCTCAATTCGCACAAGCCCTGCCCTCGAGGCCCTCGCAGACCTCAAAATCCCCAAAGATATACGCATTTCCCCAGACGGCCAACGAGTCGTTTATGCGCTCGAGTCATTTTCCCGCGTGGGACAATATGCAGTGTCTTCTCTCTGGATCGCTGATGTCGGGGTCGACCATTCTGCACGCCAGGTAACCTCGGGGCTCTTCAGGGATGAAAGGCCGCAGTGGTCGCCCGATGGGAAGGCCATCGCTTTTGTTTCGGATCGCACGAGCAAGGGAAAACCGTCGGTTCTTTACCTGCTTCCTATTAATGGACTGGGTGGCGAGGCGTACCCCCTAACCGACTCGCAAAATACAAAAAGCATTGCCTCCTTCGAATGGAGTCCCGACGGCACACATATCGCGTTCCTCAGCGAAGACGAGAGTGAGGATGTCGATGTCGAGGATGCCGACCCAGTGGTATACGGATCCGACGAGGACAGGAACCAACGCCTCCGTCTTGTTTCGGTTGAGAAAAGGACAGTTCGAACAGTAACACCTGAATATCGACATGTGGAGTACTTTTCGTGGAGCCCTAATGCGACAGAGATCGCTTACTCTGTGCCAGACACCGGCGCTCAGCACACCAACCACATTGACATTGTGTCGGTGAATACAGCAGCAGCTGCAAGCAGGAAATTCATCACCTTCAAGGGGCCCATCAATTCTCTCGTATGGGCGCTACCAGACGCGTTACACCTCATCGGCCGTGCCTCGCCACCCTATACTTCCCCTTCAGTCTACGAGGCGAGGATTAAATCAAAGCAATGGGGAAGCTGGTTTGGATGGGATGGAGAGGCAGTGGCTCTACACCGCGCCAGTAACTCTGTGGTTGTGCGAATTCAAAATGCTGACCATGAGGCTGTACATGCCCTGGGAGTTCCGAGTATGGCCTGGCCATTCCCAAGCTTCTTCAAATCCGAGTACGAAATCACCTCCTTCGATTCGTTTAGAAAGCCTGCTTCAGATGATTTTACGCTCGTTGTGGCACGAAGTAGCCCGCAGATGGCGAACGAGGTGTGGTCAGTAGCGTGCACCGAGTCCAATGGCCAGGGTGGCTTTGTCAAACTGTCGTCTCATAATTCTGCATTCGATGGCTTCCGTTCGAAGCGCATTTCGTCTACAGTTGCAGATGGATGGGAATGTGATGGATGGCTGTTCACGCCGCGGTTGGCTACGCTCAGCGCACGTCTCCCTACCGTTGTTCTAACACAAGGGCCTCCCCTGCACAGAGCCAACTTACGATCCTTCTCAGCCGGAAACCATTTGGATGTAGCGCAATTGACTACCTCTGGGTATGCCGTTTTGTATCCTACCCCTCGAAATAGCGGCGGGTACGGAGAGGAATACTTGGACGTCATCGCCGTGATTAAAAAGGCCGTTGCCGAAAACCTGGTGGACGAGTCTCGTGTCATCATCAGTGGCTGGTCAGACGGAGGCTTCTTGTCGTCTCTCGCGGTCATCAGGAATGATTTTACTTTTCAAGCTGTGGTTTGTGGCGGCGGCGTAGTCAACTGGGACTTTGTGAATGCGAACAGCGATCAACACTGGCCACAACCAAATATACCTGGGGACACGCAATGGGACGTCGAGGAACATGTTAAGGTCGATGCAAGTGCTCCCTTCTCGGTGGCACAGAAGCGCAAGCAAACACCGCTACTCATATTCCATGGCAGAGAAGACGAGGAAGTACCGGTATCCCAACCGCTCGCATTCTGGCGTGAGAGAAGGCAGTGGAAGGGCCACGTCCAGATGGTTCTGTATCCCCGAGAGAAACATGTCATACGCGAACGGAAACATCTAATCGACATGTGGACACGAGCGTTGCAGTTTTACGACCAGAGCTTGACGTAGAGAGCTATGTACGAGTGTCGTTACTGCCCTGGAGTATGATATTAGTGAATTTCCTATGTACACATACTACTACTGATTATATCCATTTGCTTGCTTAGAGGAGTCGGACTGCTTTTAGAGGCAATTATCTGTTTATATATCAATAATATCACATTTTGCATTCAATTTCTTAATAGAAGTGATTCTTGTACATATACGCAATAGCTGTCAACTAAATCTTCGCTGTGAACCCCAACTGCTGGTCCATCACATCCGTGACCATTTGCTCCAGACTCCGCCATTGCATTCCTAATTGCGTCTCTGCCTTTGTTGTGTCGACTGCCCACGATTTGCCAGGGACTTCCAGAGAGATCTTGAAGCCACTATCAGGATACTTTCTCTTGAGTATGGGAACGACGTCCTTCCACTCTGCTTTCTTTCCGGCCAGCAGGAACATGGACCCGTCTTGCACCTTCTCATCGAGAGCCTTGATATGAGCCTCAGCCACGTCCCGGATATGAACTGCTGTGATGTTCGCGATTGGGACTCCGCTCATAATGGTGCCGAAGAACAACGCGTTGGTAGTGCCCTCGATCTCCTCTGCGGTGGTCTGTAGGTAGTTGTGCCCATAAACGAAGGCAGGGTGGATAGTTACGAGTGAAAAGCTGGGGTTCACGTCCTTCTTGAGCTTCCAACTGGCATTATTTGCAAGAAGCTTGGAGGCATGATACAGATTCATCGCTGTTGCTTTGTCGTTAGGGCCTGTGAAGTCGTCTGTGGTTTCGACAGAGAGGTCCCAGCCATTGTCCTCTGCGTGAATATATCATTCCAGGTCAGTTTCCATCGCTATTCCTTTGCCTCAGGGTTAAGAGGATGACATGAGTGTTTTTCAAGAAACTCACCCTTGATAACACCTCCCTCCGGGACTCCCTTGACGGGAATAAGCGCCGCAATAGAAGACGTGATAACAACGCGTTTGATACTGGAAACTTTGGCCGCTGCATTTAAAACAGCCGTCGTTCCGTCGAGGGCCGGGCCAAAGTACGAGCTTTTGTCAGTACCGCGTGGAAGGGGAGATGCGAGATGGAGGATATAATCTACGCCGTCGAGTTTTCCGGCAAAAGAAGTCTCTTGTGTTATGTCCGGAATAACAGTGAATTCGATATTACTCTCAAATTCGGCAAAGACCTTCGTCAGCTTGGGAATTTGCGACTCTCTCCGGACGCTGATGCGCAGTTTGTAGCCGTTTTTCAGCGCCTCAAGAGCAGTAGCGCTCCCAATGAAGCCGGTGGCGCCGGTGATGAAGATGAGACCGCGAGACATGATGATGATGATGATGATGATGGATGGGAGTTGTGGAATTAATTATCCTACGAATCTAGAGGCCCGAGGACACGGTCATTTTTATAACCGAATGAATGCATCTCGAGAACCTTTGTGATTCATCTCGCGGATGTTGAATAATCATCATCACTAGGCAATTTACCATCACGATAGAGTGCCAATCTCTTGGCCATGCCACTTAACTCCACCTGATTACTTATGAGTTACTCACAAGAAGCAAAGAATGCCAGAATCGCGCGGCGATGATTAGTCGTGTTGCCGAATTTCGTATCACAAATCAAAAAAAGCCGTTGGTAATGGACCGTTTGGAGATAATGCCGAGGAATTGTCCTTTCTAATGTCTTCTGCAGGACTTATGGGGATAATCGCTATAAAAAGCGGAGTTAAATGAGCATCATTCAAACAGTCTCCTTATTACTGACAAACTATTGACGCCCATCTGGTCTATCGTCGACATTATTTGCACGATGCCTCTCTGGCTCATCCACCACAGCCCCAACACCATTTCCGACGCGCAAAAGCAGTCTCTGGCTAAACAACTAACGCAACTGTACGTTGGCTACGGTCTTCCGGCCTTCTATGTCCAGGTTCAGTTCTTTGAGCTGCCACATTCATCGTCTTTCATCGGAGGAGATACTCGCGACCACGTCACGCTGACCATTTTCCATCTGGCTCGGACAATGACAAGAGACAGTCAGGTTCAGCGCGTTCTCAGCGATATCGACTCGATCCTTACCCCATTCTTCCAGTCTATAGGGGTGGACTGGGAGTATTTTGTGACAGAGACGCCCAGGCATCTGTGGAAGATCAACGGTCTTGTGCCTCCGCCGCCAGGATCGAGTGAGGAGAAGGAGTGGGTGAGATTAGGCCGAGCTATGAAGCTTTGAAGCTTTGAACTTTGGTTTCATTATTGTGTATATTTCACTCGAACCTCGGGCTCCTTGTACGAATGGGGGACTTGCATCTCATCGTTTTCAAACAAGATTCACAGCTCTTGCTTGTGATTCAACATAGTTTCTTGACTATAAACCTATCTATGTATCTACTCTACAGACTCATGTACCGCGCAAAAGGCCCTCCGTACCGCTCCCCATGGACGGGAATCTGCTGTAGGATGTCTGCAATTCGCTCTAGTTCCTCGTCTGTGAGCTCCACGGATGTCAAGTTCTCCTCTAACCGGGGTATGGTGGTGCATCCCGGCAGTGGGATAGTTAGTGGAGAACCTGGTAGGCGATTCTGGGCGAGAACCCAGGCAATCGCAACCTGCCCCAAGGTGACTTCCTTTTGCACGGCAATCTGGTCGAGATGCTCAACTAGCTTGAGGTTGAGGTCAAAGACATCCGGTTGGAAGCGAGGGAAGTGGCGCCGCGAGTCGTCAGCGGGGATATCATCCAGGGAGCGGACCTGGCCTGTTAGCCACCCACGCGATAGAGGAGAATACGCGAGCAACGGGATATCCAGTTCGGCACAGGCGTTTGCAACTCCGTTGCTGAGAGGGTCCGTCGAGAATAGCGATAGCTCAACTTCTACTGCTGCAATAGGGTGGACAGCATGAGCGCGACGCACAGTCTGCGCGCTGCATTCGCTGATGCCAATACCTCCGATTTTCCCGGCCTTGACGTACTCTGCTAGGGTCGAGATGGTAGTCTCAATGGGAGTATTGGGGTCCACACGGGCTGGCTCGAAGATATTCATGAAGACCTTGCCGTCCAGGAGCTTGAGGCAGTTATTGACACTGGCCCTGATGCCCTCGGGGGAGCCGTCTGGGCCGCTGGGCCCAACACCACCCTTGATACTAAGGACGACCTTGTCACGGTCCTCTGGGTATTTGGTGAAGTAGTAGTTCAGCAAATGAAGGGAGTTGGCGTGTGGTGGGCCATAGAACTCCCCTCCATTCCAAAAGTTCGCGCCGAGCTCGAGGGCACGCTTCATCACCTTTACTGCGTCATCGTATGGAATGGGATTGGCACGCCATGTTAGGCCTACTTGCTGTGGTCAATACGTTTGATATTCAGCGCAGAGGGTCCTAGGTGTCGGAGTGTTTGTTACTCACCCATAAGGCCGAACGCGATGGGACCGACTGGTCTATTTAAAACAGTGGCCGTCATGGTCCTGATGGTAGTGAAGGGCAAGTTTACAACTATGACTCTGGACAGGATGGTCTCGCTCGCCCAAGATGAAAGAATACCACCAATTAGATACACAGTATTTATACTTCTCGGACATCTAATTTGTAATCATTCTTAACGGACTTAGACATAAATCCGCCCAAACTCCAGTCAGGCCGGCTGTCATCGAGGGTTCTTTGGATGCATAATGGTTAGTTACAGCTTTCCTTATGTCTTTCTTCTAGGGATGTCATATAGATCCTATGTCTATGGATATTAATGTAGATGTGGCATGTTATCATATTTGCACTATCACCATTGCTACATGGCCATATAGCCGTGCTGAAAAGCTTTCATCTACCCATGCACGCCAGACGTTCTCTCCCTCATCAGCTTTCGCCTTTCTTGATCCTTTTTCTCATCCCACGCCAGAAACTCATGCAAGCCCTTACCTGCTGGCACCATGGGTAAGAGAGGGACCTTTTTCTCGGTGACGACTTCCAAAAGCGCCGGCCGCTCTGTATTGATAAGCCATGTTAAGGCATCGGTAACTTGATCAGGTCGGCTGATTCTGCGGTGCTGGATATGCATTGCTGCTGCAAGTCGCATGAAATCTGGGTTTCTCTGGTGCGTATGAGCGAATCTGTCCTCATAAAAGAGATTTTGCCACTGTGTGACCATCCCCTGTTCTTCATTATTTAACACAATAACCTTGACGCCAATGTTGAATTGCGCTGCAGTTGACAGCTCGGTCAACGTCATGCTGAACGATGCATCGCCGTCAATATCAATGACCAGAGCATCCGGCCGAGCAACCTTTGCCCCAATAGCTGCGGGGAGACCAAACCCCATGGTGCCTAAACCCCCCGACGTGACTATAGATCGTGGGTACCTCCACCGAAAGTGCTGTGCCGTCCACATCTGATGTTGCCCTACACCTGTGGCAATGATTGTGTCTTGCTTCCGATCAGCAGTAAGAATACTCAGTTCTTCAATTAGTGTCTGAGGCATGACCAAGCCGTCATGACCAATGCGGTCATAGGCATCAAGAGGCCATTTTTGTTTCCACTCGCTGATTTGGTCAAACCATTGCTTGCGCTCGTTCTTAGTCCTCTGCGCTATATGGGGCAGAAGCTGGGAAAGGCTCTCTCCAACGTCTCCCACGACGGCCTCAGTCGCTTGAACCACTTTATTGATGTTCTTGGGCATGATATCAAAATGCACGATGCCTCCGGTCCCTTTAGCAGCTGCAGCCTTTGCTGCAGGCGCGAATTTATTTATATTCAAGGTCACGCGGTCATCAAACCGTGCCCCTAGAGCGATAATGAGATCGGCTTCTTGCATGGCCATATTAGCGTATGCAGCCCCGTGCATACCAAGCATGTGGAGAGATTTTTCATCGAGCTCATCGAATGACCCAAGTCCGTTCAAGGTGGTGGTTACCGGGATTAGCGCTGTGTTGGCCAGTTGCCTCAGCATGTCCGGAGCTCCATCAGATGAAATCACTCCTTGTCCTGCGTATATGACTGGCCTTTTGGCAGTGTTAACCAAGTGCGCAATGCGCTGGATAGATCTTTTTTGTTCCACTTCCATTGGGGTTGTAGTGTCGGCTGGAAAGGTCGCAGTAGTAAGTGCCGGTAGACTTGATGCTGTAGAAATTGGCCTCCTGAGCACACCAGCTGTCACATCCTTGGGGAGATCAACAAGAACGGGGCCAGGTCTGCCAGTAGTAGCAATATAGAAAGCCTCATTAATGCGACGCGGGAGCTCAGCAATATTATTTACCATGACATTCCACTTTGTGCATGACCGGGAAATCCCAACAACATCGGCCTCCTGGAAACCATCACTTCCAATGACGGAGGTTGCCACCTGTCCAGAGAATACAACCATTGGAGTCCCATCACACAATGCGTTTTGCATGGGTGTAATCATGTTTGTTGCTCCGGGACCTGATGTTACAAGCACTACTCCAGGCCGACCAGAAGCCTTTGCGTATCCCTCTGCCATGTGTCCAGCGCCTTGTTCGTGTTTTGGAAGGATGAAATCGAAGTGCTTGGATTGGTAGATTGCGTCGAACACGGGTAGAATAGTTCCCCCAGGGTATCCAACTGTCCCATATTGTTTATATTAATTCATATTCATTTTATGAGGGATAGGAAGGCTGGTGTTGACCTACAGATGTGTTTAACGCCGTGTTGCACCATCATCTCATGGAATATCTGTCCCCCGGTCTTCCCAGCGAACCTGTCCATATCCTTCAGTGGGAGCCCTTATTTGAACTTGTACTAGGGATTTTACGTACGAGTCTGTGTTTGACTGAGGCTGCGGGCTAGTCGAGTAGGGACGAGAGTCGTCGGATTCAATATTGTCGATCACGAGAGCCTGTGCTGCCCGATACCTGATCGGACTTTATCCAGTTAACACAGACATTGAGGAAGGAAATGGCAAAAATAGATTCTCACAAAGACGTGTAGTGTCTAGCCTTGATCAGTTCTCTGATACTCAACTGAGTTGACGCGGATAGCATCCATCCTGTCCTTTGATGCTGGGGACGCACTGGCCAGCGTAGCAGCCGTACTGGGAACATTTGGACAAACGATAGACAGAATGCGATATCATGAAGAGGAAACCACTACCAATGGTTGTTTTGACGGGTTGATTGATAGGAGCAATTAGGTGTCGTGGTATGAAAGGCAGAGTCACTTTCATGAGTCACACTGTAAGTAAACTGCTCGTATTTTCTCAGCCCCTAGACTGCCGAACCGCGGGTATTCCTGCAAACACATGGAGTCAATTTTCAAAGTCCAAGATATGATGGTTGCATAAGTTGAGAAAATATATTTCCACTGCTATATCAATGCAGAAAACATTGCTACTCAAGGGCGGTTCAGGGAATGGTCTTTGTTTTCTCATCAACATGGAGTAATGTCGCCTGGTGCTACTTAACCTCAGAGAGTGTGGGGGACAAATCGAGGGTTAATGGTACTTGCCTGGATATCTAGAGATAGATTCCATGATGAGCTTCATAATAATAAGCATTGAGGGCTCTGGTGTAATTGAGCATGGTCAAGAGATGTGTGATGTTGAGTTGTAGCAATGAGAGGCACGCTATAGTTAATGGGGTTTATGGTTGTTGATTTATCGAGTTTCTGTAATATTCTGATAACGGCATTTCTAGGAGAAGTGTATAGAAAGTGGCTGCAGTGGCTCGGTGTACTTACTATTTCCTGCTCTACCATATTCCAGATATATATACACGTATATATTTATATTCACTCTATCCTCATAAACGAGCCACTGATTCAAGTCAGGCCTGCGCTTTCTGTGCCGCCGTTACGTAGTTCTTCCAGACCTCCCCGATATTATTCTTATAGATCCAGTCCAGGGCCCCAGCATAAGGTCCACCAAGACTGGCTATCCTGGTCTTGATGATCTTCTCGAAGTCTTTATTCTCATCTCGCGCTTTCTTTACAGCTGCGTCCTTCTCTTCGAGGTATTCATACCTGTAAACACTCATGTTAGACTTTTGGATATTGACCGATATACAGGATCAACAGAACCAAGGGTTACGCACATTCTTTCATAATATGGGGACCGAATTTCTTGAAAGATGTTCAGCGCATCTTTGATTGTGTCGGTAGAGTTGATGCTGTGTTCGATTGCCCGAGCCAGGATCCATCCATCCTCCATGGCGAAGGCTGCACCGGAGCCAAAAGCACCCGAGAGAGGATGACTGGCGTCTCCGATGAGAGCGACTTTGTCCCAGGCCTTGATCTGCTTCAGACACGGACCCGCAACCATGGAAAACTCTCTCCATTCGCCTTCTGGAACTAGGGCAAAGACTTCCTTGGCCCTGGGATCGTACTCCTGATGGAAGATAGAAAATGGTTAAGGTTTAGAGAGCCCCTGAAGTTGGCTGCTTGCCATGGATATCGTACGTACCTGGCAGCGAGAGAGAACGCGTTCGTTGGTTGCTGGAATAGCCCAAGTAGCTGTAACTCCAGGAACCTCCGGCTCGGGATAGGACCGGACGGTGAGCTCGCACAGCTCCCTCTCAGACTCGTCGTCCACATGAGAGAAATAGAAATGGCCATTCAGCACATGCCACCAACCGGTTGATGTTGGAAAGTCCTTCACCTTCTCTACCTCAGAAACGGGGATGAGGACTCGCCAAAGAAGGGTTCCTGCATGGAAGTCAGGAAGTGGTCTCTTAGATTTAGAGAAAGAACAAATGATCGCCATATCACTCAGAGGCAAGAAGACTTACCAGTAAAGTGCAGGTGGTGATCAGGAAACAGGGTGCGCCGTACAATCTAAAAAAAGCGAGAGTCATTAAGGAGTTGCTTGTATTTGCAGCCACGTATGGAACCAACCGAGCGAATTCCATCTGCCCCAACGACCAGGTCAGCAGTAGCTTCGGTCTGGTCCTGAAACAACAAGTGAACACCCTTCCCCTCCCCGAGATCGGTCAATGAAACCAACTTCTTGCCGAAATGGATGATGTTGGGAGGAACTTTATCAAGCAGAGCCGCCTGCAGCCGGGTTCTCCGAGCCCTAATAGCATCGTATTTGCTGGGCTTCACATTCTTGACTTCTGGAGAGGGAGGATTTTCTGGATGTCCATTACGACCATTTCTGACATTTTAAGTTAGTTATTACTCCTCGAGGGTTAGGGTTATTGTATGGAAATATATACACACCTCTGGAAGGAATGGCCTGTTCTCGCGCCTTTGACACCCTCAGCTGCCCCGAGTAGTTCGAGTACGTTCCAGCTATTGCGGCCAATACTGATTCCAGCACCGACTTCTCGGGGCTCTGGAGCCTGTTCGTAGAGCTTCACTGACACATATGGCAGCTCAGATAAGGCGATCGCTGTTCCCAGTCCCCCCGGACCGCCACCAATGATAGCTACGGATATTTCCTTGCGACCGACCATTTTGTGGACAAAGATAATGGAAGCCTGATTTGGTATTCTATCGGGTACATCAAGGATCCTTGAGCTTCATATAACTCGTAGCTGTGGGAATTTCAAGAGACCCCCGCCATAAGACTACCGGGCAACCGGCTTGCATACGCCATCTGATGGCTCAATGAGCAATCAGTTATCTAGTCAACGGCATTGAAAACATCAAATTAAAACTCCCGGTGAGGAATATGGCATGATCAGCTGCAATCCCTTCCCCTTTATCTGCCCTTGAAGGGGTCCAGGCTTGATTGTTTATGTATGTAATATCCAGTGGGTTCTTATTATATAATTTTGGCGGCATATCACGACAGCTCTGTCCACAGTATGCACTTCATAAACGCATGCTCGCTTAACCTCCCCTCCTTTTTTCCCAACAGCATGATTATGAGAATCACACACTAGCTTTGTGACTTTGAGTAGAATATATTTTGGTTCATCTTACACGGGGTTGTGGTCAGCGCTGATCTATTGCCCCCAGATGGATATGAAAGCTTGTCAAGGCAGCGCCATCTCAAAAAGGTACTGGGGAGTATCTGAACCAGAGAAAGATTAGCTCGTGGGAGGATCGGTCAAAGTGGGTAAAGGCTTAATAAATAAGGATAGCGGAACATGTGTAAATTAGGTATTTTTAGAATATGTATTTTGGTGATTTGCAGATTTGTCAAATTCGCCGGAGCCTCGGGTGCGCGATCTTGACAGACGGATATAAGCCTCGCATCAAGGGGATTCCGTATGCCGAGAAAAAACACAAATAGTTGTCTGCAAAGGTTTCTTTATCTCCGGTAGACAAAGGAGACAGGATAAATAATTGTCTGTCTAGGGCGTCTAAGTCGAGTTAGGGCTAGCGTTGGTCATGCCCCTCGCGCTAAACAGCCGGTTTGGTCTGTTTGTCTAGATTGCACTTCTTAACCCCATGTTTGACATCTGCACAAACAGAACAAAATGACTCCTAAAGTGTCGAGATAGTTGACAATGTGATGTCGTGGGGTTGGAGACTTGCTATATAAGGCTGGGAATCGCCCAGGCAGATTCCTGTATCATCATTCATTTCTAGTATCCTCCAGTACACTTCCAGCCCGCGGAAAAACTCGACGCCAGACTCCGACAACATCCATACCTACACAGATATATAGATATACTCGCAGACTTTACGTCCCATCAACAATGGCTACTCTATCACACCCAAAACTGGAAGGTTTCGATATCATCCAGGTGACGTATAAGCAGGTCGGCGACCATTCTATCCGAACAGACATCCTGGTCCCCCAAACTCCCTATACAGGCAAACGACCTATAATCGCCCACTTCCATGGTGGAGGCCTGGTAAGTGACGAACTCAAACCCTCCCTATTTCTAACTACCTAGGTATCAATAAATGGTACAGCCGGCGCTAACTTTTGCTTGACTGTAGGTGATGGGCGATTCCCTCCATATGGGTTTCTGGTCGCATTGGCTGTCCGACTTGGCGCTCAAATATGGCGCAGTGATCATCAGTCCCAATTACCGTCTCATGCCTGAATCTACTAGTGTAGAGATCTACGACGACATTGAAGATTTCTGGACATGGCTGCATTCGCCAGTTTTGAGTGAAATACTGGCTACACATACCATGCCGACGCAGCTTGATCACACCCGTATCCTCACGGCTGGTGAATCTGCGGGTGGACTGCTGAGTATCGCTCTCGGCCTCTCGCATCCTGATGAAATTCGAGCTGTAACCGCCGCATACCCCATGGTCGACACTGTCTCTCCTGGTTTTACGTCCCCGCGTGCTAATCCGCCCTTTGGTCACAGCCTGCCGGAGTCTATCATCAGTGACATGTTGGCTGCCACTTCATCGACTTCTCCCGAGTCATCGACCACGTCGATTGATCGCTTGCAGTTCATGCTTGCGGCAATTGAGCATGGTCGCCTGCACGAATTATACCAGCGAGGCTCGGATGACTCGTCCCGGATTCACCCCATGAAGAGGCTGGAAGAGCCAGATGTTAGTGTCCCGCGTGGCGGTATTGCCATTATCCAGGGCAACCAGGATAGTGTAGTGCCCGTTGCTGGCGTTGAAGCGTTTGTTGCGAGGGCACGCGAAGTGACCCAGGGTCTACCTGGTAGTGAAAAGGTGGTGCTTACAGTGCGCGAAGGGGAGCATGGCTTTGATGGTAATTCTCGATATGAAGAGAAGTGGGTGCAGGATGCAATCAAAACGGCCGTCGAGACGTGGTTGGAGTAGCTTCATTGACTTGTATATATATACATATTACGAAAGGCATGGGTCAATATCAATAATATATGTCAATACTAGTCCTAGATAAGCCATGCACTATACTATATAGACTATAATATACGTCTAGAAATTTGACTTCGATCAACCCGTAATTGCACGGCGAGTCTGCAACTTGAGTACGTCTTCTTGCACCCAAGCAACGACCTTTCCCTAGAAATGTACATAACTATGCTCAAAGCGACAGCACAATATTCTTCAGACGCTCGAAATCGGGAATACCAATACCTGTAACAGGATCCCATCCTTCCGTGGCGTTCCAGTGAGCGTAAGGAATGATCCCGCCGCCCACCACCGCGTCTCCACTCTGCGGGTTGATGCCATCACAGCCCACGGACGCACCGGCCGTGATATCATTGAAACCACCATAGTTGATACTGTAAAGGAGTGGGTTCAGGAATCCCAGAGTCGACTTTCCAACTCTCAATCGAGCGTCGTTCAGCATCCCAACTATACCTGCAAAGACAGGGCTGGCAGCAGAGGTACCACCAGAGCCATACCGCTTGCCGTAGTAGATAACTTCGTATCTTATTTTTTATTGTGGTTAGAATTACCAGTATATATACGTAGAGCAGGGGAATAGAGAGGGAGAAACATACGGAGGGTAGTAACTGTGGGTGGCAACATCGGGGAATCCTCGTCCGTTGAAGTTGGTATACCGCGAATAGTACTTTTTGGTTTCTTTGGTAATGTGACTGCTAAGATAGTCCCCAACTGCCTTTTCCTGGTACCAGGCACGAGGAAAGTAGTTGCTGAAACCACCTGAGCTGGAGTTCCAGGCGATCTCAGGGGCATATGACTGGGTGCCTCCAACGGCAGTGATGAAGGGACAGGTCCCAGGGAATTGGGGAGTGAACTGGGGTTTGTTGGACCCGTCATTAGCCAGACAAGCGGCACCAATGCCTTGATGATATTATTATCAATATTTATAATGACGCATATCTTATGATATAGAAAAAACCCGCAAGACGGAAGATCACTTACCAGTATCACCAGATGATTCCAGAATTGTGATACCACGCAGGCCCATCAGACCGATTAAGTTGCAGACGCGGCGTGCATAGGATTCAGGCACGGTCTGTCATAATTCAGTAAGCCTATATGGGTATAGATTTACATGGACAGGAACACGAACCTGCTCGTCATCACCATAAGAGTTGGAAATGACATGAGGGAGCTCCGAGTTGGGCTTGGACAACAGATGCTCGTAGTAGGATAGATAGGGCTCGTTCTCGTTGGACGCCGCAGTGGGTTCATCAATGTTGGGAATAAAGGGCCTGCATTGGCCAGTCCGTCAGTATGCGACTCGAGGAACTCAAGGGAATTTTCGCTGTCAGTACGGGCAGGACATACGGTGATCCACCGGTGATATACTCAAGTACAGGGAGAGGATGGCTGACGGCAATGATATTCTGCACATCCAGGTTGGCTTCACCGACAGACGCAGTATTAGGATTCTGGTCGTCGACTCCACCATCGAATAGCTCTACGGTGAAGTTCTGGGGCGGGATGCCAAACAATTGTTCGAACGCAGCTAGGTCCGAGTACGACGCAGACTGATTCAAGAAGCTGCCAAATCCAACGCGACTACCAGATGACGCACTGGGCTTGTAGTCCGCATAATTGTACATGTCCTTCAGACAGTCCGGGGTGATGACAGTGCCACAGGAAGAAGAGTTGCTTGCCCGCTTGGTAGAAACTTTGTGCGATAGAGAGGTCGGACTCAACTGTCCCTGGTCTTTTCCAAAGAAGACCGTGGGCGAGATTAGGTCAATCGAGGCTCTCAGCTTGTCAGGGATCGAGTACTGCGTGGTCCGAACCTTGCTAATGGCTCCGTTCTGATACACAGCGAACGTGGTGTTCAGAAGCTTGTTTGCTGTACCCACAGTGGTGGCAAAGTTCACCAGTCCAGCCTGGCGGGCGATCTTGGTGACACCGGCCTCCTTGAGCCACTTAACCACTGACTCGTCGCTGACGAGAGGGAACTGAGATTCAATATCCGACTGGTCCAGCCATTGACCATACAGGGCGTGACTGGGAGACGACCGGGCCATCAGTGTGGACTCCAGTTGGTCAAGGTTCTTTCGTACAAGAGCAACGGACAAGACGATGGAGTCGCCCTCGGCTGCATTCTCAACGTGGGACCAGCCATTAGGCAGAGCCGCTACTTTTTCATGGACCAGAGCCTGAGTGGCAGCGACCAGAGAGCATATAAGTCCTCCGTAAAGAGTTGAGGGAAGCATAAGGAAGCTCTAGAGATGACAATGGACTAGCTAATCCAAGGGGGAAGAAGTGAAGGAGGAGGGAAATGAACGAAAAAAATCCGGCAATGTCCTCCATAATCCCCAAATATTTAAATGAATGGTGGTGCCTTGCAGGGTGACATTCGTTCCCTTCGAAAAGAGAATGACGACAATAACCTCAGCTCGCTCACTGCTGTGAGTGGCCACCAGTTGTGATATTGTGTTTAGCTTGTGGACTAATACCGACGGACTCGAGTCAGGCAGAGGAAGTGCACTGAGAATTAATTTATTTCAGGGAAGTGTTGGATGGTATTCTCCCTCTTGTGGGTGACCGAACCGCCTACATAATAATACCTTTGCAACATTAATTTAAATTGAGATCAGATGCAAAGCTGTGACGATTAAAGGAGCTTTAAAGCCGCTTGAATCCTCTTGCACGAAGGCTTATCTCGAGGAGATCGACCCACTGTTTACTGGAAGAGTACTTAGTGCTGCAGCTACGAGATACTAGATAATAGTAGTAGTAGTAGTGGTTATACTGGCTGAATGCAACCTTTCCTTGCATTACCCTCAACACATTCCCACCTGCAGAGATGAATACCCTATCTCTGATTGACATATGGCGAGGATAACAATACTATTACCTCATATGCAGGCCCCTGGATTACATTACCTGGTCCTCCGTTGCTTTGTGCGGGATTTGATAAGGGCATATACTTGACTCCGGCCAATGTCTCCAATATTGGGTCTGTGCGAACGGGTTGGGTTGTTCTTGAGTCAAGTAGTATCCCATGATCCTTGAGCTTTATATATTGAGATATGAGTAGTCTATTCAACTTGATATTAAGAGGGACAGGTTGCGCAGAAGGGGCCAATGCCCTCCTCCTACTTGTATTCATCCGTCAATTCATTAAGTATTTCGCCAAACACGACAACTCATGCACCTTACAGCCATACAAGTCCGAGAGTAGGGGTATATATGACAAATTTCTGGTACTATCGCATATTGACAAGAGGCGCAGCAAAAATTTGCGGCATATCAAGGTAAAGTAATCCATATCATTGGAATGGGCTCCCCGTTGGTCTTCAATAATGTCGTCTCTCGCCTACTCATCAACGAAAGGATAGTCATAGCCTGGAGGTTCAGCTATAACATCGACACCACCTGTAAAGTCATTAATTTCATGCATAAATATGAGAACATGTAGAGGTGAGCGACGAACGTGCGATCTTAACAGTTGGAACTGCCAAGGCCAACTAGCCTACGACCAGCATAACTACCTAAGAATAGCTGCAGCCCTCATAACGATCAGAGATGATTGAGACTTGGGCAAATTGTGCTGATGAGCTGCTGATATTCCATAGGATTCATGTCCATTCTTATAGTCGTGGATCAATACCTCGACCAACTGCAAGTCGCTGGTCAAATCCTCACCATTGCCCATAACTAGACAAGACTAAAGATGGCGTGAGAACGCGATGTAACCTGAGAAATTGCGACGTGAGGGGAAGATCTTTCTCTAACTAGCGCCATGATAATCGTTATTCATGGCGACTACTACGAGCCTCGCGAAACACACGCTATGCTGTTAATTCATGTCGGCCATTGTATCGACTCCCTACGTCAAGTTACCATGTGTCGCGCCGACATAGAACTGGTGACGTTTGATTACATCTCTGGAAGGAATACCCAAACCCGTTTCGGAACCCAGACTTTCTCGTAGAAAGAAAGTGCCGCAATTGGATGCTATTGTTGACTGGGTTGAAGCTCATAAGGCGAGCAGAGATGATTCAGAGTCAAGAGCATCATGGGAGGCGAAACACGGATCTACGCCTTCACCTGGATGAAGTCTCAATAGCCGAAGCTACAGGTAGTAGAAACGTAACATATAATACCATGTTCCCAATACATATTCTTTTCTAGACGGTCAGCATATATGATTTATGATATATGCTGTGTACTGATACGTGATACATGGCCAAAGTTTGATTCATGGATAATTAAGACAAATATTATAAGCTCTAAAATACCTCAACTCTTCTGGTGAGATGTCTACGGCTTGTGCTTGTTTCTTTTAGCTTGCAGACCAGGCGCGACATGCAATCATCTCAATCGATAATTCTGGTATTTGACTTGGTCTAGGGCCGTAAGAAGGCGGAAGTCGTCTTTGATATTCCTCAATGTAAAAAAGGGGCTAGTATTATCCAGTAAATACTGCTGACTGGACCCTGAGCCAGTACAAGAAGGTCCTATAGTAGACCAGAAGCTCATGTGTGGGGGAATCAAGCACGCGCTGATTAAGACTTGGATAAATGCTATGATATGGACTCTTGGAGATAATACCGTGTTTTCAACGGACTCTTGGTTGCAGAGGCCCATAGCCGATGCAGATCGAGGAGCTACAGTATGTGGAATTCTCAATTCAAAGAGGACCCATGTACTTCATAAGTTACTTACTGCAAAAGGAACAGGCACACTCTCACCTAGCAATTGTATTCTAGGAATATCCTATTTTGACCCTAACCAACCTATTAAGATACTTCTAGTCATTTCCACCTTTAGATTGAATGATTGATAAGATAACTATAATCATGCATCGATGACGAATTCACACAATCAACGTTACAGTTGGCTTTATGGTAGGTATGGAGCTGGCTAGGGGTACTAAAAACCTGGATACCGCTGACCCAGAGTTATGAGAAAGATAGTTGAAGCGGAGAGCAAATACGCTGATTCCCTTTTCTCCAATATTCAATTCTGATCTCAATATAGAGGTTCAAGAATACTTCAATGACGACTATTTGCCATAGCAACAACAATAATAATAGTAGTAGTATTAGGGGGTTTTGACTACTGTCCTAGACACAGATTCTAGGGCAAAGCAGGTATACTAAGACAAGAAAAAGAATGGATAACACGCCGATGCTCAACAGTAGAAGAACAATACAGAGCTCGCACATCAGTGAGGCTACTGCTGTAGCTGTTGAATATTTAGGCTCCAAAGATGTCGAATATTCGGATATATATTCGGAGAACATTCATGTATTTTACTCCTACTAAAGTTAACCCCCGGCCAATGCTATCTTCTCTTTTACCTTGCGCAGCCCTCATTCAGGCTACGTAGAATAGCAATCCAGACAAGAATTACCGCACCTGATAAAGTATGTAGTGGGCTATATTTTATTCTGCCCTAAGAAATCTCCTTTACTCGGTGGTTCGGCCTAACCTACTAACTACATTCGGCATCGTCCTGCCTGGATATCATTTGTTAAAGGGCTCCAGCCAAGAAACCAAACTGGATCTACTCTGAGCACGCACGAGTAAGCTTCAGGACCCATAATAAGTAATGCATTGTTAAGAGGAATCATACGTGAGCGCAGTGGCACCAGAAACCAGCTGGTGTTGAGTATTTTGAAGGTGCCCATAGAAATTTTATTACGAAGAATCTTAAGGTCACAGCAAGTGGGAACGAGTAATACAGTGTTGGAAGATCCGTACGGAGATTCGGGATTTGTACTGGAATCTCTGATTTTTACATAGCTGGGGATGGTTCAGAACTACTTTTGATTTTGAATTTTCATGAATGCCGTTCTGACACTAGCCTACCTTTGCCACAAAATACTCTTCTACGTAGTATAGTGATTTTATTTAACTGAAAACGGGGGCCTAAGCCCGCAGCAGCCCATTTGGAAATAGCGAGACTGAGTAATTGCATGAGAAACTGAAGGACCAATGCATTTTCAGTGATCCTATCAAATAATCTCCGTGGCGAAAGTAATGCCCTATATGAGCACTACTGAGTACAGTGATAGGCATATCCGATATGGCCTAGGGTAGTAATGTATCAGTCTATATGATCCTCAATTTGTCTTTCAAATATATATAAACAGTAAATACTCAAGTCTTGTCTGTTGCGCTTCTCATCTGCTGGTAGTTCCAAGTCTGAACAGAGGTTGTTATAATGGCTATAGTACACCAGTAGTATGCTACTCTTGATTCAGGCCATTTTTCATTCGCCAGCACAAGCACATCTGGTCGATACCTAATCCCCGCCATTATTAGATTTCGGATATGGTTGCTTGATAAGTATCGCGCAAATGAGCGACTCCAGAGACGCCAAACAAATTTACCAGATTCTCGTGATCCACCCCCTTCAAGGTTGCTCAAGAAGCATCATTGTCTTCATCAAACTATCTACCTGCCTTTCATGGGCTGTACCTAAAATATAGCGCACACAGAGAAAGCCTGGATTGTCCCATTACCAACGTGATCATCCAAGAAGGTGAAAAGCCCAATGTCACGACACCATTCCCGGGAGTCCAAGAGACGCCTAGCAAAAGCGGTTTCAGAAGATATCGGATCAATAGTCTAAATCAGAAGAACATAAGGTGACTGGCAGTGATTCTTCAACAGTAATGGCAAACATGAGGCGGGGAAGGGTGCGGGAACGTTGGTTTTCGAGCATCAGCAAGCCTAAGCCCCACAGCTAAAGTCTACTGCCGCTCGTCTGGTATTTATTATATTTTTTTTATTATTTGATTTTTCATGATTATGAATGAATAGTAAGGCTTCTCACACATTTCTCATAACATGATACCTTTGGTCTTGGGATAAGGGGCCAGAAATATAATAATAATCAGTAACTACCTGTTCAATTACTTTATTTCTGGATGTCTGTCTATGACCAGCACCTGAACTAAGTTATCAGATACCTATTTTCTGAACCCTTTGGGGCACGTGAGTCAAATCTATGGGCTTCTAATTCGCGTATTTAAATGAGTTACTGTAGCTTTCTTTTACTTGAAAAGACATGGACTACCACTATCCCTCAAAAGCTGACACTAGAGATACGGAATTCAATAGGGCGAGAGAGTCGGCTGAGCAGCATATTACGACACATCCTTGATGTCGTCAACACGCAACTCGTCTCCTCAGTCTTTGAGCTCGCCCGAGTCCTCAAGCTCATCATTTACGACCTCAAGCTCATTTTCCACTCCTGAAACTTCGTCTTTACCTGAAGCCTTACCGTACAGACCTGCGAGCCTCACTGCGGACTCTACGAGAGCCTTTCTGTTTATCGACTCCGGGGTGGACAATCCACAGAACCCAGTGGTTAGCAAAAAAAAGCACGCATTTCTCCAAAGAAATTACCAACGAAAGAAGAAACAAGCCGCGATAGACAGACTAAAGTCCTCGAAACCATTCCCAGAGCAAGGTCTCCCGATCCAGTACAGAGAAGTGGGGGAACAATCAAATCAAGATCCTCCAAGCCTTACGATAGGCAGGAACCAAGAGTCCAGGCAAGCAGAGAGTCCCTGTGAAACTTCTAAGGAGTTGACCACAAGGAAAATGTCTGAAATGTGGTCTTTGAGAGGGTACCTGAGCCAGGGCTTTGTGGATCCCTTCTACTCCTCAGCAGTGCAGATGACAAACTCAATGAATTTATACTTCCATCATTGTATGTGGACTAATCCAGTGTAAAAAATAAACTAACTCATAGATTAGTCAGAATTCATACAGTCGAAGCATGTTACCCTGTCGATGCCAAGCGGATGGGGACCTGGTTATGGGAAATAGCAATTAATCAACCAGCACTCCTTCAAGCCCTTCTCTTTTTAACAGCTGGACATCACGCAAATTTGGAATCCATGAACGGCGTCTCTTCTCAGGCCATTCAAAAGTCAAAGAGTGATTCTCTTCGTCTTAGAGGAGACTCAATGAAGACCTTAAATGATACTCTCCAGAATCCTTTGGTGGCAGTGACCGAGTCCACCACAGTCGTTGTTTCAGCTCTCATGGCAATCGAGGTAGGTTGTATGCTCTGTCACAGGAGTACGAGACGGCGAGCCTCCCATGCTACGAGAGAGCTTTGCTTACCGGAATATTGCAGGCTGTGAACGCAAATATCGAGGCCCTCAAAGCGCATACAAAGGGCCTTAAGAGACTCGTTCACCTGTTGGGTGGGTTGGATGTATTCGATCATATGACCATCTCCAAGATTTACCAGTACCACAGCCCCATCTCCAGCTTTTTCTTTGCCGTGTTCCAGACTGATGAGCAATAGGTGCGATGTAAAAAGCGCAGCTGTGAACAATTCGCGCCCAATATTTCCGTTGTCTTCTAAATGGCAAAGCGAAATTCTCCAAGCCAAAAAGATATTTCAGTCAAGTGGCGAAATCAGAATCCCAGAAGACTTATCTACTCTGGGTCAAAATTTCTTTACAGCATCCTGGTACAGGGAGCTGGATTCAAGTATCAAAACATTACTTCAAGTGCTTCGACGGCTTATTGTCTATTACGAGGTGGCGCAACGCCAGCCACTAGATGTGGTGCCCACTGATAATGATCTATTTCTCATGTTTGAATATCAACTTCTTTCGGCCAAGTACACAACCACAACAGATGACATCCACGAGTCACTGCGGCTGACCCTTCTAATATATTTAAATTCGCGAATTTGGCATTTGCAGACCTTTCCTTTCATGCGATACTTAACCCATCATCTAAAGCAGAGCTTAGCTCGGCAGTATCATCACCTACAAAAGGTCGCCCCGAATTTACTCTTCTGGATTCTTTTTATCGGCGGCATGGCTTCCCAAGGATATGGCTGTCATCCCTGGTTTGTTACAAATCTGACAAGCATGGCAAATTATCTTAAATTGAATGATTGGATACAAGTATATCCTATCCTCGTGGGGTTTTATTACACCAATCAACCCGGAGAAAAAGGGGCGGAAAATTTGTGGAATGAAGTGCTTTTGAAGGAAGCCTGTAAGTCTTCAAAATTCCAAGCCAACTCGTATTACAGTTTGATTTACTTTTCATGCTTTTCAGATCCCTATATAGCCCCTAAACAGCCATACTTTGGAAATATGATTATCCAAAATGCATCTTGTAAGTGATAGACTTGTTATTTTATCGACCCACAAGTTCTATACTAACACGGTCCACTAGACCCTCAATTCCACATATCTTCGCGAGAGAGGTAGGCCCAGTGTTAGTGTGAGCAGTGAGGGCCGGTAGCTGCCAGAAGAATATAGGCTGAAGGTATTTATGAACTTGCGGCGTACATCCTAAGAGTCTTATCCCGCAGGCCTGGGAGGATCATGCTGTAATTATATTTAGGTTTCTTTGTAATTAAGACATTATTAGCGAGTATATTTCTTATTAATATATGCTTTTATTTATGTTTCCGGCATGTGTAAGTGAACCCCAATCCCCTATACTCTTCTTTAAAGAGTGGAAGGGAGGGACGCTTCCCTGCCTTCATGGAAGAATGCGGATACATAAGGCATTGATATTGGCTTTGGGTTTGATGTGAACAAGCTGGTTGAAGTCCTTTGACCATAATAAGGTTAGATTCTTGTATGCTGTGTTTCAAATTAACTGTCACAGCGTGCTAGATATAGAGGTGTGATTCAGGCAGACTATTGGAATAATGGTCATTCTATATAGCGCCACTACGTCTCAATATAGATAAAAATATTATTAAACTATCTAACTACTCCAGCATCTGTATACCATAAGCAAGCAAGAGGAGCTAATCAGTCTATCTTACTGCTATAAGGGCAGGATATAATCTCTCCTGGTGTTATAGTCTAGCTTCCTAGGGTATAACTAGTACCGATGGCACTGGTTCAGAATGGCCCCTTTCATTATATGCTCCATCGCCCGCACCACAAGGCTATGCACAGCCTCGATCTGGTTGTATACCCTCACAAGCTGTTCCTTGTCCAGATGAGACTCCCGAAGATTCGGGTCCAAATCAAACAGCGGCTGAGGCTGGACGGAAGCGGAATCCCATACCCTCCTAATCAATAACCAAGGCCAAGAGGCTTTGGTAATGATCGAAGTGGCATCCGTCGACAACACACCACAGAATTTTGCGCGCAACGCTGCTTACTTGGGCTTCACCAGAACGGCTGTTGGAAGACAGGTCCCTAAATGTGAGCTTGAATAGGAAGTGTGGAAATGACGAACGGCATCAAATTATAGTAAAAGGCTTAGTCCAACAGCTGAACCAGCAATTGAATAAAGACTTGGACCATTATTGCATCCCTTAAAGTTATTGTGGGGTGCGATGTCAGGGGCGCCTTTCAGAATTGTTTGTGCACCATATGGCTATACGGTCATTGGAAAAAGACAACCGACCGACACTGGAAAGAAGTGTCCAATGAAGCAGTGATATATCGTATCCTCCGAAAAGCGCAAGGATCCACCGTACCAGCTTGCCTAGGATCAATCGACCTGGATATGACTGACTTACTTCCTCCACGGGCCGGGTGAGATTGGACATATGCTACTTATGTTTGGGGCGGCGAGAAGATGTGTCGCAAGCTTCGGCGAACTAGGGAAGAAGAGGTACACTCGCTTGGGGTGGTGCTCAATGACTGAAATCTATTGTGGAATTCAAAGTTGAAGCAGATCCTCATCATCAACTTTCATGACGTGGCATTGAGCCCCGTTTTTGAAAAGAGGCAGTCGAGAGAATCAAAAAGAAGCTGTGTGAACCACAGCGTCGAGATCGAAAACACCTTCGGATGGTACAACCTATTCTTTAATACCCCGATGACTTCCTGCGGTTCGATATTTGCGTACACTATTTCTGTGCGGCCATTTGCATCTTTTACACTCCGGTCAGTACGTTCGCCGATCAAGTACTTCACCACGTCAGCTTTGCGCAGAACTGTCCTAATAGGCGATCCTTTTTCGACGCGAAGCCTTAAGACCTCGATAGTATTCGACTGACGTTCGATCACATGATGAAGAAGCTGGCGTTTTTGAACGTCTCCGCCACGGCTAATAATAGGGCAGATCACAGACATAAGGACGCTTTCGACAGCAAATGAGAATGGGTTGAGATCAGCGATGCATTGGCAATTGGGATCAGCTTCATCACCAAGGACCCAAGCTGCCGTTTCCTCATCTGTAATCGCATAACTAAAGCAATGATATAATGTTAGCCCTAATGATATTTTCAAGATTATTGGGATGCTGACCCACGTATTGGATAGCTCGGCTCGCTCACGGGCTTATTGATATCCCATCCATTTTCAGGGAATAGTTTCAGAGTATCCTTCCCCTTCACTTTTACAGATTCCAATGCATAGAGTGGAGCTATAGGCCAGCCGTGATCGAGAAGCTTTTAGACAAACTGACATGGGGAATAGGGTGTTTAGGGAGAAGGTGTTGAAGTGATTAAAGAATAAGGCAGTGAGATCCACTAAATTCAAGCTTACTGAGAATCATCGGTGAGCCCGGAAACGCATGCATGCAATCACAATCTCACTCCCTGCGATTGGGGTGCTGTAAGAAACATGAAAGCCAATAACTAACGAAGAGTTGGCGCCTGCCATTGCTCCTGGCGTGTGGCCGGGCGGGTCGTGCCGAGGTGATGGTAGTTTAAACTCCTTCCACACCTAAATGCTCCTTTTTCGTAGTATAATCCCAGACTATCGTCGGAGCTTCCATTTTCGAGAACTAGACAGGGACTGTGGTCCAGCCAGGGACTGACTGTTTATGTAGTCTATATGCTTTTTAATTTTCTTGAATCATTTGACGCTGTCAGGGATTAGACTAGAACAGATGGGGGGGAATCTTCTGACAGTGTCAGAGAATCTAACCAATATGGAATAGTGCAGGATTTCAATTATGACATTCAGTCCACTTATTTAATCCTTGTATTTACTGGGGAATTATAACTGGCTTACATTACTAAACCTGCATTACCTGGGCTGCATTTGCAGTCTGGTCATAGAACACTCATCGATCTGGAACGGCACTTGCAGTCGCTGGTTTGCACATATTTGGTGTTTCCTCAATCGACTCGCGTACTCACTGCATTATACATTGATAAAAGTGTATCTGGATTCAATAACAAGTCAATAATAATCTTTTTGCTTGAATTGTGGTTTTGGTCTATAACACACCAAATACCGATCCTATAGTCAAAGCAGCATACTACTAAATAATAAGGGCAATACAATACCATCAGACTGTTCATAATCTCTTTTGACATTTCACCACTATCAATATGTCAATCTTTCATAATGCCGTCGCAGAGGGGCGGACTCGGGAAGTTCACATGAACGATGTTGCTTTTGCGTCTTTTGCGGGGGCGATTCGTGCAATTGGCACTCAGAACCTCAATGGCTGCACTGCTGTTGCACTGTTCTCCCCATACGGAGCCATTTTAGCGCATATTCCTCCTGTGCCGTATCCGAGCCTAGATGCAGGACTCGGGCTGCGAAATGTGGATACCCTGATGGGCCGATTCATCGCACTTTATGAACAAAACTCAACCATGTTCCCGAGAGAATCAACTACCATCATTGTTGGGGGTGCCGTGGAGAACAGGCCAACATTGGATCATCACCTATCTCGAATCAGAGTACACCTGGCGGGACAAGGGCTCGAAGCACCCGCACTAAGGCTCTATGAAGTCACTTTCAGCGGGCTACGAAGACCAGCTGACGGTACTGTTCTTATTGACTCAAGGTCTGGAGCTGTTGCGGTGTATGTTGAGGATCGTCTCGTCCCTGTTTGAAGGCTTGCGTGGGTGGTAGTCATTTTTCCAACAAACCCGGGTCAGGATAGGCTTTATCCGCAATTTCCTGAGCTACTGTCGTATAATCCTTAGACAGTGCTTTTCAGATCGTGTAATCGGACATAACATTGTATTCAGATTGCCCAGAATTCATTGGTTCCCTGTCAACTCTGCCAGTATTGCTTATTTACATAAGCATTATTCGTCGGCTCGTTAGGTGCTTCTTTTTATTACGGCTTTTGGTCTATTATTCTATTCTTTGATTTAACCGAAGCCAGAAGTATATTCAAACAGAAGCGTTGTTCGAAGCCTCTGAAATACTGTGGTGCTGAAAATCATTGCAATACCTTCGGATCCACGTTGTTCCGGGCTGACTGCGTCACACGCAGAGGTCCTTAAAAGCGCTCGGCTTTCCCACTCGCTTTCATCTTTATCCATACTTCTCACTGTTCCACTGTCGATTTACTAGAAATGTCTAACTTTGACCTCATTGCATTTAATGAAATTGCCCAAATTCGAGCCTATTGTCAGTCCAACAATACAAAAGGAGTTCATGCCACACTCTCCAAGTTGCGTGACAGCCTAGACAACGAAATATTCCGAGCAAAAACAATTCCCCTTCTTTACGAGGCAGTGGAGAAAAACTCCTTCCAACTCATCTGCTGTTTCCTGGAGAACCATGTTCCTCTTGACTCTCAGCTCGTTGTGAAAGCCACTCTGAATACGTCTTATCAAGCTTTAGAGGCATTTCTTACCCATGGATGGGACATCAATGCACCAGTTGACTGGGATACGCCTGCACCTCTAGCGTAAGTTCGCATCATACAGACACCTAATTGGCTGCTAACTGACTTCCTATCGTAGCTTCTCTTTCCATGACAGTAACTTGACATATTGGTTCCTTTCCCATGGAGCAGATCCTAATCGACGATGTTATGACCATACAGATCGTACGCCTTTGTCTATCGCATTTAAGGAGGCACCATTCACAATTATCAAGCTCCTTCTCGACTATGGTGCATGTTTAAATCATGGGCAAGTAATGCATTACGCGGCAATGCGTGAGTTGGATGATCGGCTAGAAGTACTTCGGTATCTTCTAGACTGTGGTCATTCAGTCAACGACATCATGTATCAAAATTGTGGCGATCAGTATTACTTCCATATGTATAGTGGCATAGGCGCGCCTCTGCATTATGCCGCAGGTAAGGGCCTATTGGATTCTGTTCAGCTCTTGGTCCAGCATGGGGCTTCGCCTCAAATCAGAGATCCTCTTGGTCGAACTGCTGCTGATTGGGCCCGGAAAAACGGCCACATTGCCGTGGTTGAATTTCTTAACTCCTTGTCTACCGGCAGAGACCTCCAGAGCAATTTCCAGTTCACAGATGCACCCGGGCGCCATATCAGAACTGCACCACTAGAAGACGTTATCATGCAAAATGGGTTTCGGCTGGTATAAATTTATTTGATACCAATACTACAATACTCACGTCCTGCCGCCAAGACATGATGTGGTTTCAATGTTTCCTTATATTCAATTATCACCCGAGTTGAGTTATCAGTTTGGCCTGCATATTGGATGATGAAGACAAGAATGAACTAGCAGGTGATGACAAGAGCCAATCAGTACGCGACACTCATAAATCAGGAAGAAAGGTTTTGTCTGTTACAACTGGATGATTCCAATGTGTGCCAATATGATCATTTCCTTAAAGCAAGCATACAGCCAACTTTGGCTTTGTCAGTTTGATACCCGTGGAGCCGTGATATTATAAGCGCCACCATTTCCCTACGATTCCCTCCAAGGGTGGCTAGAGGATCACAGTTTGCATAGAATATCAACCTGCCATTCCTCTGTTATTGGAGCTCAATTGCTTCAACGGCATGGCTCCTGTTGAAGAGCATAATTCTATCCAGCCATTTATAAGTCCAAGTGAGTACATACTACTCGTTCTACTTGATGGTGTCGCTAAAATTACACGGCAACAACACTGGCTCACAGATACCCATGCTGAATGATCAGATTCTAACCCACAGGCCCGTGGCGACCTACATAGGTCGCCATTAGGGTTTCCCCACTCCCTCCACCTGATTGGTTGAATCAGGGGTGAACACACGTAGGTCGCCATTAATTTCTGACGTAGGTCGCAATTAGATCTAGTAAGCAGAGATCTTTAAAAATTAGATATTATTAAATTTAAGCTATTTTTCTATATGCAAACCAAAAATCAGAGCAAAAGATATAGATGTAGAAATCTAAAATGCCGGTCAAAAAGTGCAGATTTTTTAAAATTCTTTTTTTGTTGGGGTTGTCACGGTCACGGTCATTCGGATATAGGTCCGGGTGCGAGTCCTAGCAGCGGAGGTTCTGCCGTCGAACACCGCCCACGAGTTGGCTAAGCAAGTATTAGACTTAGTCATCTGAATTTACAGTGTTCGCATTGCAGAATCACACAACACTAGAATTTGCACTCTCAGTAGCTTCATTCTTTCTCTTTCCCTTTTCATGCTTAGTTTTGTTGAATTAAACTATCAATATGAATGTTGCCTGAGTTCTTTACAGAGATACGGGTGCGGGTAGTCTAGTCTAGTGTCTTTTAGATAGTATAGATGCCTTAGGCAATAAAGTTTAAATCAGGCACTAAAATAAATGTCTAATTTATCAGACACTAAATAGATGCGTGATTTTTCAGGCAGTAATTATACAGGAATTTTAATCATGATTAAAAAAAGTAGGAGTAATGTATATAATTGTCAGATAAGGTCTATCGATCCTTCCTAGGATTGGAGATCTTAGGGTATTCAGTGATCAGAAGAGAAAGATATATGCTCAAAGAGTATACAAGATACAACAGTAGTTGATTCGAAAGATAGACTAGCTTGGATTCCGAAGATAAAGCACGGTAAACTAAACTAAGATGTGATAAAGACTGTGTTTATATACATGTAGTTCGTCATATTCCATCATACTGGGCAGTATGTCCCGTCAAACCAGGCGGTTTGCCCCGTCATATCTCATCATATCAACCGATATGACAGTAGCCCGGAACTATTATGGCGGTATACTCTCAATACACCGGGTTCGGCTTATCGTATATCCGTGTAGAAACAGCGCTAACGGCGGCGTAGCTAACTCATTGGCCCGTAGCTGCCCGTTTCTCTGACAATAATCTTAAAATTAAACAAAAAGTATATTTATATAATTTATTAGAAAATATAATTATAAAATTAAGAAAATTTAAAAATAACGCAACTTGCTAATAATATTTATAGATATATAAATATAGAATAACCCAACTAGGGTTAGGGTTAGGGTTAGGGTTAGGGTTAGGGTTAGGGTTAGGGTTAGGGTTAGGGTTAGGGTTAGGGTTAGGGTTAGGGTTAGGGTTAGGGTTAGGGTTAGGGTTAGGGTTAGGGTTAGGGTT